>JAXQQM020074001.1:0-121598 GCA_034641835.2 Pinus albicaulis
CAGTCACCGGGGAGCTACCACCGACAGATGATGAGGGGCACTTGGTATTACAGCCGGAGGCCATTATTGACACCAGGGAGAGACAGCTGCGGAGCAGGAAGATCAGAGAGTTCTTGGTGAGATGGAAGAATCTGCCGGATGAGGATGCCACTTGGGAGGATGAGAAGATCTTACAGCATCCATCACTTCAGTTGCTTGAGGACAAGCAACGTTTTGCCGGGGGAGACTGTAATATTCCCAATTAGCCTTGCTAATTGGAATATTTCATTTTTGTTTAATTTTGCCACTTTAGTTGGAAATAATAAATAAAGTGAGAAATAAGAGGGGTCACCTCACTTTAGTCACCTCACTTTATAAAATAAAGTGTTTTCCTAGTTGATCAACGTTATAACTTAAAGAGGGGGCCTTGGGGGTCCACATGAGTATGATAGGGGAGGCATCAGGCTGACCCAAGGTAAACTGCGCAGGTCAAAGGAGAGTTAAGTTTTTGGAGGGAGTTTGGCATTATAAAAGGAGAGGTTCTCACCTCATTTGGATCATCCATGATTTGATATTATTATTGATAGCTGGACTTCTGTCTGCTTCAGCACGCCGGTTGTTTAGTCGGTCTGCAGCACTGTTTAGTGCACGAGTGTCTTCGGTCGGAGATCTCACCCTTAGCCTCGGGGGACTTCGAGTGCCTGCCCTGGTAAGGTTCTAGTTTCACCCTTAGCTTCGGGGGACTTCGAGTGCCCGCCCTAGTAAGGTTTGTTCCGAGTACATCTTCAGTTTCAGTAGCAGAGTAGCAGCAAATTCTGGTGCAAATCTGGAGAGGGAGAAGCCCTCTTGTGGCTGCGCAGTTCAGAGAAGGAAGGACGCTGTCTCATCAGGAGAGAGGACGCTGATCCATTCAGGAAGGTGAGGACGCTGTCCCAGGGAGGACTCAGTCCAGATCTGAGCAGAGGAAACGCTGTCCAGGAGGAGGAAGAACGCTGATCAGTCTGGGAGTGAGGACGCTGTCCATTTCTGAAGAGAGGGTTGCAGATCTGAAGGCATATTGATAGATCCAGCCTTGGAGAGGATAGATCTGAGCAGATAATTGCAGATCTGGTTCTGTATGTTGCAGATCTGGAGGTTTAGCACCAGATCCAGCTTGGGAGATTGCAGATCTGAGGAGATATTGACAGATCTAGTCCAGATCTGAAGAGATAACATCAGATCCAGCCTTAGAGGTTGCAGATCTGAAGAGATATTGTCAGATCCAGCATAGATCTGAAGGTTTGGTAGCAGATCTGATATAGGAGGACGCAGATCAGGAGGGATAGGACGCAGATCTGATTGGAGGCTTCAGATCTATCAGATCTGAGCATTCAGGAGGCAGATCCACCAGGTAGGACGCTGATCTGAGGAGCAGGCCTGTGTGAGAGGGCTCAACAGCGTTTTTCCTAGCATTCAGCAGCTGATCTATCTGTCAGGAGGTTTTGGTGAGTGGTGCCTCACTTATTTCTGCGCTGTCACTAGCAGAGACAACGTTTTCTTTTGGTGAGGGTTTGCAGCTTGAGATCAGCCATTTTCCAGATCTTCAGTTCATTACGCTGTCCTTGTTGCAGATTATTCTGATTGAGAGGGTCTCTACTTGCCTAGGGCAAGGATAGGTGCACTACTCTGATTTTCTTGTACTCCTCTCTATGTACTTTCAGATTAATAAAATGGCTCAGTTTTCTGGCATTCTATGTGTAATTGTTCCATGATCTGGTTCAGCATTGTATTTTCTATATCTGTCTGGCATATTTCTGTTTATTACTGGTTATTTCCCTTTGGGGATATTACACTTTCCCATGAAAGCATTAACAATCGCTTGTAAAGAATCATACGAGTTAGCAGGTTGCTCAGTGAACCAATCAAGAGCATCCTCTTCCAAAGAGAGAACGAAAAGCCTCATCTTTATATCCTCATAGTTAGCAACGTTACACCACTTAAAGATGCAAACATTAAAGTTCTTCACATGTGATGCAGCACTAATGGCATTGTTACCTTGAAAAGAAGGCAACCTTTCAATAGCCTTGTCAGGGATATTGTGGGATAGCCATTAATGTTAGTAAAGTTACAAGGAGCAAAAAGATCATTCATGATGTTAGGCTTAACTTGTTCTTGAAACAACAAATGAATGTCAGAAATAGCCTCTTGCCCAAGACTAGCAAGAGCCCTACTATGAGAAAGTCTATTTAATCTCTCTCTGAAAACCCTTTCAGGATCAGGAGAGGGGCTAACTAGACCACTTGAATTTATCCTAGTAGAGACTCTTGCAAAATTAGGATTGAGTGGAGTCGCCACTTGAGCAAGAATCTAAATCTAAAATTCAAATATGCCAAAACTAAAAGTTAGTCGTTTTCCCAGGCACAAGAAGACTTGTCCTAGTCACCCGTGATGCGGGAATACTCTACTATTGTGGGGTGGTCCCTAAAGGAAACTAAATAATATGTGAGATTTCTAGGAGAATCGATTAACGGAGAGAGTTTTGGGAATATAGCAACAGCACCTTCCTCTGTGAGTTCTGCCACCAACCACACCGTGGGGGCTGCCTCACTAACCTGTGTAGGTGTAGGCTGCATGTTTACAACAGTGAGCACAGGTTGGTGAGACAAAGCACAGAGAGCACAGTTTCAGTGGTGGAGCCAGAGAGAAAAGTGAAGAGAACAAAGATTATTGGTAGAGCCTATTTTTCCCTTGGGAATTGCGCTAGGAATTAGGAGGTATTTCCTAGTTAATAGGAGCAGCCTATGCGCATAGATTGTGGAGAAATGCGCTAGGAAATAGGGCTCCAGGAGTGCGCAAAGGATAAGGGAAGCAGATGAGGGGTCTTGCAGGAGTTTCAAGCTTAGGACAAGCCGAGAAAACCAGATTGGTTTCCAGTGAAACAAAGTTGTATTGTAAGAGATCTGTTGCTCATTTTTCTATCAATAAAATTCTCAAACAAGCAAAGGGTTTTCCCAGTTGGGTTCCCTAGAAAAATTGTGTTTTTGATATTGTGTAACTGTGTTTATTTCTGTTCCTATTCCGCTGCAAATTAAGTAGAGAAAATTCTGTCTTGGGTTACAAGTTAGTTTCAGATTTGTTCATTCAAGCGGATCAGAATTTTCATGGATTTTCTACATAATCATCCCAACTATCTTTTCTTAACTACAATAATAAGGCATAAGTTCTGAGACAATTAATTAAATAAATTAAAAATTTGTAACGGGAATTACCCCTACTAATGTAAGTATAAAACTCCATGCAGTTCTAAATTTATCCACAACAGAAACAACAGCAGAACAGTTTGCACAGGATATAGAGAAAAAAACAGTGGGAAAGTAGCATAAAGAATTTAGAAACAATCATGGCACATTGCAGTTAGGTCAACCAACTGTTTGTTGTGAAATTTTCTGAATCTAACAAACAGAAATCCTACTGCAATTAACTGAATTGCATTTCCTACATGTGTTCTTTAATTAACAAGTTATTTACAGAATTCTTCAGTAAACAATAATGCAAATACATTGCAGCCTACACCAATATACAGATCAATTACTGAAAAATAAGAGGAGACAATCACACAAAGGACACACTCGTTTTTGGACTACACGTCCCCGGAAAAATCCAATGTGGGAAAACCGGTGCAACAGATATGAGGGTTTTATTATTAAGCAGTTTTCTGAATACAACTAGGGTGCCAAATATGGCTCACCCAACAGAGAAAAATCCTGGCAGAAGTACCTCTATCCGGAGACAGATATTTTGGTTGATCGAGCAACAGAATGATCAAACCCCACAAGTGACTACACTGTCCCCAGTGCTGCGCAGTAGCAACTACTCCCAGCTCTGCGTTGAAACTACGTCACTCCCTCGTGAGCCTTCCCGGCTCAGAAATTGAACTGCTGAATTGATGCTCGATATGCCTCACAGAAACCCCAGTGTTGCCTCTTTAGTGACTGCATCACCTCTCTCTAGCTCTGCGTCACCCTTCCAGGGGCTACGTTGTCTCTCCTTGGTGTTGTGTTGCCTCTCTACAATGTATTCTCGGCCTTGGACTGAAGTCCCACTGCCGAACTACCCCTCTGCACTAGACTCACTCTGAAATTCTCAACAAACCACGCCCCAGAATTTCGATTTAGCTCAAGTGCTGCTCTCCGTGTGTGTTCTCCAACTGACCCTCAAGCCTTCTTTTATACTTTTCCAGTTGAGATATCAACGGTCGTGATCAAATCTTTAATCAATAGCCAAGATTAAAACAGACTTGATCCTCATCACTTAGAAGCTTCTCACCCACATTTACATTAATTCACTTTAATTATTTTAATATCCTAAGTTTTAACTTAGGCTCCATTAAAAATAATTAATTATTTGAATAAAATGCACTCTGGGCGGAATTTCTCCAAACAATTTTTGGGTCTTGGAGATCTCATGTGTTCTAGCTCCGAAATTAGCCCCTCCACAAAATTTCGGAGCTAGAGCACATCCGATTCTACCCAAAAAACAACACTCCCTCTTAGCAAGGAATGTGCTCTAGCAATACTTCTCACCACAAGCATCACCCTAATCCACGACATCGGCCCTTTGTGCTGTTGATGCTCGGCTTACTGTCCCTCATCCACTGCATTGTTGTAATCTGTACTGTTGCCCATGACACTACCACTGTCACTGCTACATATGTACTGTAGCTCCCTCTCAATATGTTGCATCATGCTGCCCATAGCACTGCCACTACTAACTACTGCACTGCAACTCAATTGCTGAGAGTTAAGCAATTGAAAGACATCCCAAATCCTAACATACTAGTCAGTCTGGATGCACCTCGATACTGAAGCTTCCTCTGCTGCTAAACTGCGCTGACCCTCTGATGCTACTGCGTTGTTGTTGTATCTGCTCTGTGTAATATCCCCAAAGGGATATTTTAACTAAAAATGCAGAAAAATAACTGAACTCCACAATATGCCGTAAAATCACTATTTACTCAACAGAAGATTGCCATGTAAAACAAACACATAAGCACTGCAATCTATCAACACATCAAATAGGAAGAATCTCAGCATTTTATTATAGATAATAACTGGGGTTACAGATACATCTGACCCCTAAGAAACCGGATTCGTCCCCTAGGGCTTCAAATCCCGAATCCAGCGAACCCGATACGATTCGCCAGGATTAGTACCCGATTCACGGGATACGGCTATATCTGTACAGGGTACGGCGAATCCTGACCGTACCCTATACGGATACGGCCGTATCCCGTATAGTCGGATTCGCTATCTCAAAAAAGTGCAATTTTGCCATACAAAATGAAATATAGGAAACCCTTAAGGTATGAGAATGACTTATTATGAATTTTAAATGCTTCTTAAGGTATTTCCTTACTGTTGCAACACATATATCAGACTCAGAAATTATACATCGGACCTTGAAAATCACTTAAAACGCCTTAAGAGCAATGAAACAAGTATTTCTAGTTACTTGAGATTAAGTGTGAAATGAGTATAGACTTATGCCAATGTATTTTAGAGCTTACTAAGGTGTTTGGATCAGATTTATGCTACTGTAAATGAGATGCTTCAGATCTGATTGTAAAAACAGTGAGGAGAGTATGAGGAAAGAGAGCAAACCCTTAGGCCTAGAGGCCTAGTTTGATGGCTAGTTGATCTTCCAATGGGCGAGGACTCTATCAAACACCTGCAACACAATTATTAGCCTTCAAGTGAAACAGATCAGCCCTCTAATGACTGAAGCTAGGGCTTCTAGGGCTGGTTGATGGCTTGTGTGGCTTCTATTTCTATTTTCCATTGAAAGTGTACTTATGTAACACATTTTGATTCTGATGACTTAATGAGAAAACTACAGTATCTTACTATATTGTCTTTCTGAGTAAATTTGACAATTGTATGATGTATCAATGTATCAAATTTCATGTATCATGTATGAGTATCTAAGATCTTAAATCTATGTTTGAATCAATGAATTTGTATGAATTTGTGTAAAAAATATCTAATTTTTAATATATTAATATACATATTTTTTTTAAATATATATATATATATATATATATTTTTAATAAAATAATATATAACATATCGTATCTCGGAAGTGTCCTGTTCCGAGGGTCACCGTATCCCGAATCCGATTCTCGAATCCCCGTATCCTTATATCCCTGTATCAGGTGATTTAGTCTGACCCAAAGAAAGAGCTGAGACGGAGAACTGGCCACCAAGATGAGCTGTTGTACTGCGTTGGCCTCAAAACTGAACTACTGCACTCTCCCTCCGGCAACAGCTGTCACTGAACCCACTGAAGATAATGAAGCACAAGTTGAAGATTTGAATGATCCTCACACCAATCCCTGAAGCTCTACGAAACTTCTTAGTGAAGTCTCCTTGTTAGGTCCCTATATCACTAGTATAGTCCCTTATTATTATTAGTGTAACCCCCCTATTGTTATTATTGAACCCTTATAACCCCCATTTTGTTATTATTGTGCCCTTAAATTATTATTGTTAGGTCGGCTAGGATTACATTGTGGCCCACTAGGATTACATTATGGCCCCATGGACTCCTATATATAGAAAGGAGGTTTTGCAAATTGTATCATCCAAGAATTGTTCATTTATGTAATGTATTGGAGGTTTCCCCCTCGAAGTGGCTCATTTCTAAGGCGTTGATATCTCTTTTCTTCTATTTTTGGAGCTGGTTACACAACATTTGGTATCGGAGCTTGGGATTCTAGGGTTTCGCTGCTCCAAACAGGTCATCGTGGCATTTTCGCTATAAATTTTTTTCTACGAAGTTTCAGAAGCTGAAATTTTTAGGGTGCGAAGCTGAAATCCTGAGGAAGATTGTCTAAAAATTTCAGAGCTTGGTTCACAACATTTTCGGAGATATCATCCGTGGAAGTTAGGTCTTTTTTCAAGCTCCTAAACAAGTCATCGTGGAATTTGCGCTATAACTTTTTTTATACGAAGGTTCAGAATCTGAAATTCATATGGTGCGAAGCTGAAAGCCTGAGGAAATTTGTCAAAAAATTTCAGAGCTTGGTTCGCAATATTTTTGGAGATATGATCTGTGGAAGGTAGTGCTTTTTCAGGCTCCTGAATTTCATCTCAAAGAGGTGATCGTGGGAAAAGTTCAATAACTCTCTCTCTGGGCATCGGATTGGAGTGCCGTAAAAATTGGTTACAAGTACACGGACTGCAGTTTCTTTTCTATCAATTTCAGAGACAAAGGACGAAACAGTGACACGTGGCAAGTCGTACAAGTTTGCTCTACTGAACCAGTCAAGAATTAGGTCATTGTGGGAGATTGGACACAACTTTGTCTTGGAGAATCCAAATCAGGTCAAACCTGTGGCATTTGAAAGATAATTCAGAGGACTACGTTGGTACCGAAATTCAAATATTGAAGTGCTACAATCGCAGAGATAATCCAATTTCAATATCGAGCTCCTCAAAAGAAAGAAAAAGCTATACTATGACGCATGAAGAGGAAGAGTTGCAAAATGAGATATCAAAATTACGATACCAAGTGCAACAAGTTTCAATCTTACGAAGAGCAATTGAAGATGAAATAGATGGTTTAAAATCAGAAATGGAGGCTAAGTTGGATGGTTTGAAGGATTAAATAATAGCAAATATGGATGATAAATTAGTGGAAGATCACATCGAGCATCAACAACAAGTTCTCCAACTCTCAAAGGATAACGCAACTTTGGTGCAGAATCTAATGAAACAACAGGAAGATCAACATCACATCGAAAGAAGTTATGAAGCAGTCATAGAAACAAGAACTCGACAAGTACGATCAATTTCAAAGTATCTCAGCAAGTGGAAGAACTTTCCTGTAAAAGATTTCACATGGGAGGATGAGAATTTTATACAGAAGCATCAAGAAATAATCAAGCGTTGAGGACAACACTTGTTTGAAGGAGAGGGGCATGTTAAGTCCCTATATTAATAGTGTAGTCCCTTTTTATGTTAGTGTAGCCCCACTTATTGTTATTATTGAACCCTTGTAACCCCCATTTTGTTATTATTGTGCCCTTAAATTATTATTGTTAGGTCGGCTAGGATTACATTGTGGCCCACTAGGATTACATTATGGCCCCATGGACTCCTATATATAGAAAGGAGGTTTTGCAAATTGTATCATCCAAGAATTGTTATTTATGTAATGTATTGGAGGTTGCCCCCTCGAAGTGGCTCATTTCTAAGGCATTTATATCTCTTTTCTTCTCTTTTTGGAGCTGGTTACACAACACTCCTTAAGAGAGTTGGGTTTTCATCCAACACTCACAAATCACCCAAGGGTTTTTGTCCTGGGGCTACGGCTGAAGTAGAGAACCGCATCTCACACCTCTCATACAATAAAATGATATGATCCAAAGATATCCCTCAATGGCCTCCTCCCTTTCTTTTATAGGTCTCTTGGAACCTTCTAGAGCATTATTTTATTATTATTTAATTCATGGAGCACTTTTCCCTCTTATTAAAATATTCCTTTTTAATGCAAAAAAAAGTAAATCGGCTACCACGCCCCCTCCGGTCACTAAAACCCATGTCCAACCGTCCCACCATGTAGGTATCCTCGTCCTGGTTCCAATGAGCTATTACACTAAGGTGTTCCATCATGTATTCCTCCCGAAATGCCACCTTGAGCATAATCATCTGAGTTAAGCCCAGAAATAACTCACATTTTCGAAAGTTGTTGGAATGCACCAGAACGAAAGCCAAACTGCTCGGATGATGGAATATATCAAGCGAATGCCACCCGACCGCATAGAAACTCCTCAAAACTCCTCCAAAAAGACCTTGGGCCCACTGATGACACCAACCTGTACCTGTGACCGGTCTGCTTCTAACTCTGGAAGTCCATCCTAGCCCTGTCATAGGTGACACCAAAAGAAGGAATACTACACACCTTCCACCCCAAGATTGCTTGCCCTCAAGCAATCCAAATATGTGGGCCACCCTGTTGGCCCGCTGCAACTGAGACACAATGCCCGGATCCCATACAAACCCATGGAAACTGCTATGCACCTGTGTCAAGCCGCTCGGAATAGACCCCTCAATGTCGGGATCCCTAACGGATCTCTCACAGTACCATTCAACAAACAATCCTCCCAAACCCCAATGCCACCATGGCCAATCATCGCCCAAGTCCCATGACTCGGACTGCGCACTGCCTTTGGCTATAGATGATGCCCAATGAAGTGAAGTCCGCCAACAAGCATTAATGCTCCTTGGCTCCTGCTGTGTTGTACCTCTAACTGTACAAGTTGCCCCACCAATTGCGTACCAACTCATCACCTCTCTCCAATCCAAGTCCTAACTCAATCCCACGTTGATCTTGCTCTCCTGAAATCGGGATGGAGTGTTGAAGAAACGACGACCTGTGCCCCACTGCCAGCTGGAATTTGTAACATCTGCTATGTCTAAGGGCCCCTGCTCTATTGTGCTCCCTACGAAGAAAATCGTACCATCAAGAGGGTACCAGCTCATGATCTCCCACCAATCTATCATGGAAGAAGAATTCAATGTAGTGTCAACTGCATACGGAATATGCCCAAGGAACTGTCGCCAGCTCATAATCAACTCACGCTGCTCTGTACTATCTGCCAACGAAAGCTGCCTGGAGAAGAAAGCCCCTCTCTCTATAATGGGCCAAAGTGGGCAAGATATGCTGCAAGCCCCATCTATGTACTCCTGGAGAGTGCTACTCCTTGAGGATACCGCAGCTCTGTTGACTGCATGTGCACCTATTTGCACCTCATCAATGTGTCGGCTCCCAAATGGATGCTCCACAATCTCCAGCAACTCCTCCCACTCCTGATCAGGATGTCATGCTCCTGTTGTCTACTAGCCCCCTGCAGAGCCACCCCATCAACCTCCAACACCTCCAGAGGATCTGGATTTGCAACTGTTGTCACCGTACTCGATGTCTGTGCATATGACTGCTCCACCTCAATGGCTGACCCCAAGGTTAGCCGCATATCCATCATAGACTCAATGTGAGCGCCCATCTAGCTCTTCCCCAAAGGAATATCATGTCTGCTGTGCATAGTATCCTCCTCTGCTGACTTAGGCTCCATCATATGTTGCTCTAGCTGAATCGTCACAAGTGACTCATCACCCAGAGTATCTCCCGTAGAGTCCCCTGACTGCTCACCCTACACACTGGAACACAGCTTTGGTCTACTGTCATCATCTCTGCATGACTGCTCTCGCTCCCCAGAAGCGTCCTCAACTGATCCCGTGGACTTATCTGAAGAAGAGTCCTCACCCTGGCATACAGAAGGAATGCCCTCCTGTTCTACCTCTGCCACATCATCTGCATCACTCAAGCATGAGTGGTTAGGACCCCAAGATTCTTTGCAAATGAAGCAAAGTACCTTCCTCCTCAGCTCATTTCTGCTACCTGATCCACCAAACTGGAGCAGCTCCTCCCTGGTCAACTGTCTCCTAAAAAGCTCAATGTTTTGCTCAACTAGCCCTTGGGCTAGCTCATAAGCAACGAGTGAGACCAACTGCTCTCTCCTCCAAATACTCAACAACCTAGTCTGCAGCTACCGGCAAATGGCATCACGGTCTCCCATGCATGACGACAGGATGGACTGTATGTGAGCTATGGTTATCTCAGAATGATGTCTCCTAATGCTGAAGAAGCATTGGAACATCTGCAGAATCAAGCCATCACACTCAAGATCGATCATGACCTCATAAGTCCGGGTCATGGCCATGGCTTCTAAGACCTTAAGCTTTCTCTCAAATGTAGAGCCTGCACAATGGTATAAATCCCGAAAGGTTCCTACTATCAGTCTAAAAATTCTTTTCATAATATCATCATTGTAGGGAGGGAAGGGTGTTGCTATCCTCAAAATATCACTGAAACAAGAGGGCAGTTATAAGCTTGACTCTCTCACTTGGGTGTTCCAAGAATCTGGCTTGTACCAATGCAAGCATAGATGGCTCCAAAGCCCAATTTAAACTCCAATCAGATGTCTCTACCTTTGAAAGGCAGGATTCCAGTTTCTCTAACATGGGAAAGTCATTTTCTGATCTTCCACTCCTTAAGTCCATCCCAAGTGCATAAAGCCAATTTCCCACTTCTTCCTCCTTTTGTAAATTCCTGAGATGCCTTTGTTGGAGCAAATTATGTACCTTCTTGGAGAAGGGTCTGTTGCTCTGTTTTGTTTTCTAGTCTTCTGATGCATGGTGGTTCAAGGAACCAACTTTTATTCTTCTCAAACTATTTAGGAATCTCTCCATGGTTCAGCCAATGATGTGGTCACTGTTTTTCTGAGTGTATTTTGGGTGTAATTTCTTTGAGAAGTATTGTCAAGCTGTTAGGTAGCAAACTTGTTGTAGGTCACTGACATTATTTATTCCCAAAATCATTTACAACATTCCACACATACCCAACAGACTTCAAAATAATTTCATACTACTCAAAAAATAACATTCAGCTAATAATATTGAGACAACATAGACTACCCTTCTCTACATTCGAAAAATGAATAAACAGTGAGCAAATAAGGTGGTGAAACTTGGGTTAGAATAGGTTGTTTGCTGTCTGGCACCTGTCGTGATGAGAATAAAGGTTGTCCCAAGTCATGAAATTAGCGTACAGCAATGGCATTCCTCCAAGAACATAGTCCTCCTTCTACTATGTCGATGATAATTCTTCTAGAGCAATAATTCGATTACAAGGATTTCCTTCTAATTGTCAATGATAGAATTCTGGAAAGGACCAGGGACTGATCTTCAAGTTCAAACTGTTGATGCATGCACAAATTTTGACCCTGGAGAGTGTCGTGGCTACTACTGAAGATAAGTTTTTGCCATGATGATCCAATGCACAAGCTCGACTCCCTTATCTTCGGCATAAAATCCTTGCTCAGAATTGGCGGCTCGAGGTGGTCCCCTGACCAAACATTTCTTCTAGCACTAGCCTTTACTTAATAAAATTTCAGCCTCGCTCAGAAAATTTGATCTTCAGTCACAATACTTTTGGCAATAGAGTGACAATTTGACCTCTAATTCTTGAGCACAGATAATTAACTCATCCTTATTAACCCAGCAACCCTGCGATTTCATCCCTTTTCTATCTCTCCACGCTCTGGCTAAGTCAGACAATTGTCAATTACGCTATATGAACGGGTTCTATGCGTATTTGGCTCCTTCAACAAAAACAAGCAAGTGACAATTCCGCTCGGTTGGATTATGAAGAAACATCGACCCCGCAGAATTATTTTTGGTGCTCCAACACTGGCCTCCTTCAATTTCTCGGTCCTGGTGTGTATTCCGCCACTTCTTGACAATCCCGAGACCGAGAAGTAATTTACCTGAAAGTCTCCTCTCTAAAAAACTTTAGCTCGACCCTTTTTTTAATAGATGAGATTCTCTTTTTGCTGCGTTTTCGACCCTTCTTCATATATCTAGCTTCTTCGAAATAAATGTTGAACACTGATAGTATCGGGCCACAGTTTGTCCGATTAGTTGCTCGAGTCTGCAAGTGTAAGTTTCTCCAAGAATTGGGCCGTTCCAGCAATTTACACTAGGCCTGTGATTTTCCCGTGTTATCGTAGTCGGTTCTCTCAAATTTCGAGGGCAATAAACCCGACGACTTCATAAACCCAAATTTTGACAAAAGTATATTCGGGCCCCCATTAAACTATTTATAACTCTCGGTGTAGTGCCAAAAATACTTACGAAAACTCTGCCCCAAGCAAAATCGAAGAAAAACCCTCTTTGACATACTGTGTCGCGGCTCATAAATTTGGCTCTGACCCCAAGTTTTTCAACATACGCTCAAGGCCATATCTGTTGTCACTTTGTGTGGGCCTATATTCACGGCTTCATACATATATATATATATATATATATTTCTTTTTTTGAAATCGGTTACGGCCCCCACCTATTCATACACTGTTTTCTTCGAATTATTCTGACGGCCCCACCTCCAAATAAAATATGTTGTAATTTGGCCTTCACAAGCAATGACTTTAGAATAACTTGATCTTTCTCTGCAATCGGTTTGCGGCAAAACCCTTGAAACTGAAACCCCACAGGTAGAGCCAAAACCAATGCTCTGATACCACTGTAATATCCCCAAAGGGATATTTTAACTAAAAATGCAGAAAAATAACTGAACTCCACAATATGTTGTAAAATCACTATTTACTCAACAGAAGATTGCCATGTAAAATAAACACATAAGCACTGCAATCTATCAACACATCAAATAGGAAGAATCTCAGCATTTTATTATAGATAATAATTGGGGTTACAAATACATCTGACCCAAAGAAAGAGCTGAGACGGAGAACTGGCCACCAAGATGAGTTGTTGCACTGCGCTGACCTCGAAACTGAACTACTGCACTCTCCCTCCGGCAACAGTTGTCACTGAACCCACTGAAGATAATGAAGCACAAGTTGAAGATTTGAATGATCCTCACACCAATCCCTGAAGCTCTACGAAACTTCTAAGTGAAGTCTCCCCAAGAGAGTTGGGTTTTCGTCCAACATTCACAAATCACCCAAGGGTTTCCGTCCTGGGGCTACAGCTGAAGTAGAGAACCGCGTCTCACACCTCTCATACAATAAAATGATATAATCCAAAAATATCCCTCAATGGCATCCTCCCTGTTAGGAATCTGTAATTTATTAGCAAGATTGGCAGAGTCCAATTACAGAAGCAACATCGTTTCAACCAACTTTGGGATTCTAGGATCTAGCCCTCCTAAATCCAGAGAGGGATCTCTCTATGAATGAGTTTAAAGATGTGATCTTTAATAGCTGAAATTATGATATTAGGCTAGTTATGAAGAGCTTGGGTTTTGTTTTGTTTGTTTTGGTTGGGCAAGGGCATGATGAAAGTGAAGGCAGTTTCAAAATGAAGGGTGAAGGTGTTTGCAGATGAAGGAATGATTTGGCTGACAGAAAAGGCAAAGACAGTTTTAACCCATTGGGCTATGGAGTCATAGGAGGATTTTAATTGGACAGCAAGGTTCAAGCAGGATCCATGGGGCAAGTCGCTTATGTCAAAGGATCTCTTAAGGTGATTTTATGGAATGAAACAAATAGGAAATGAAGAACAAACAAATGAAGATATAGTAAAACAGCCTGAGATCAAGTAAGTTCTTTTAAACTATATTGCTTCAGCATGTACTTAAAGAAAAACATGAGAGTATTCTGAGATCAGGTTAATACCTTTAAACTAGCCTGCTTTGAAGTTCTTTCAGTTAGAAAACATTAAAGGACAGTTGAACAGCTTAAGATCAGGTAAGTGCCTTTAAACTACCCTGCTTTCAGCATATTCAATAAGGAAAACATAAAAGTATTCTGAGATCAGGTTGATACCTTTAAACTAGCCTGCTTTGAAATACTTTTAGTAAGAAAACATTAAAAGACAGTTGAACAGCTTAAGATCAAACAAGTGCTTTTAAACTATATTGCTTCAGCATGTTCAATAAGGAAAACATGGATAATAGTGACAAAGAGCAATTTAGATCAGAAAAGTGCCTTTAAACCAGCCTGCATTGATGTACTCTTCAAAGAGAACGTTCAAATGAAGAAAACATAGACAATAAAGTTTTTAGTGAGAGTAGGGTACTGTAGAAAGTAAATCCTAGCTCTATGTTTGCTGCTCTTTATCAGAGAAAATGAACAGAATGAAAACATTAAGCAAAATAACAATTGACAGTGAGGAACACATCACCATTGACACAAATCAGGATCCCATAAATCAGTAGCTTGTATTTGATGTTCGAACCAGTTACAATCAGCAAGCCCGGTGGGTCTTTACAACTTCAAACTTCTCATATCAGCTTATGTATCTTCAAGTTGCAAACAGGGCATCAGTAGCTTCAGAATAACTATTACATGCATTCAGATGTCCAGAGACCAACATTCGCTCATCTTCTACAGAAGTATTTATAGAAGAATGAAGAGGTGGGAGGATTACCCAGGGGTCAAGTATTATTAATTATGTAATCAATGCAATTCCTGGCCTTTGAGAACCAGGCAGGGCATAAGGTGGGAATGTAATCATTTATAACTCTGCTTCATAACTCTGTTTCCGCCTTTCGAAGCCTAATGATTGAAAAGATCTGCTTCTGGACTATTCTTTAATCCTTTAAAATAGTTTTGCTGACAATTTAGAGATAAGATCCTCGATTAGTATTAATTGTTCGGCGGCCTTTGATTTTCTGTGAGGCTGTAGGTGCCTTTAGAAGTTGGAGAAGGTTCAATTAACCTCTGTTTTGGCGTCGAAGTAACTCTGTAGCCATTCTTTGCGTTGAATTCCCTGCAGGAGTAACTCTTCGGCTGCGTTTGAGACAAATATCTGATCCTGATCAATAAATTCGGCCTCTGATTGAATACTTTGAGGCACAGGTGGCATTTCAGTAACTAGAGGGATCAATTTGCCTCAATTGCGGCGGTGGAAGCGCTCCTGTCAATAAAACCCTTAAAATATTCTTTAAATTGTGTTTTAAATCGGGGATTAGGCTTTTGATAAGCATCTTAGACGTAATCCCCACAAATATATTCTTTAATCCTCTGTTTTGGTGCATTTTTGTCTTCGACACTGATACTCTTTGTCTGTGCCCGATTTGCTGTGTTCTTTGCTGTTGTGCAGGGCTGCGCAGGGTTCATAAGGCATCCATGCCTGAGGAAGCACTGAGGAAACGTGCATTTCCACCCTGTGGATGATTTCCTTTGACGAATCGAAGACGGGAGGGTCGTCACCCTCCACCTCTTAATCTTCTTTGAAAATTGCGAGAAAATGATAAAATCCCTGCAAAATACGAAAACTATTAAAAAATCATGCTTTTATAGGTTGACTGCATCGAAGGGCGTGCGAGGAGATCGGAGCCGTTGGATGGCATCATCCAACGGTCAGGATTGATCGGGAGCGATCGTGGAATGGGTGAAAGAAGGATTAAATCCGAGCCGTCGATCGTGCGGTGATCGACGGTTGAGATTGAACGAGGCGGTCAGAGGAGAAGGATGAATCTGAGCCGTTGATCGCGCGGAGATCGACGGTCGAGACTGGGCAATGGAAAGTCAAACGGAGAGATCGGGTGATGAATTGTGGGCCGTCGATCTGCAGATCAGATCGACGGCGGAGATTGATTTGCCGCTGTACGATGGCCCGGTTATCGCGCGCGCACCTTCGTTAACCATCGAGCAACTTCGGCGAGCGATCACCGTTGATTCAATGGGCCCAGATCGGACGGTCCACAGCGATATCACTGGGCGTCCTGGTTCGATCATTAATGCGCGATGGATGGTGGTTTCGTAAAAAGTACAAGGGACGCGTGTCAAGCGATGTATGGAATCGCTGGCCATCGGGCAAAAACCGCCCTCCGCCGAAGAGTGGTGCGATAAAAACCATGTGGTTTTGAAAAAACGGCGCACGGCTGGGGGGTCCACCGGGAGGCGCGCTCCGCACCGTCGGATCCGTGGATTGAATCGACGGTCGAGATCGCTCCACATTTGCACGGGCGGAAAAAAATGTTAATTCGACGATTTAACTAAATATCAAAGGTTTTTTAATGTTTTGGGCGAAATATTTATTTAAACCATATAAGCGCCCGACTGCTCAGCGCGCGGTCACGGTGCCAGGGTGTATGAGCGAAAAGGCTAGGGGCTAATCGCATATCGGGAGATCGGGTATGGACTTTTCAATCAACCCATTTGATTTATGCGATGCAATAAGCGCCCCCGGAGTTTGGCGCTTGGTCCCAAGGTGTGGGCACATGATCGGAATTGGTTAAAAGCTTAGCCCAAGGGGCTTAAGCTTTATTAATAAAAAGATGATTTTCAATGGTTTTCAAAGGGTAATTGAGGGTTTCGATAGAGTTTTAAGAGGGGTTTTAAACTCTGCAAAGGCAATTTTATGAAGGGGAGATGAGGGAAATGGAAAACAGAGGAAAATGATGGAAAAAGATGAAGGTTAGTTTCTGAGTGGGGGGAAGGGGAGAGAAGGGGATTTTGCAACAGTCTTTCTCATAGAATTTTGAGCAGAATTTTTTGGGCTTTGAAAATGGGAACAGCCACAAAGATTGAAACAAGGATATGATGTTTTCCAGAGGCTTCAAGAGATACACCTTTCTGGCAATGAAACTGTTCCTTGAAGGCTAAACAATGTTTTAGCCACCTTTTGATGTAACAAATTTTATAGGTAGCCAACACTCCCTTTCTTTTATAGATCTCTTGGAGCCTTCAAGAGCATTATTTTATTATTATTTTATTCATGGAGCACTTTTCCCTCTTATTAAAATATTCCTTTTTAATGCAGAAAAGGGTAAATCGGCTACCACGCCTCCTCCGGTCACTGAAACCCGTGTCCAACCGTCCCACCATGTAGGTATCCTTGTCCCGGTTCCAATGATCTATTACACTAAGGTGTTCCATCATGTATTCCTCCCGGAATTCCACCTTGAGCGTAATCAGCTAAGTTAAGCCCAGAAATAACTCAAATTTCCGAAAGTTGTCGGAATGCACCGAAACAAAAGCCAAATTGCTCGGATGATGGAATATATCAAGCGAATGCCACCCGACCGCATAGGAACTCCTAAACTCCTCCAAAAAGCCCTTGGGCCCGCTGATGACACCAACCGATACCTGTGACCAGTCTGCTTCTAACTCTGGAAGTCCATCCTAGCCCTATCATAGGTGACGCCAAAAGAAGGAATATTACACTCTGTGCCTCCCCCACTGCTACAACACTCCACTGCGCTACTTCAAACTTTGGCGCTCTAGCTCTGCCACTGTCGCTCCATCATCCCTTGCACCAACTGACTTTTGTCATTCTGCTACTGTCATTAAGGGCTCTCGTAGCTGTATGTGATCCAAGAGTTTGGACACCTCAAGGATCCTGCCCTTTTTCTCTGTAGCTCCAAGTTTCCAACTACAGCTCCATATTGCCCCATCTCTTCTCTAGAGTTGCATGAGCACTCATGGCGCAGTCATCGTCATCCTCCTCATCAGCCTGTGCTAGAGCAGCCTTCGAGTCTGACTTCTCTTCTTTGCCCTTCTTCTTCAAAGGGTACTGTGTGGCGAAATGTCCCATTTCCCCACATTTGAAGCATATGACTTTCGAGATGTCCTTTTTCTTTCGTCTATGTTGCCCTTGCTGCCCCTTTGATGCAAGAGCAGCATCCTCCTCTTCCTCCTTCTTGACTTTGATCCCTTTGCTATTGCTTCTCACCTTGGTCCACCGTCTGATCTCTTCCTGTCGAAGAGTTGCCCACATCTCCTCCCAGCTAGGAAGAGAAGCCCTGCCCAAAATGCTTTGGACAAAAATTTCCTAGTCTTCAATGACTGCATTCAGGGCAATCCTGACCATAAATTCAGCATCTGGTGTAGCCCCTACGGAAGCTAGTTGATCTCGGATCCCTCACAATCTGATAAGGAAGGGATCGATTTCTTCTCCCTTCTGCATCTGAAACAATCTCAACTGACTCTCAAGAAACATCTTCTACTGGACGGAAGACCCCTCATACAATGAGGTCAAGGCCCACCCACATGTCCCTTATTGTGTTCTTCTCAACAATATGTGGGATCACATGATCCTTGACTCCGTCCATAATCATGCGCTTCGCTTTCGCTTGAGCCTCCTCGTACTTCTTTAGAGGATCAACATCAACCGGAACAACAACCGCGCTCAAGGCATAATCCTTGATGTGATGTTCATCAAAAACTGCCATGATCCTAGCCTTCCAGATGACAAAGTTGGATGCTCCATCCAACCTGTCCTGATCCCTCAGTCCACTCGCAACCATCTATGCTCAACTGAATGTCAAACAAGTTCCTTTCTCCCTCTTTCGCTGCTACCCCAAAAAAACACGGATCTGGATTTCTTTTGCGCTAGAAATCCTCTAAGGGACAAGCTCCCTCTGAATCTCAATTTCCTTCACGGAAATCCTTCTGCCAACAATGTCGAAACACCCCTCTCTAATCTCTCTTTGTTGCTACTCAACACTGGATCTAGACTTCTTGGGAAGAAATATTCAGAGGAACTGATTCCCTCTACTTTGCTTCTGCCCCACTAGACACTGTTCTGCACCAACAAAATCAGCGTCCCACCACCAACTCTAGATAGAATTTGTACTGCACCTCCATCCACGACAACCGGAAAAATGAGACTCAATAGCCTCTGCATTGGCCCAGCAATCACTGCGTTGCCTTCTGCAGCTACAACGTCACCCTAGCAGGCTGACGCAGGCTCTGCGTGATCCTTCCTTGGTGACTGCGTCACCCATCCTCTGCCTCTTTGGCCCAATACTGCACTGTCTCTTCGGACAGCTGCTTACCCGCAGTAGATTTTCCTATGTCCTTTCGCTAATGGCTTCAGTCCTACTTGATCTACAATAGCTCTGATACCATGTGAAAAATTATGAATCTAACAAACAAAAATCCGACTGCAGTTAACTTATTTTCATTTCCTACTTGTGTTCTTTAATTAACAAGTTATTTACAGAATTCTTCAGTAAAAATTAATGCAAACACACTGCAACCTACACCATTATATAGATCAAGTACTGAAAATAAGATGAGACAATCACACAAAGAACACACTTATTTTTGGACTAAACGTCCCTGGAAAAACCCAATGCGAGAAAACCGGTGCAGCAAATATGAGGGTTTTATTATTCAGCAGATTTCTGAGTACAACTAGGGTGCCAAATCCGGCTCACCCAACAGAGAAAAATCCAGGCAGAAGTACCTCTATCTGGAGACAGATATTTTGGTTGATCCACCAACAAAGTGATCAAACCCCATAGGTGACTGCATTGTCCCCAGTGCTGCGCAGCAGCAGCTGCTCCCAGCTCTACGCTGAGACTGTGTCACCCTCCTCTATAGGAGCTGCGTCACCCTCCTCGTGAGCCTTCCCGGCTCAGAAATCGAACTGCTGAATTGATGCCCGATCTGCCTCACAAAAACCCCAGCGCTGCCTCTTTAGTGACTACATCACCTCTCCCTGGCTCTGCGTCACCCTTTCAGGTGTTGCGATGTCTTTCCTTGGTGTTGCGCTGCCTCTCTGCAATGTATTCTCGGCCTTGGACTAAAGTCCCACTGCCGAACTGCCCCTCTCTAAACTAGAACTCACTCTGAAATTCTCAGCAAACCACGCCCCAGAATTTCAATTTAGCTCAAGTGTTGCTCTCCGTGTGTGTTCTCCAACTAACCCTCAAGCCTTCCTTTATACTTTTCCTATTGAGAGATCAATGACGTGATCAAATCTTTAATGAACGACTAAGATTAAAACAGACTTGATCCTCGTCACTTAGAAGCTTCTCACCCGCATTTACATTAATTCTGTAAATTTTTGAAGATGTTCTATGCTTGATGCAAATTTACTTCAAACTTCTAGGGCCCGATACCAAATAGCAATCACATAAACATGAAAGTAAAATGCTGATAGAACATACCAATAGATCGACGGAAGACAAGCCAAAATTATACTTAACTTTCGATCAACAAAATATAAGTTTTGTGGTGCATTACAACGGTCAACAAGATGCTTCAATCAGCAAAGTCTCCTCACGGTCAGCCAACCAGAAGTGTCACACAACCCTCAAGACAGCTCCAATAAAGTCAACGAAAGTCAACGTTGTTCAGTCAACACAAGCAATGCAAAATAGCAGCAACAAAAAGTCAACGCAGCAAGTCAAAGTCAACATCCATCCTCGGTATGTGTGCCAATCAGTGCGGCCTTTAGAAATCGAAAGTTTGGTGAAGTTTGGAGGTCAAAGGACCAAGCGTTGACCAAAGTCAACGCTGGTCAAACCTGCGCTGAAACTGTCGATAGATCTGCACCAAAACCCTAGCTATTGTTTCACATGTGAGAAGAAATGCCTCCAAAAGGTGATCGAACCAATCAAACACTAGAAAGATGTGTGTGATGAGTGGATGATGAAATGACCTCCAATTCTCTCCAATTTATATCCATTTGTGAGGGTGTGTGACACATTTGTTGGGGCTCCCAAGCCTACATTACAATTCTCACCGACATTGCACATAAGTGGAATAAATTCAAAATAAATGTTCTGCTCATCCGATCAAGATGATCTTTAGATCAATCTTGCATCTCTCCGAAAGAGGAATCCAATAAAAATATTGGCATCATCATCTGAGCAATACAACATGGAGTTTGGACCTAGTTGCCCAAAATTAACACTCCCTCTCAACTAGGGAGAACTCTATCCACCAATGCCATCCAAACATCGTGCGTCATCCCGCCGCAACTTGCTTTGTTGGCTTCTTTATTTCAAACAGTGAGTCACAAAGACATCACTCTCGGCTGACCCGAAGTCAGCTCAGAGGTCTGAAACCTCTATAGGACTCAAATGAGTCTCATACTAACCCGAAGTTAGTTTAACGGACCCGAAGTCAGTTGGAGGTCGGAAACCTTACTAGAATTGATCCCAGATCAAGTGGTTGGACACGTGCCATCCTAGACATAGAGAGTACGGCAATCTCTGATGCGTCCATCGGTCTTGCTATCGGTCTATGTCTACATTTCCCACCTCATTGGCCAAGATGAGAGGTACTTCCCATGAGTCCGAAACTCCATGGGTAGGATGCATACGGGGCACAAATCAAAGAGAGGCGAACCAACTCAACATCATCATGGTGGGGCGGAAGCACACCAACAAGGTTCGGAAAGCCTAGCCCTGTGGTTGCTTATAGCTCCAAGAAGCTATCCCCAAAGCCCCCTGGAGCTCTCAGAGCTCATCGTCCAACAAGACCCTCAGAATAGGGTCGTTCCACGATTCCAAGATTCTCATGGAAGGTTAAGAACCTGACCTTCCCCAAGGGCTTAGTGAGAATATTCGCGACCTGCTCATCAGTTCCTATATGATCGAGACTTACGGCGCCTCGTTGTACCATATCCTGGATAAAATGGTACCTGATATCTATATGCTTGGATCGATCGTGGAACACAGGATTCTCTAACAAACAAATCCCACTCTGGTTATCACAAAGGATAACGGTGGTATCTAGCACATGCCCGAAGAGCTCACTGAAGAGATTTCGCAAACAAATAGCTTCATAACAGGCCATACTCGCTGCAATGCATTCGACCTCAGCGGTGCTCAAAGCCACCAACTTTTGCTTCCTGCTTATCCATGATATCGAAGCAGAACCAAGTGTGAAGCAGCATCCAGATGTGCTCTTGCGATCCACCACACTGCCAGCCCAATCGGCATCAATATATCCATGGAATCTCAAACTCCTGGCAATGTATCTCAGCCCATGGTCTATCGTGCCCCAAAGATATCTTAAGAGATTCTTGGCACTAACCCAGTGAATGTGATGAGGATCAACCATGTGTTGACTCAAAGTGTTCACTGCAAAACATATGTCTGGACGAGAGTTCACTAAGAACATCAATGCTTCTACGAGTTGACAATACTCGATAGGATTTCCCAAAGCGGGCCCAGCAGCATTTCCACACAACTTCTCGAAGTTGAGTTCCATTGGTCTCGACACGGACTTACAGTCCACCATACCAAATATCTCCAGCAACTTCACAATATATTTTCCTTGAGAGAAGAAAATCTCGCAAGGTCTCTGCTAGACCTCCAAGCCTAAGAAGTAATGCATCAGTCCTAGGTCTTTCATCTCGAACTCAAAAGCGAGCTCCCTCTTACACTAATGAATGAGAGGGTCAGCACCTGTCAGGAAGAGATCGTCCACATAGAGAACCAGAATGAGAGGCTTTTCTCTATCAACCTTGAAATAAAGGTTCGGATCAACATTACTTCGAGTGAAGCCAAGCTTCATCAAGTAGCTATCTATCCTCTTGTACCAAGCCCTGGGGGCTTGCTTCAACCCATAGAGGGCTTTCTTCAACCTGCATACATGAGAGTCTCTATCCTAGACTGCGAACCCCAGAGGTTGCTCCACATACACCTCTTCCTTTATCGAACCATGCGGAAAAGCAGTCTTCACATCCATCTAATGGAGACTCCATCCTTGCGTGGCAACAAGGGCAATAATAGATCGGTTGGTGGTATAGTGGGCCACAGGTGCAAATATATCATCATAGTCTATGCCTTCCTTTTGAGAGAAGCCTCGAGCAATGAATCTTGCCTTGTATTTTTTAGCACCAAGGTTACTTGGGAGCGGGAGCAAAAATGCGGAGCAGGAGCGAGAGCGCCATTTTTAGAAGCTTCCGGTCCGAAGCGTTTCCGGGAGCGTTTTTATATATATATATTCTATTTTTTATATTTTGATGCATATATGTCAACAAAAACATGTAGAATGATGAATTAGGCATAAAAAACATAGACTGAATCATATAACATCAATCATCTAGAAGTTATAATCTTCATCAACCACGCCCACAAGTTGGAAGCATACAACATATTGACTCTTGAGTCTCGCGAATCATCAATCTGAAGGTTTCAATCTTTCAAAATTCAATATATAACATTTATCATCATTGATTCATTGATTTCAAATTTCAATATATAACATTTATCATCATTGATTCATTGATTTCAAAATTCAATATATAACATTTATCATCATTGAGATATACCATTTATCATAATTGATTCATTGATCCCCATATAACTTTCATGAAGCATCATATTCATAATTCATAATGACTTGTAAACTTATCAATGCCAAATTCAAAGTTTCACCTTTAAAATTCAAACTTCAAACTTAAATTGTCATTAAATATAAGAAAGAGTCAAGTTTCAACTGTTCAACTGTCAACAGTTATAAAAGATAAAAAATACTAGAAAATAGAAAAGACTTATGTTTTATCTATTGGTTGGCCCCTTGCCATGCCCACAAGAAATATCTAATTTGTGCGAGCCACGAGGAAATGGTGGTATTATAGTACTCTCAGGAGTACCACGACCATGACTAGAAGGTGGAGGCTGAATCTGCAAAGGAACAATAGTTTGATATCGAGAACTAGCACTGGCATTGGCACCCGCACCCGCACCCGCACTGCTACCAGTAGATGGTGGGACTGGCCCTGTGTGTGGCGGTGCTGCTGATGCTTCATCATCATCCCTAAAAAGTTATGCTTCCAATTCTTCCATATGTACCGTGTCGTCCTCCAAAGTATCATCCTCTGGGTTGTTGTCCCAAACTCTGTATGATGGATCCTCATTTGCCCGATCATAGTAATGGCTCAACAACCTCAAGTTGTAATGCACATAAACCAAGCTTTCAGCTCGGTTTTCATTCAGCCTGTTTCTTCTCATATTATGTATGAAGCTGTAGGTGCTCCAACACCTCTCTGCAGAAGAAGTGTTCACAACCTGTGAGAGAACTTTTTTTGCCAACTTTGGCAAAAGTCCCATGCCGCCATATGCTTCCCACCATGTGAGAGCATCAAATCCTTCTATGTCTTCCATTGCATGGAAAGAACCATAGTTAGTAGTGCAACTGAATTATTTGCCTAATTCAAGGCGCAATCTAGCACACTCCTCCTTGTTGGGTACCAACTTGTCTAATGCCTTCATGTACCCCTCTTGTACCTCTAGATTTGTGTGAGGTTTGATCCTAACCCCACCTCCAAGTGCAGGTTGGCCCAACCAAGATGGAGAGTAATATTTTGGCGTAAGGATATATGCCAAGGCATGTAGTGGAACATTGAGTTTATTCCACCGTGCACACACACAGTCATGAATCATAGCATACAAGTTGGGATCATTATCCTTAACAATATCTTTTATTTGCCTCAACATGTTGTCCATCTGCTCATAAACCTCCCCAATCACTGGTTTATCTGTATCTGCAAACCGAATCATGTGATAAATGGGCTTGGTGAAATTCAAAATTTCCCTCACACGTGCCCAAAACAAAGCGTCAAGGGCGGTCTCCTCCACATGTTCGAAACCTTGCCTGTCAACTATTGTCGCTACCCTGTCCTTTAATACCTCCCAGTGTGGGTTTGATACCATTGTAGCCAATGACTCTCTTACCTTCAAAAGGCGCCTGAAGGTGAGGTAATAGCTAGCAAATCTAGTCTTTACTATCTTCAACAACTCCAATTTGGAGTGAGTACGGAAAATCCCATGGGTATTGCTATGATTTGTAATAAATTTTATCATTTTTTACCTCTCTTGTACAAATCACCGAGCCATTTGAATTGAGGTTGTTTGTTTTTTATGATATCATGCATCAAAAGGTTCATTGTGTGAACCAAACACCCAAACCAAAATATGTTGGGGTATTTATCTTCAATAATTGCTCCTGCTGCCTTACAGTTAGCAGCATTATTAGTGATGACCTGTATGACATTGTATGGCCCAGTTTTTTCAATTATATCAAGTAATGGTTCTGCAATGTTAATGTTGGTTTTGAATTTCTCTGAATAATCATATGCTGACAGGAAGATTGCACCACTAACCGACATAGCCAAAACACTTATCAATGGCTTTTCTTTTACATTGGTCCATCCATCAGAGACAATGGACACCCCATGCTCATTCCACGAATTTGTCATTCTAGCCAAAGAATGGTTTATTTTAGCTTTTTCATGATCAAGACCCACAGTTCTAGCCTTGACATACCCAGGGCTTTTGTATCCTTTGGGGGCATCATTAATGGAAGAAACCATTTCATGCCAATAAGGTGAGCGAAGAACATTGAATGGCACCCCACATGCATATAGAAACCGGTAAACTTTTGAATCCACATCATTCCTACACCCTTCGTCCAGGAAATCGGATATGGTTCTACGCCTTAATCCATATGTGCCACTGCCTCCAAAACCACTGGCATGGGTGGAAGTTGAACTTGTTTGTCCATGACGTGTTGGGCCTGAATAAGAATCAATGAAACCCCTAGATCTTTTAGATCTCTATAGGGCAGTCTCCTCTTCCTTCCTATATTTCTCTCTCTGTGTTGCTGGCACACTAGTACAAATTTTGATTCTTATATTTTTTTCTCCATCCCCTGGCATTTTCCCACAAAGGTGCCTTCTCGCACGAGTGTATGAACCATGGTATTGTTTATTGCAATGGGGGCAAATAAATTTAGTGGTTCCACCACCTTTCCCTCCTTCCTGTTTCTGAACATATTTCCACAAAGGTGTCTGAGTTTGGTCTTGTCTAGTTGGGGAATCTGTGTCCTCTTGTTCTCCACTCCCCACTTCCTCCTCAACATAATCCTCCTCTTCTTCAGGATTTTCTTCAAATCCACCATAACCCTCCTCTTCATCCTCCTCTTCTCTGATTTGCCTCTTTCTTCTACTACTCTCCAACACCATTATTACAAAGAAAGGAACCAACATGAGGAAAATCCCTAGCCATATAGCCATGATGTTTCAAGTTTCAAGTTTCAAGTTTCTACCTTGCAAAACAAATGGAGAAATGCCAAATGGGAATAGGAAATGCAATATAGGAAAAAAACAATTCATTTTTTAAGTTTTAAACACAATAAAATGCAACATTCAAAAAAAAAATCAAGTTTTCGTTTTTAAACAACCTACAAATTCATCCTAGAAAATACAAAATTGGATTAGAAGGCCTACCTCTTTCTTGCAATCCTCCTGTTGCCTTGCAGCTTGCTCCTTGCTCTCTCCTTCTCACTTCTGCAGCTCCACTCTCCAGTTCTCTCCTCAAGCTCTTCTTGCTCTCTCTCACTCACTCAACAAAGAATAAAACAAAATGACCCTCCCCCTCCTTATAAACAAAACGAATTTTTCAATAAAAAAAATTTCTCGCCGACGGGAAGCGTTTTTTGTTCCGGGGAGCGTTCAGGAGAGAACGCTCCCCGACCGCTTCCGGCGTTTAAAAAACGCTCCAGAAGCGTTTTGGAGCATTTTTTAAACGCCGGAAGCGCTCAGGGAGCGTTCGCTCCCGAGTGCTTCTAGAAACGCTCCCGAAAAGGCAGGGAGCGTTTTAACAGGTTCGGAAACGCACTCCCGAAAACGCTCCCCTCAGGAAGCGTTTTCGAGAGCGCGTTTCCGAACGCTCCCAAAATGATCCCACACTGAGCGCGTTTCGGGAGTGGGAACGAGCGGGGGGAAGCTTCCCCGCAGCCCTGTTTAGCACTACCATCAGATCCATGCTTGATCTTATAGAGCCATTTCGAGGTGACAACAGCTTTGTCCTCCGGTCTCGGGACCACATCCCAGACATCATTCTTCATAATGGACTCGTACTCTTCGTGCATAGCATCCTTCTAGACTTGATGCTTTACGGCTTCTTCAAATGATCCAGGCTCAGATTGTACTATTGTACTCATGGCTGCTAGATACCCTTGCTATCTATTCGGCTTCTTGATTTCACAGAATGTCCCCCTTGGGGCCATATGTCTCTCAACATCCTCGAGAGTATCCCTAAGCCATGAGGGTATTCTCTTCATTGAAGGAGGTGGATCAATAGGGTCCATTGGTCCTTCAACATCAAGCATCATCTCATCCTTCGGCTCCTCCTGCTTCCATGTTCTTTCATCATGGTCTTCCTTGGAGCTAGGAAGATTTATGACTTTCCTGAGGGAGGCATCTTCATCGAAGGTGACATCGTGGCATATCTCCACTTCTCTTTGACCAAGCACATAGATTGTATATGTCTTCGAAGTTTCACTGTAGCCCACAAACATTCCCTTCTTTCCAGAAGCATACAGCTTGCTTCTCTTCTCTTTCGGCACATTAAAGTAAATGGAACAACCAAAAACTATAAAATGAGAAACATCAGGTTTCTTACCAGAGAAGACTTCTTTGGAAATTTTGGAGTCCAAAGTGGAATGTGGTCATCAATTTTGTACGTACACAACAGTGTTCGCAGCTTCTACCCATAGAAAATTTGGAAGACCTTGGTCACATAGCATGGCACGGGCAACTTCCGCAATGGTCCTATTCTTTCTTTCAGCAACGCCATTTTGCTTAGGAGTATACACGGTTGTGGACTCCCTCTTAATGCCAGCTTCTCTGCAAAATCCATTGAACTCATTTGACTCATATTCGGTGCCATTATCGGTCCTCAAAATCTTGATCTTCTTTCCTATTTGATTTTCCACCAAGGCCTTGAAGGTACGAAACCATTTGAATGCTTCGTCCTTCTTCTTCAAGAAATATATCCAAGTCTTGCGAGAGAAGTCATCTATAAACGTCATGTAATAAGAACATCCTCCCAAGGATTTCATGGGTAGCATACCAGATAAATCAGAATGTATCAATTGCAAGACATCAAATGTCTTTGCGGCACTTGAGGGGAAAGGTCCCTTTGTATGCTTTCCTCCGGCACAACCCTGACATACACCTTGTAGAAATTTCTAGCCCAACCTCGGTTATTAGTTTCTCCTTATTACTCCCATGTAGTTAAATGCTCATTCCCATAACCATACATTCAACAAGCTGGAAATAATAAATATTTCTAAAAACACAAATTCTAGAAATTTCAAAGTGCTGGAAAATGCAAAAATAAAACTCAGAAACTATTTCAGCCACACACACAGAAAATGACACGTTGATTTTTGGTCAATATGACCCTGGAAAAACCCCCTACAACTCTTGGGGAAAACTAGTTCAAGAGCTCTTCTTTATTTCTGGAAAATGCTTTTACGAAGAAGTGAAATATATAGAAAAATTCCAGCAAACACAATAACGGACTTATCTCGTTTTCCGTGCTTATCTCCACCTCGGAAAATGTGCCAAATTAGCAAAACAGTCAAAACAGAAATTTATTACAGCAATGAACAGCCTTGAAACTCGTGCCGAGAACTTAGTTGTACAGCCGTACGAACTGCAGGGAAAAGTACAAAGGTACTCCCTCCTCGAAAACCGTGCCTGTTGTCTCGAAAACGTGCCCAGCAATCTCGAAAATTGTGCCTTAAGTCTGTTGTACCTTCTCGATTTCTGTGTTGTCCATCTCCTCAAAAATCGTGCTTCAAGCTGCTGTACGGAAATCTGCCTCAAAAATTGTGCTAATTAATGTTGTACGGACTGCTGCCTCGAAAAGCATGCAACCTCTAGTTGTTGTACGCACTGCTGAACTATTTCTCTCCTTCACTTTCTCAAGCTCAAAAATTTCTTCTTGCTCTCTTCTCCTCCTCTCAATCTGCTCATGAAAGAATGAATGATCTTTTCTCTTCTTTTCCTCCTTTAACCTAACCCTAAGTGACTTTTGGGAAATCCCTAAATCCAATGGCTGAAATAGCTTTAGATCTAGGGCTGAGATTAAATGTGCATTTAAATCTCACTTTCTATTTTTTAATTCACCCCACTTTAATAAAGACCCACTTAGCCTTTTATTTCCAAAGTCATTTTCCACTTTCTAATTTCACATTGACTTTATTAAAGTCACTTTAAAATAAGACTTAGTAACTTTATCACTTATAAAATCACTTTTAAATTAGATTTGACTTTACCACTTATAAAGTCACTTTAGGAAACAAAGTTAAATACATTTGGACACTTTTCCCTAGGCCAAAGATCAAAGCCTTAGGGAACCACTCTTTCTCTGGTACCCAAATTTTAACACACCCTCATGATCATTTTTGAATTCGGGCATCCCTGTCACCACCTTCCTTGCTTCGGGAAGGGCTTTGTAATGAAGGTGTCCAAACTTCTGGTGCCATAATTCGGTTTGACGAATTGTATCACATGTCATAGCCCCCAATGGACTTCCCCCAACCTGGTAGAGTGTATCAACTCTAAAACCAATAGTGAAAGCTTCCTTAAAACTCTTCTTCCAGATGCGTACCTTTCCATCAATGAATGACACCGTGAAACCTTTGTCTTCCATGGTCGAAATAGACACAAGGTTCTTCTTCAAATTAGGTACATACAATACATCTTGCAAACGGAGGACTTGACCTTGAGATAAACGGAGGGTCACAGTCGCTGTCCCTTTCACAGAATAGGTGGCATTATCTCCAAGGATAGTTTGCAGATTACTATCCTTCTCAATCAAATCAGAGAGGGCTTCTTTAAAACTAGTGAGGTGCCTTGAAGCACCACTATCAATCAACCAGACATCCAGGGTGTCGGGTGGAGATGCAGCAGAGAGGGCAGATACAAGAATGAATTCATTTATTTTATTGTCAAAAACATTAGATTCATCATACCTGGAATTTCTTGACCTTTTGAAAGGTTGCCCATTTCCATTACAACCAGAGGGAGCCTTCCTCTTTCCTTTGAACCTCTTGTTCCTTTGATTTCCATTCCCCCTATTGTTGTTGTCATCATCCCCTGGAGAATCCCTTCTATTAGGGCATTCTCTAGCATAGTGGCCAAACTTGTTACATGTGTAACATCTTCCTTTCTTTCCTTTGGCCCCTACTCTTCCATGGTTTCTCGAACCACCATTGTTCTTTTTCTTAGCATGAGCGGTGAAGGAAACATTACCTTCATTTTCATATTCCATCATTCTTGTCTCCTCTTAAGTGCATCTCGACAATACTTCATCAAAATCAGGAATCACATTATTATTGAGTATGGTAGTATTGAATACATGGCATTCAGAGGGGAGACCTCCAAGCGCAATGAGAACCATTTCTCAATCAGCTATTATTTCCCCAATAGCGAGAAGGTTATTCCTAAATTCCGTCAACTTCAGAAAATAGGATTGAACGGATTCATCCTTGCCTTTCTTGATATTCTTCAATTGGTTCTTAAAGAAAAGAACTTGATTTGCATTGTTAGCCTTGAACATGTTAACCAACTTATCTTTAGATGTGCCCAACTCAGATATGTAAGCAACCAAAATTTTATGGATGGAATCCCGGATAATCAGCTTAGCTTTGATTTCCCCTTTTCTATACTTCGTCTTTGTGGCAACGGGTGCAGATGATGGAGGCTCTTGGATTTTTCCTTGCACAGAGTCCGTGACATCTTGATCTTCTAAGACCAAGTCCAAAGACATCTTCCAAGCATGATAATCAGACTTGTCAGTCAACTTATCATCAGCTTTGAAGCCATTATAATTTGAGGTACCCATGGGTCCTTGACAAATACTACTTCTTCGGTGATTGCTCTCAACCCAAGATTGGGCTTTGTCTCCACCTTAGCTCTGATACCATGTAAATTTTTGAAGATATTCTATGCTTGATGCAAATTTACTTCAACTTCTAGGGCCCGATACCAAATAGCAATCACATAAACATGAAAGTAAAATGTTGATAGAACATACCAATAGATCGACGAAAGACAAGCCAAAAGTATACTTAACTTTTGATCAGCAAAATATATGTGTTGTGGTGTGTTACGGCGGCCAACGGGATGCTTCAACTAGAAAAGTCTCCTAACGGTCAGCCAACCAGAAGTGTCACACAAACCTCAAGACAACTCCAATAAAGTCAACCCAAAGTCAACAAAAGTCAACGTTGTCCAGTCAATGCAAAACAGCAGCAGAAAAAAGTCAACACAACAGGTCAAAGTCAACGTCCAACCTCGGTATGTGTGCCAATCAATGCGGCCTTCAGAAATTGAAAGTTTGGTGAAGTTTGGAGGTCAAACCTATTGGACAAACCTACGCTAAAACCCTAGACAGATCTGCACCAAAACCCTAGCTGTTGTTTCACACGTGTGAAAAGAAATGCCTCCAAAAGGTGATCGAACCAATCAAACACTAGAGAGATGTGTGTGATGAGTGGATGATGAAATGACCTCCAAGTCTCTCCAATTGATATCCATCTGTGAGGGTGTGTGACACATCTGTTGGGGCTCCCAAGCCTACAGTACAATTCTGGCCAACCTTGCACATAAGTGGAATAAATTCAAAATAAATGTTCTGCTCATCCGATCAAGATGATCTTTAGATCAATCTTGCACCTCTCTGAAAGAAGAATCCAATAAAAATATTGGCATCATCATCTGAGCAGTACAACATGGAGTTTGGACCTAGTTGCCCAAAAATAAAAAATTCACCTTAATTATTTTAATTTCCTAAGTTTTAACTTAGGCTCTATTAAAAATAATTGATTATTTGGATAAAATGCACTCCGAGTGGAATTTCTCCAAACGATTTCTGGATCTTGGAGATCTCACGTGTTCTAGCCCCTCCACAAAATTTCGGAGCTAGAGCACATCCGATGCTACCCAAAAATCAACATTTGTAACATATATGAAGGTGGACCTTTCAAATGATAGGTCAGTTTTGTTGGAACAGGAATTACTAATGACAGTTATACCTGCCAAAAATTCTACAGTATATTTCAGCCCTTGTGTTTGCCCTGCTAAGAGTGTAGAGCATTAGATTGTATAATTCAATGTATTTATTAGAGTGTCTTAGAGTAGCAATTTGATGTTTTCACAGTTCCTGCAATAGAAAATTAGATGGTCTACCTTGAAGTGTTTTTTAGCATGGGCTCCAACCTCATCACATCTTTACCATTAGACATGACATGTTACAACACTGTACTCTACCATCAATACCTCCGTAGGTATGACCTGACCATATTACGTACTATGTCATTCTGTATGGGAATGTCATGTCCATCCTATCGACTTATATGTGATTGAGAAGTTGATAAGCAAAAAGCTACTCGAAAACTTTCAATTTTTTAAGTGATAAAACAGTTTGAAATCTATACCACTGGTAAGATCCTGAGACAAGCTCACTATTATTTATTGACTTCCACCCACTACTAAAGCATCAAGCCTTCTAACTAACACAATAGTTACATTCTGATTATAAATCCCGGTGCATGCTGGTGAATTCATGTATGTGTATGTGTGTGTGTGTGTGTGTGTGTGTGTGTGTGAGAGAGAGAGAGAGAGATACCTAATAGTTGAAGCATTACCCGGAGTGACACTTCCACCTTCTTTAAATGCCGGTCTTAGTTTTCTTAGTTTTGCAGCATCAAACTGACATCAAAGAAGTTAAGAATATAAGCAAAAAATGTGTAGTCTACTCATTCATATCTGTTTAATTAGCATACTGTAATATCGATTAGACAGATACATGAAAACCAGAATAAAATATGAATAAGAAGATTATAACATTAATTCAGAGAAATATCTCTTTGCTAACAAGAATGACCTCTAACCGTAGATATTATGAGTGAGTGAAAAGGGAAGACCAGATTTATGCATCTAGTAGATTTCAACGTTTAAAAGTACATTCTCTTTAAAATCCTCTAAGCATGTGTGAGAACCTAACCTTCCCTAAGGCTTCATCTTTGTCGACAACTATGGAAGGCTTTCCTCTACCTCCTGAAACCTCAACCTGCATATAAGATTCAAGAAGACAAACAAATTAAACTAAATCTGAAAACAAACACACACTACTGCTAAAAAATTGAAACTGTGATCATTAGGTATTTCATGCACAAATCCATATTAATACCGGCACTATTTCCCATGCAAAAGCACCACTGTTCTGGGCATTAATTCCACGTTCAAAACTCTGAACTGCATGGTTGTCCTGATGCCAACATCGAGGGATTAGCTGATGTGATTTAGCTGGGGTAAATAAATTTATAGGGGCATTGAATACATATTGAACATCAAAATTAATGTACAGCTGAATTCTTCGACAGGCACTGCGCTTGTTAGTCACTTATAAGTAGCCACAATCAATAAGATAAAAGCAGAAGTGAAACGTGGGATAAGTAACTATATCTCTTCGACTACAATATAAAATTCAATAAGCATGTTTTGTAATTTAGATTTTTGTTTTATAGGCTACATAGTCTGCAAAGGGAAATTGTAGGAGGCAGTCTACCGATAAATCACGAATAAAAACATGAAAAAATTATTGCCAGGTGAACTCTGCACTCAAGGCTAAACCTTTAAAGCCAAAATTAAAATCACAAAAATACAAAACTTGGAAATAAATTCAAGAAAGGAAGTAGACAGGTATAAACTAATTCAACCAGCATATAATCAGAACCAAAGGACGGGGATAGAGAAGGATGATACTACTAGAATTAACCTACAAAATTCACACAAGGTTCAAGTTCAAGTCTGTGTTCACTTGAAATAATTAAAAAGAAACGGCCACAGAATTTGATCAATACATTAACTCTTTAAGTGGCCATCTGTTAAATATTATTTTGATTTGCTTTAGGTTTTGAAAATTGAAAGCAGTTGATCCCTTTTGGAAGGAAATGGTGTTGGAAACCCAAATAACAGGAAGACTGCACCGCTTTTACAATGCAACTTTTGTAGCCCTCAAATCAAGATAGAGTCTTGGAGGTCTTGAAGGTTTTGGTAGACTAGAAACCTGGATAATTGTGTAATGTTAACTACAATAATAGAAAAAACCACTTATGTACAAGCTTATCTTGAAGAATCAAATAGATTTTGTGCTTGGAAAGGAGATTCTACAGTGTTACAGTTGCAGATGATGTCCTTCAATCAAAAATAACGTCCCATCGATGTTTCTTAAATTGGACATGGAGCCAACTCGTAAAAGACAAGAATGGACTTTACTGCACTGTTGCCACACCTAAATCCACACCTGGGTTAATGTGGAGAAAATATTTAACTCCACTTGGTGTGGCCTGTTGGAAAATGTAACTCGGTTCGGGCTTCATATGGACTATGTAATTATGTATTTATGTAATGAAGAAGACAAAGATAATAAAATGTATTTTGTTATGCTTGTTTTATGGGTTTCATGAGAAAGATTTTTATTATAGGTCAAAAGACTTCTTCTTGATGTCTTTTAGGGATTTGTCATCTTGTCATAAATGTATTAATTAAGAGTCATGTTTATGAAGAGTCAAGTCAATAACGGTATGCCTCAAGACCTTCTCATATAAGCTTTGAAGACATGCTCAAGATCAATGCAGGAATATCCTCTCAAGTTGGCTCATAAACACTTGATCAAGTCGGCCTCATTACTAATAGACAGGTCGGCTCAATTTCAGATAGGTTCAACTATATATACCCCTGTATACTGCGTAGAAAAGGACAGACAGCATCTCGGACTCCTCTGTGATTTTCAAATAAGATCTCAGGGATAAGTTTGCGGTGAATTCAAGACAAGATTCTGTGATTTAATGAGGAGTTCCGGGACTGAGATAAAGTGCGAGATGTTATCTCTAAATTGGTACTGATGGGCTGCTCCACCAGACAACTTAGAGTAACTCTTTCAAACCAGTTTTTTACTGAGGATTAGCCTCTTCAGCCTGAGAGGGCTCTCTCAATTTAACTAATGATTTGCTCAATTAGGTTTTAAATCAAATGGCTAACTCTGTGATAAGTGTCTTAGTGTATTTGATTGCAGGTGAAAAATGAAATAGGTTTCACTACCATTGGGCTCATGGAGTCAGGATGAAGGAATTTAATGACAAATGGATCTTCTTGTAGAAGCTGAGGCTTTTACTGTTTCAATGAAAGGACAATTGTAAGGACCCTAACTTTCTTAATTTAACCATCATTAACAAAATTCATAAGTGTAAAGCTCTTAATTTTCGAAATTAACAATCATTCAAAAAATTCCTACCACACCATTCAAAATGGGATTTTTCAAGCAGAATAGATATCAATTGACTAATTAATACTTACCTGGAACCGTGTTTGAAGATGTTCCTGATCCGCCATGGCTCCAGCTCCCATTACCAAACCGCCGTTTTCCTCCCAACCTATCTAAGGTCAACCTCTCTGGTCCCCAAATCCAGAAGACAGGTCTTCTGGCCCCTGTGCCCAAAACTCCAATAACAATTGAAAGCATTCCATAACTCTGTTAGAACTCTCGAACTCACTGCTCATGAACCATGCAGTTAGAACTCCTCTAACAGCATCCGGGTCAGTTTTCCCCTTCACTACCCATGCCCATCAAGTTTACCCCTCTTGTCCCTTTTATATACAAACTCCATTCCTGATATTTATTAGAATATGATATTTTAATAAATATCTTTAAAAAATATCTTCAAATATTATATTTTAATAAATATCTCAGATTTACTAAAATATTATTATTTAATAAATATCTTGGTTTTATTAAAATAATATTATTTAATAAATATCTTGGTTTTATTAAAATATTATTATTTAATAAATATCTTAGATTTATTAAAATATCATCATTTATTTGTATAAGTCAATGCTTTTAATTTTCTTTGAACAAAGTATTAGTTTTCATTATATTATGGTGAGTTAGGGAGTTACTCAATACTTCAATAATTCACTCCTTACTCTACACCGAGTTTCTTTTCATAATTGTTTAGTGCACGTACTAGTGCCTACACGTGATACATGCATATGTAGCTATCATATTCAGGTCTCATATGCATGCTAATATTTCTATGTTCCATATAATTCGAGTTGGGTCGTTACATACACCCCCCTTCAGAAAATTTCGTCCCAAAGTTAAGTTTTATGTCATATATCATTGATTATATCAATGATTAGTATAATCATATAAGGTTGGTGTATCATAGTTGAATTTTTGTTTAATGTGTGAGAACACTTTTAACATTTATGTTTTGATCATTTATTGGTTTACCAATTTAGTAGTAACGTTTTGCCCCAACAGTGTCCCCAAGCTATTCTAGAATCATCCTAACGTTTTGCCCCAATAGTGTCCCCAAGCTATTCTAGAATCATCCTATCCTTCCTAATCTATTCCGCTCCCATCCTATCCATCCTCTACAGGAATATGCCATGGCATCAATTTTACTGATCCATCCATAGTCCTTAAGGGTAGCAGTGTCGATTACGTCGACCTGATTTATTTGTAGGCATCCGGCAGTCATCATCACACGTCTAGGGGAGCATGACTCGCACAGTTTTCCCATGACTCCAGGTATTGGAGGATAAACGGTGGGCAACACCTCCACCCCTCCTAGTAGGACCAGGGTCAACACCCTATCAGAGAATCTCAGTGCATCTCAATTGTTCTTGGAGTTTTGTCATCATGTGGTCGGTTTGGTAATGATATTATCTGCAATTTAAAACACTTGACCACAAATTATAACATATGTATCAATATGTTCAAAACAAATTGTTACCCATATAACAATTTCTACACATTCCAAATATGTCGCTATTTGTGATATTGATCCTTGAGTTCATATAACATACTTAGTTAAAACACTTGTCCACAAATGTATCAATATGTTCAAAACAAATTGCTACCCATATAACAATTTCTACACATTCTAAAATAGGTCTGTAAATTCATTTTCTCCCTGAATTGTCAAGTGCCATCACTCTTTTATTTCAACCTCATTATTTTAGGTTGATATGTAAAATTATAGATACTATATCTATAACATAATTCATAATTTATTTTAGTATCCCTATACCAACAATGTTTAAGCAAAACATTTTTCATATTGGTATCCATGTACCAGCAATGTTTAAGCAATTAATATATTGTCACATGTCATAGTACAAAATGACAGTCTTAAGTGTATCCATCCAAAATAAGGTACGATTTATAAAAATAAGTTTTTAAATGTTTAGAAATATAACCCACAATTATAAATGTGACATAGAATAATCGAATATGGATATACAAATAAGGGTGTAGCCATTATTTTCTATACTATATTAACTGATTAACCTTATAAAAGTCACAGGTTGAGACTCTAAATTTAAATGGAGGGATGCTCCATCCTTTGCATACATAAAAACGAAATGAATTGAAACAGAGCACAAAACACTTACTGTTTAGTCGAAGCATGATCTAATTTCTTGATACAGGTTGATTAAGAACTATAAAACACAAAACTACATAAGATCTAGTCAATCTTTTAATTCTTGTTACTTATTTGTCTTTTAAGTCTAATTATCTTTGATCTGTAATCTGGATCCCAAGAAATAATAATAACATTAACTTCTTTATCATGTTATTTCAGCTCATCTTCAGCCTAAAAATCTAGAAGCCAAGGATTGGGGTTTTGCAGGGCTAATCATTAGGGTTATGCTGGAGATGGAGAAAGAGTTAATTGACTACTCTAAAGATTTCTTAGAGAGAGGTTTACTTTTTATAGAAGGAATTTGTCACTGCTTGAAAATGCATTATTCACTTTGCATTATACTTGGTCTACTAAGAGTGTCATGTTTTCAACAAGAAGTCAATTGTTAATAAATAATAATTTCCTCCTCTTTCAATAAGAAATTCACAATTTACAAGATATGCATAGTCACAGTATTAGTATGTTACAGTTTTGATATAGTCTTTTTACTTTTAAGTTTCACCCTTTAGAGTCTTAACTCTAGCTAGGACATTACTAGCTTTACCATCATTCCTTAAACTATTGTTTCATTTCTATTATATTGACTCATTTAATCCAACCACATAACACATCACTGGTATACCCTCTCCTTATTCTTCACATTAATAGTTTTCTCATTAGTCCTTAGGTCTCATCTCATTGCCAAATGTATCTTCTTTTCTAACGGTGTACAATTATTATCTTTAATATTTATTTTCAAACATTTTCCCAGTTCGTCATTTGTTATTCTTAACAGATTAGGAGTATTCACAACTCCTTATAGGTCATTGCTTTGACCTTTACCAAATCATGTTGCTCATATCCTTAAGAAAAATCTTCTTGATAAAAAACATCTCTTCACTTCCTTATACCCGATATTCCCAATATTCCAAGTCTACTTCAATTTGAAAAGATCATATTATTAGTTTGACTTTGTTTTCTCACCTCTAGTCATCATGGTTTTCTTTCCTTCTCTCTTAATGCATACACTTATTTCACTTGGAAATGTCGTTACTATTTCCCAACTTGGGTAAGACCCTATAAATAAATTCAGTAACGCGGATATCAAATGTAATCTACTTATTATTTCAGGTTTTAACACATTACGGGATAGAATTTCCTAATCATACTCCATGATGTCCATAATCCATGGATATAGTTAATCACTTAAGGAAAAATTTATAATGTGATTCTCCCTTTAAAGAGAGAAACCATAATAGATGTCGCCTATGCGCATAAATTATCCTATAATTGATCGACGTTATTGTAGATTCACTCTTTAATCTAATTTCATTGACTTCTTATATTGCTTTGTGAAACTTCCACTCACTCATCTTTGGTGCTATTTTGTCGATCTCAATATTCTAAGTTGATTACGATAACTAACATTTATTATCCTCATTAGAAGTTTGCCATTTTGTTCTTTTCCCGTCCTCCCTAGGTACTATATTGATTATAATAGGGTAACAATGGAGATCAACTTTGAAATTTTCCGTTCTACTCTCTTGGTAACTATATCGTCTTGTTCTAATAGTGTGTTTACTACCCTATAGAGTGGTTCCTTACCATCTTAACATATGTTTCATCCACTGGTCTTCGATTGATGTGTACATTTAGTGACCTATACTTATACTTGTACCCTAAATTTGATTACTCATGGTTTCTCCCAACATTTCTTGAACAGATAGTGTTTTCTTTCATCCATCAATTTACCTCAAACTAGCTTAGCCTTTTATGTGGTTGTAGCTTTACATCTAATGGTCTTGTCAGAATGTCAATAGTCATATTTTCATTACCCTTCTTCCTTTCTTCAAAAGTTAACTTCTTAGGAGCAACTCTGTCAACTAATCTTTATATATGCCTAAATAATTATCATGAATCATCTTATATAGTGTCATAACGTCCCCAATTTCTCTTTTCTAAACCACATTGTTTTCCTTTCCAAGAAAATGCTATGTTGCCATTTCATTTTGTTTTAGACATCGATATATCCTTACAGTTGTAAATGGATAATCATCTATCTTAACAATGACATAATGGTTGAATATCAAAATGTTCAATTTAGTGAATATTCAGCTATACAAATTTAAACCTTCACTCTCCTCCTTAGACCACTTACACATATACTTGGATAGTAATCAAAGTATTACCAGAAGAAAACGGTGTAAAATATATTTTCATAAATTCATATCATCAATGGTTATTTTTATCAGCTAGTAAGATATATACATGGAAATTTCAACGTCACTTGAAGAATGGAATGTTTTAATTGCATAAAAACAATCAGGATAGTTTCCATTCTAACGTTCCCAAGTTTACAGGAAAAGTTTGATGTCTAAAGTGATGTTAATGTGCCCAATTTATAATAATATGAATGTACTTCAAACTCTACTTGCATGATATACAAAATCTTAAAACTTCATTGAATTCTACGTAACGCTGAATACGTTGGGTAAATTATCAAGGATGACTCGGAGTAATACATCTCGGGTTCTATTAGGATTATTGCTATAATTATGAAAATAAGGCGGTGATATCCAAGAATCAACATAAGATCTTGGGAAACGGTTAAGAAACTAAGACATTTCCCATGGTGATCATTCGCCTTAGTACTTTCAACCTAGTTGAACAAACCCCTAGATTAACTTTGCATTCCTCAACACTTAAACCTATGGACTGAAGTTCTCCTGAAGCCATTTCTACCTGTCTAAAATCGTTTTGCTTGTAAGCTACCAATCCACATTTATTTAATGCATATGATGAACTAAAACTATCAGTAGCACAAGTATTAAATAAAATTTTTAAGTTTTATTCCATTGATAGTACCTGAAGATTCTACAACAATGGATTGATGTGTTGTCTAATTATTTTTTACTACAACATGGATTCTATGATTGCCTTGAGTATTTGATGATGGTTCTTTTCCTGCTCTAAGTTTTATATTTGACGAGACTTCCGGACAATCATGCTAAAAATGCGGTCCTCCACATCCTCAGCAATTACTTGAGATGGTCTCTTTGAGTCAGTTGTATATTTCTAGAAAAGGAGCTTCGTCCTCTTGTGCCACTTCCTCTACCATTTCTTCCTCTATTAGCAGTCCCTCGAGATTGCCACAGACTAGTATTTGATGATTCAACAGCTACAGTATTAATGGTCATGGGAGTTCCTGCTCCTATTCCTCTTTGAGTAAACCTGTTACCAAAAGGAAGTGGTTTGGAGCTACTTCCCCTGAAGAAGTTCCGGGGAGTCTTTCTTGTAAATCCTGGCTGTGAGGGTTATGTTGGCCTGATACCTCTTTTAATCCCTAAATGTTCCTCTGCATACCGCTCACATTCAACTGTTTCTGCTACTGATGATGGTTACCACTTTCTTAACCATAGCCTTGATTAGAGGATTTAATCCATATACAAAACGTTCGGCTTGATGTTTGTCGATAAGGAACATATTTTACCAGCTCTATAAACCTTATCTCATATTCTTCCACTCTTTTATTACCCTGGATTAAACGCGACCTCCTTGTCCTAATGGAGGATATTCTATCCTGATGCGTAATAATATTTATCATAATGCATGGATAACTAAATGTTTAGTTATTTAAAGGGCTTCGGTTCCATAATTAATCTCTTTATTAATAGTACCTATATAACTGAGAAGTCAAACGACACCCCTCCAGCTACTCCTCGAGTTTGTTCCGTGGATAAGTATCACTGGGAGAATGCAACATTTTAATATAAGTTGGGAATTGGAGGGTCCAGAGAAAATTAATGCCTTTTCATTTTAACTAGTATTAACTTAGAGTTAAATCCTATAACGTTTTATTTATATTCATATTGTTAAAATAATATCCATAAAAACAAAACAACTATATTTTTTTTTTTTTTCAAAAAATTAAATTTTAATTAAATATATTTTTTTTTTATTTTTTTGTTAAAATATATTTATTAATTAAATATCTCTATTTTTCTTAAATATATATATATATATATATATTTTAAAACATATAAATTTAAATTATTTAAAATATATTTTTAAATATAATTCAATATTTGAAAAACTCTAAGCGCCCAAATTTTTAAAATTACATCACTAAAACGAATTCATCTTTTTTTTTCTCTTATATAATTTATTATAACATACAAACTTATTATCTATGAACATAATTTGAATAATATTTAGAAGAAAGACGGGAATATTATAAAAAAAAAAAGTCAAACTACTTATAACCCTAATGAAAGTTGGTCCAAGAGGTATTTGCTGGCAACACCTTCCCGGAATTAATCATCCATATTATTTCCTAATTATTGCTTACCTTTTATCAATTTAAATTTTCATAAAATATTATATATATGCTAGAATCTCATATCCGTCCATCAATGCATTTAGACTTAATTCATTCTTCCTCTTATCCTATGTTGAACGGGGTTTAGAGGCTTCTAGATTGTCTCTATCGACACACCAACCATGCACAATAGTCACTGTTTTTGAGTTGTAGGCGGTCGTATCTCTTTGCTAAACCATATGCCGACATACTGGACCATTTATGAGCATGGCATAAATTGCCCCATTCTTCCAGGCCTGAAACTGGACATACGCGTTTCAGGCCAAGGACCGGATCGACAGTTTCTTCTATTACCAAAGGTGAGAAGGGACTGAGAGTGTGATATGGCATGCAATGTGTCATGTGTTCGAGTCTTTGGGAGGGGTTGCGCTCCTAATTTCTCGAACATCTAAACCCGAAACCGGTTGTTGTATTTGTAGGGAGCTTTGATAGAATGTGTCCAAGTAAAATATTATTGGGGGTGTTGTTCCAAAGTTTCCCCAATTTAGTCGCCTACGGATGAATCTACGCACTTTGTTTTTCTCCGACCATCACAGCACCGCTTTCTCCATCAAAACGATGAATTTGATATCGCTCCCTTGTGATTGGATTCTTCGGATTATAGTGGAAAGTTTTGCCAGATTGCATTAAAATTTATCCTGGAAAAGCAATTTGATCACGCTTTGCTGTAAACCATAATGCCAAGTTTGATAAAATTCAATTTGGAAACTTGAAAATGTGGGCTAAGTTGATTTGTCGTTTTGTAAAGGTTGAATCTATCGGTTTCAAGTAGAAAATTTTGCCAAATTCCAATCCGCAGGCTCGCCGGCATGCTCCAACTCAGGATCGTCACCCAACTAATCATCAACAGCAAACACTAGATCATGTGATGAATTTACTCATATTTGTACTGATGAAATATGGTATCGTGGCCCCTAACCCAGCGCGATCTGACATATATATATTCTCTACTTATTCCCTCTGTTTTTACTTCTACCCGTCGAATCAGCTCCAATATCCCCTAAATTGGGTTCTTCTAGCTTATTAACCTCAAGGAGGACATGCCAGATGCAACCAAATTCTGTTCCTTCAGGGCAATGGAGCTCAGCACAAAACTCCTCTGCTGGTTTGGCTCATTTGTTACTGAGTAGTCCAACATGCCAAAGAGCAGTTGCCTAAAGACCAAGCAGCAGCCATCGTCTGGGCCTGTCAGAAATGGAACCCAAAGCTGCACCCAGAGTGGGAATCCTAGCCATGCTTTTGAAGACAATTTCCTCTGAGCATTGTTATGTAGGATTACACAGGTCGGAGACTTCTTTATCGGACAACAAAAAGCATAAGAGTAGAAAGTACCACCAAGTACATGGGGATGTGCCATCGCATCTGCTTCGTGGTGAGCTTACTGCGATGGCGGCCCTCCCTTCACTGACATTCTCTATATCCTGTTCATCAATTGCACTGTGCAGCACAATTGTAAACTTGGTCACTGCATCTTGACCTTTTTAGACGACAGCAACCACCAAAAAAAAATTTCCCCAACAAGCATTTTCCCAATAACCCCATCTCGAGTCCAGCCTGCTATTTTTTTTTTTTTTAATAGCTGCATTCCATTCAAAGCAGTAGGCAGCTTCATCCGAAGCAAATATGGGAGGAATCAAGGGTTGGGGTTTTGCACAATAGACCTATAGTCACCTTGGATTCGGATGAACTTATCATGACTACTTTTGACTGGGTTGCTTACATGCTGTGTTAGATTATTTATTTATTTTCTTTGAAACATTATATATATATATATATATATATTTTTTTTTTTTTTTTTTATTTATTTTTTTTTTTTATTTTTTTTTTTTATTTATTATTATTATTTTTTTTTAAATTGTAATCTGGAAAATGAGCGATGGATGGCACTTGTTTTCATATTTGAAGTGGCTATAAATCATAAAATTCGACTGTGAATACAGAAGGTCCAACAATGTTTGTAACTTAGCTCTGATACCATGTGTAAGGACCCTAACTTTCTTAATTTAACCATCATTAACAAAATTCATAAGTGTAAAGCTCTTAATTTTCGAAATTAACAATCATTCACAAAATTCCTACTACACCATTCAAAATGGGATTTTTCAAGCAGAATATATATCAATTGACTAATTAATACTTACCTAGAATCGTGTTTGAAGATGTTCCTGATCCGCCATGGCTCCAGCTCCCATTACCAAAACGTTGTTTTCCTCCCAGCCTATCTGAGGTCAACCTCTCCGGTCCCCAGATCCAGAAGACAAGTCTTCTAGCCCCTGTGCCCAAAACTCCAATAACAATCGAGAGCATTCCATAACTCTGTTAGAACTCTCGAACTCACTGCTCATGAACCATGCAGTTAGAACTCCTCTAACAGCATCCGGATCAGTTTTCCCCTTCACTACCCATGCCCATCAAGTTTACCCCTCTTCTCCCTTTTATATACAAACTCCATTCCTGATATTTATTAGAATATGATCTTTTAATAAATATCTTTGAAAAATATCTTAAAATATTATATTTTAATAAATATCTAAGATTTATTAAAATATTATTATTTAATAAATATCTTGGTTGATTAAAATAATATTATTTAATAAATATCTTGGTTTTATTAAAATATTATTATTTAATAAATATCTTAGATTTATTAAAATATCATCATTTATTTGTATGTCAATGCTTTTAATTTTCTTTGAACAAAGTATTAGTTTTCATTATATCATGATGAGTTAGGGAGTTACTCAATACTTCAATAATTCACTCCTTACTCTACACGAAGTTTCTTTTCATAATTGCTTAGTGCACGTACTAGTGCCTACACGTGATACATGCATATGTAGCTATCATATGCAGGTCTCATATGCATGCTAATATTTCTATGTTCCATATAATTCGAGTTGGATCGTTACAACAATACTAACACACAGAAATATTCACTAGCTCAATGTTAAAAGGAAGTCAGAGCATGCATAACATGAATTCTGAGTAATTCAACATCAAGATATTGGAAACAAGATAAAGAGAAACATAAGACATAAGCTCATTGAAACACTCCAAGAATCTCAGGTGAAGCAGAAACACGGTCAATGTATATTACTGATGATAAAAATTTACAGTAGTGATAGTGTCAAATAACATTCTCCAACCCTTTCTCATTTGATTTTCTGCCTATTAACAGACTTTTGTTACTTACATTGAATCTGCCCAGCTGGCTAGATCATCGAACCATAATCTTGACACCTATCTTAACCACAAACTACATTCTTGGAACTGAAAAAGGCACCTAATCTCTTAAGACTTATACTTCTAATAGGACTCTGCCTTTTATTTGTTACATTCATTTTCTACAGTAATGGGATAATTACATTGATAATGACCAGGTACTCGAATGGCCCTCACCATCACCAAGACATAAATGTACCCACTAGATTTAGGAACTAACACTCCTACTTTTTAGGAAAAGATAAACATAGCTTTGATCATTGTCCTCATGTTGAGCTGGATAGGTGACAGTCTTGTCGAGTAGTGAATCCCTGCTGGGGTGGCCCACTGCCATCTTGAATATCTCCACGTGATTGGTTGCTCTTCAAAACACTTTTCAAACCTCCAAATACATCAAAAGTACTTCGCTACAAAAACAGAGCACTCTTAGGCAGTTTCGTAGCGTAGTTCAGTAGCATATTTATTTAAGCCATCCAAACTCATTTTTTGCTTCTTCTTCTTATCAGGATATGTTTGTTGGACAATATGGGCTAAATACAACACTTGTCCCCCTTTGATTTCTAACAACAATGATTTTTGTGGTAAAAAAGCATCCTACAGGGAATTCGTAGCAAAATCAGGCCTTTAAGCCTGGGCTTCGTTACGAAATTGCCTAATTGGCTGAAAACACAGATTTTCCATTTTTCTTCAAAATTTCAACTTCCAAACCAAAAATGATGTTTCCTGCATGCTCAAAATTTATCAAAAATTTGACAGACTTACCTTTTTGTTTCTTCCTTTCGTTCCCTTCAATGTCTTCTGCTTGGACAATTGAAGTTTCTTCAATGACTATTGCTTGGAGGATATCTTCAAGATTTCCTTTGGCAATGGTTTGGCTCCTAGTTATCCTCCTGCCACCATGTTTGCTAATTTTCTGTTTGTGACTTGCATGTGATGGTTGTGGGATATCTGCCTCTAGTATAGGTTCAGCTTCAACATCCATTGGCTCCACAATAGGCTCTTCCCCTTCTTCATTAACATCTTTTGTCATAGCTAGAGATGAAGTAATTTTTGGCTTTGAAATCTTCTTAGGTGTCACTGAATCTACTTCATATCCACTGACGAAAAGAAAAGATGCCCAATCTCTATTTAATTTCTTTAATTCTTCCAGCACTAAGAGTTTAATTAGGCCATGGTGGAAAACTGATGTCTCACTGCCTTCAGCCGTGGCTTGGACCTTATCAGAGATCTTTCCTAAACTCCTAAACAAAAAGAAAGGCAAATCAAGGGGCTGCTTACCAGTGAAATGTAAAAGGAGCCTGAAATGGTATAGGTAGACCATATGAAACCTCCCCTCACAGGTAAAATACTTCTAGACCACAAACAACAACTTAAAATAATTCTCCTTCATATAACAAGAAGTTAGGCAGTTTCGTAGCGTAGTTCAATGGCATATTTATTTAAGCCATCCAAACTCATTTTTTGCTTCTTCTTCTTATTAGGATATGTTTGTTGGACAATATGGGCTAAATACAACACTTGTCCTCCTTTGATTTCCAGCAAAAATGACTTTTGTGTTAAAAAAGCATCCTATAGGGATTTCGTAGCGAAATCCGGCCTTCAAGCCTGGGCTTCGCTACGAAATTGCCTAATTGGCTAAAAACACAGATTTTCCATTTTTCTTCCAAATTTCAACTTCCAAACCAAAAATGATGTTTCCTACATGCTGCAAAATTTATCAAAAATTTGACTGACTTACCTTTCTATTTCTTCCTTTCGTCCCCTTCAATGACTTCTGCTTGGACAACTGGAGTTTCTTCAATGTCTTTTGCTTGGAGGATATCTTCAAGATTTCCTTTGGCAATGGTTTGGCTCCTAGTTATCCTCCGGCCACCATGTTTGCTAATTTTATGTTTGTGACTTGCATGCGATTGTTGTGGGATATCTGCCTCTGGTATAGGTTCAGCTTCAACATCCATTGGCTCCACAATAGGCTCTGCCCCTTCTTCATTAACATCTTCTGTCACAGGTGAAGATGAAGTAATTTTTGGCTTCAAAATCTTCTTAGGCATCACTGAATCTACTTCATATCCACTGACGAAAAGAAAATATGCCCAATCTCTATTTAATTTCTTTAATTCTTCCAGCACTAAGAGTTTAATTAGGCCATGGTGGAAAATTGATGTCTCACTGCCTTCAGCCCTAGCTTGGACCTTATCAGACATCTTTCCTAAACTCTTAAACAAAAAGAAAGGCAAATCAAGGGGCTGTTTACCAGTGAAATGTAAAAGGAGCCTGAAATGGTATAGGTAGACCATATGAAACCTCCCCTCACAGGTAAAATACTTCTGGACCACAAACAACAACTTAAAATAATCCTCCTTCATATAACAACAACTTAGGCAGTTTTGTAGCGTAGTTCAGTAGCATATTTATTTAAGCCATCCAAACTCATTTTTTGCTTCTTCTTCTTATCAGGATATGTTTGTTGGACAATATGGGCTAAATACAACACTTGTCCTCCTTTGATTTCCAGCAAAAATGATTTTTGTGGTAAAAAAGCATCCTACAGGGATTTCGTAGCGAAATTTGACCTTCAAGGTTGGGCTTCGCTACGAAATTGCCTAATTCGCTGAAAACACGGATTTTCCGTTTTTCTTCAAAATTTCAACTTCCAAACCAAAAATGATGTTTCCTGCATGCTGCAAAATTTATCAAAAATTTGACAGACTTACCTTTCTGTTTCTTCCTTTTGTCCCCTTCAATGTCTTCTGCTTGGACAATTGGAGTTTCTTCAATGTCTATTGCTTGGAGGATATCTTCAAGATTTCCTTTGGCAATGGTTTGGCTCCTAGTTATCCTCCTGCCACCATGTTTTCTAATTTTCTATTTGTGACTTGCATGTGATGGTTGTGGGATATTTGCCTCTCGTATAGGTTCAACTTCAACAACCATTGGCTCCACAATAGGCTGCTCTGCCCCTTCTTCATTAACATCTTCTGTCACAGTTGGAGATGAAGTAATTTTTGGCTTTGAAATCTTCTTAGGTATCACTGAATCTACTTCATATCCACTGACGAAAAGAAAAGATGCCCAATCTCTGTTTAATTTCTTTAATTCTTCCAGCACTAAGAGTTTAAATAGGCCATGGTGGAAAACTGATTTCTCACTGCCTTCAGCCCTGGCTTGGACCTTATCAGACATCTTTCCTAAACTCCTAAACAAAAAGAAAGACAAATCAAGGGGTTGCTTACTAGTGAAATGTAAAAGGACCCTGAAATGGTATAGGTAGACCAACATGAAACCTCCTCACAAGCAAAATACTTTTTGGACCAAAATATTTACTTGTCGCCCATAATCACTTAAGGTTAGTGGAAAAGCTTCAACCCCAAGGTGTGGTTGGTGGCAAGGAACTCGCAGAAGGGGTCACTCATTCCTCCAACTCTCTCCGTTTAAGCTATCTCCTAGGTTAGCTAAGGGGGTGGTCCCTAAAGGAAAATTAAGTTAAAGATGTGAGATTTCTAGGAGAACTGATTAGAAGGAATTACTTATCAAAGATGACTCGATTTCAATATGTAAACAAGCATATACATAAGGAGCAATATTCAATGACGTGTTCAAAATATAGACCAAAGTTGCTTAAAGTTAAGATAACAAATGTTTGCTCAAAAATGAAATTCAAGATATAATGACAATAATCCCACAAAGGAAGCATAGACCAAGATCACAATATGAAATTAAATTTGCAACACCAAATAAGGGTATTTAAGCAATGAAACGAGATATATCAATCATCCACAAGCATAATGACTATTAAAATGACAACATGCAATGAAGTAGCATGTATGGAAGCAAATTTCAAGTACTCATAGAATTAAGCTTGTTGCAAAACTTGTGAATTAAAATGCTTGCATCCAAAGTGCTTCTTGAGATAATATTTGCATGTGAATAATCCCCGTACCTCACCGCCTTCAAATATTTGGATCTTCACAAAGGAGGAGTCCATAGATGTAGAGGGCCCTAAAACGTTTATTCAACTAACTTAAGTTGGAGGTGTAAATTTTAGGAATGCAAGTTCATATGAAAAGTGAAATGCCTAAATGATATAAAAGTGAGTTTGCAAGTGCTATTATGGAGATGATTCAAATTAAATATGCTTCATGCTTAGAACAATAACTCAAGTTGCTACAAATTGAAAGGGTTACAAGCCAGCCTTGGTAGTATATTGTGAAACTTATCCAAATGAGAAATAGATCACAAAACATATGCATGATGGCAAATGAGATTGCAAATTAAGAAATTAAATGACCTGCGATTTGTGTTACTTTCCACTTAGAGCATGCATATGTGATGTGAAAACGTAAAACACAAAACCACTAAGTCAATCCATCTACAAATTCTCTCCTTTGAATGATAAGGATGCCAATGAAAACGTACGCTCCCACAACAAAATAAATTTTATTAATTTTTTATGAAGAATGAAATGACCATGAGGTTTTTTCTAAACCAAGGAAAAAGTCTTTACAAATAAAAATTGAGATCATAGACTTTTCCTCGGTGAGAATTTCTAAGAACTAAAAATAACCAGACTTTATAACAGGAGAAGAGACAAGCCTTCTTCTATGCCCACAACCAAAGAAGAGAGCCGTTATCTTTCTCATTTGAAATTCAGCCCAAAGGTCCCTAACAACTTGTTAGTAATTTCGTTACTTGTCCACCAAGCCGTCACAAGAAAAAATTCGAAAGAGGGCTACAAAACCAATCAAATATTAGACAGATAAAATTACAAAATATTGCACAACAATTTACAAAAGAAAGCCAAGCTGTGAGTCTTAGGTAAACTCTCCTCTTTGCTTAGTCACATCCAAGCTCTTAGATAGCAAATGAAAGCAATGAAGTATAATGTTTGAAAACATATTCAAATTTGTAAGCATTTGGCTTGTGGCAAAGTCATTTTAAAACCCCCGCAAAACCACTTTGTAAGACAAGACTATGAAGGTTCAAAGAACAAATGAGAGCTCCTTTGAGAATGTATCAAGAGTGGGTTGGTCTCTCCAAAGACTTCCTCAACACTCTGATTCTTTGATCCCAACAAGATGTTCCCTCTACAAAACTTCAATCAAGAATTAGTTCCATATAGATCTATAAATAATGATAAGAAACTCTAGAGATTTATTTGAAACCAACTAGAGCATACTCCCAAATCAAATGTCGGGCAAGATAGCTCTACATTAACAAATCTACAAGAGCATATGAAAACAAATTAGATCAAAGCATGAGTAAAAGGAATTATACCAATGATCAACAATTCATCACACTTCAAAGGAGGAACACCCCATGAATGAAACCCCAAAGTCTTTATTGATATTTCTGAAAGTGTATACATAAATAGCCGTCTGCAATAATAATAGCTAGTAAACAATGATTACAATATGAGAGCCCATGGATCTATTATATAGAAAGTTAAGAGCAAATCCCAATGAAGAACCACATGCTAAGTGGTGAAAGGAGGAGATCCAAGGCAAATCTGAATTTGGTAAGTGGAGCTCAATGCCAGTGGTAAAATCGAATTCTCAAAAGTGTATCATTTTCTTCCTTATGCCAAATTGGACTTTATGATGAAATGACATGTGTATATGGTTGGTAACCCATGTACAATTTTCACCAAAATCTCCACCAAATATTCTCCCAACCTCCTAACATATTAATTTCACAAATTCAATTTCCAAGTAAGCAACTCTCATTTAATGCTTAAAATTCAATTTTATTTGAGCACATGTCTTTCCTTGATTTTAGGAGTCCATATCACCTTGGACTTACTTTAACCTCCACACCTTTCACTTCATTTCCACCTCATTTAGCATGTGTGGATATTTATTTTTCTCCATTTATTTAATTTTTGGTTTAATTAATTGCCGTATTTCCCACCAACTTTCTAGAAAAGTGGGTTTTGAGGGCTCAAAACACATTTTTAACCCCTCAAAGTGTGTCATAGTAGAAAGTTGAGCGGAGAGGTGTAATTTTGATTACTCACACCTCATACAACTTCTCTAGACAACACTTATTACAATTCAATTACAATTTTTATTGCAATTTTCGACTTGCGGGAAATCTAAAAAATTAAAAATCACTACCTAGACCTAACCAAATTTCACGCATTTTTGTGTAATCTAGTATGGTAATATACATTGACTTAGACACTAGAGTCACCTAAGCCACCATCAAGCGATTCTATTGGGGTAAAATTTAATGAAAAAAACTCAATTAATTATTAACTCCTAGTAGGAGACAACATCATCGAAGTAAAAAAAACTTCCCGCAGTAACACTACTTGTTGGAAAGGTCCTGTCATTTAGGTCACATGTACTCAACATCGACTCAAAACTCACTGTCATTACTAGCATCACGTTATTACAATTTGGGAGGGCATGGAATCGTACAAGAGAAATGATAAGAAGCAGAAATATGAGTTAAAACTCGTTAACCGACAAGGACATTCGATGGCACAAATGTCCCCGTGTTCATCTTTGGGCATGGAGTCTTCATTACTATAAGTACCTGTGCTGGTCAACAGACCACAAACAACAACCTAAAATAATTCTCCTTTCATATAACAACAACTTAGGTATTTTCGTAGCGTAATTCAAAGAGTATATTTATTTAAGCCATCCAAACTCATTTTTTGCTTCTTCTTAACAGTGACATGTTTTTTGGGCAATATGGCCAACACAACACTTGTCCTCCTTGATTTCCAAGAAAATTATTTTTGTGGTAAAAAATCATCCTATAGACTTTGTATAATCGCCTTCAAGCTTGGGCTTGCCATAAAATTGCCTAATTACCGAAATACATTTTCTCTATGCCTTTTTCTTCAAAATTTCAACTTCCAAAACCAAAAATGATGTTTTCTTGCATGCCGCAAAATTTATCAAAAATTTGACAAGATTTACCTTTCTGCTTTTCCTTTTTGTCCCTTTCAATGTCTTCGCTGGACAATTGGAGTTTCTTCAATGCTTATCGCTATGATATCTCTTTCAAGATTTCTTCGCAATGGTTTGGTCGTAAATATCCTCCGCCACCATGTTTGCTAATTTTTTTGTTTGTGGACTTGGGCGGTGATGGTTGGTGGGATATTTGCCTCCGGTATAGGTTCAAATTTCAACATCCATTGGCTCGACAACAGGCTCGCCCTTCTTTTCATTAAACATCTTCCGTCACGCTGGAGATGAAGCACCTTGGGTTTTGAAATCTTCTTAGGTGTCACCTAATCTACTTCATATCCACCGATTAAAAGAAAAGATGCTTCAATCTCTCGTTAATTTCTTTAATTCTTTCAAAGACTAAGAGTTTAATGAAATATGTTGAAAATTGATGGCCTCAACGTTTGCATCGTCGACCTTACCGTACATCTTTTCCTAAACTCCTAAACAAAAAGAAAGGCAACCGACATACCGTTATCAATAATGTAAAAAGGAGTCTAAATGGTATAGGTAGACCATATGAAACCTCTCTACAGTAAAATACTTCTAGACCACAAACAACAACTAAAAGACACCCTCTTCACATAACCTCAAATGCCACTTCCATGTTAGCTCCAATGTGCTCCGTTCGACAGACTCTCATGTACCGCATTTTGAATTTGGTAGCTTTGAACTATTTTCACCTCCTCTTGGTATTTTTGTAGTCTGAGAAATAGTATCAGGATAATGTGAATGAAACTTTACCTTTGAGTACCTACCGTGAAATTAACTGCAAAATTTTAGATATCTATGCATGAACTTCGAGCTCGAAGAATCACATACAATCACATTTCCCCGAAAGCGTGTCAGGGTCTCCATTCAATAATTTTGAGTCCATAGGCTTGTATCTCACATAAGAGCCTTATTCACTTTTCTTCGTTGTCATTCTTCTTTATAACCTCGTTGTTTTTTAATGGTGACACCGTATAAACAAAACGACAATAAGTTATTTCGTGTTGTGAATCAGTCCCGATGATGACACCGTGTTGCTACATGCAAGACTTGAACAATGAATGACAAAGAGATGCTTAGAGGTGAAATTTAATTGTAAATTCGATAACTAGGGAGAATGTGATGACAAATGAACACAAAAGGTAATGATGAATGAAATCGTGATTCGTACAAGCTGGGTGATCATAGCACCTAATTGGTGACTCTACCTTTACTTCCTTGGCCATCGAAATTCTGACACCACCATGCTTTGTCTTTTCCGTAGAAAAACATGATTCTTAGGCAGCGCTAAAACCCCGCGTATTCGCTATGTGAACTGCTGTGTGATCTTCGTAGCGAAATCCACCATTTGGCGGTGCTTATATTCGCTACCGAATGGTGAAACAAAGACAAGTGGCTTATGTTTGATTTGAGGGTACGAAGGCAAAACTAAATGGAAAATGGAGTGGATTTGACCGACATGACATGATTCATGGTGGGTTTTAGACTATGGATAAGGCTTATTACATGTGTTTTTTCTACAAATTTCATGAATCAAACTATGAAAACAATATGAAACCTAGGTGAGTGATGTAACTACCCTATCATGAAATTTAAAAACTTATGAGAGTGATAAATACCAGAAAAGGAGAATAAAACTATGGGAAATTGATGCATAGAGAGGCAAATCATCAAGGAAGGAATTTCAGACAAGGGATCTATGACATAAGCAACAAACACAAGACCCAGAAAAGTGTGCAAGTTGAGGATTGTATTTTGATGCACAGAACAGACAAGATAAGCGAAGGAAGAGAGTTGTCACACATACATAGCTTGGTAGAGACAAGACATGTGGGTACGTTGAAGACCAACCACAAGATCAAGTGGAAAATGTGCATGCCTGCATAGGATCACCTACAACAAGGTGCTAATATCTCAATAAAGATCACACACACCAAGAAGGAAATACCATGACAGCAGACTCCAGCTTCCTCTCGTTAAGATTTTGGGCACCGGATGTGCCTGCTCCGAAACTTGTGGAGGGGATAGAACACACATGAGATTCCAAGACCCGAAAGCATTTGGAGAAATTCTATCCGACAAAAGTTATTCGAATAATTAAAATTTTAATGGGGACCCTGGTGTCTAACTTAGGGAAATTAAAAATTAAAGTGAATTAATTTACATGAGATGAGAATATCTCTATGACGTGATCAAGCTTCTTTTTAATCTTAGTCGTTGATTAATGATTAGGATCACTACCATGATTTGTCAACGAGAAAAGTATAAAGGAAGGCTTGGGGCCGCTGGAGGACACAAGGCTGCAATCTAAGAGATCGAATTCTTTTCGATTTTGTTGTTATTTTGACGAAGATCAACCGAGTGATTCCGAGACGCAGTGAGGGGCGGATGCAATGATTGGCTTCGAGGACCAAGAGTACAACACAGACAATGCAATAAATTCAGTGAGGCAAAGGCGCTATCGTACAGGGATGGAAATTTTCAGAGGAGGGTGACGCAGTTGCCAGGCTATGGGCAGTAGCTAGAGCCTCGAAGGAAAGTTCGAAATTCAAACTGGAAACTAGGTTTTTAGCCACAGGTCGAAACCGTACTTCGGGAGAAGCGATCAACAAGAAAGCATGGTGGTTAGCCTCACCAAAGCCACACAAAGCCCACGCAATGGCAACAGAGACCGGCGTAAAGCCACCGGGGTTTCACCGTTGCTCATTCGGGATCAACTGGGATTCTGCTTAGAGTGAGGGTATATCTCACATTTTTCTTGTCAGCGAGGTTTTCTTATTGGGCAGCTGCTTATGGCACCCTAGATGTACTCTACACATCGCTCCTTAACAACAATAAACCCTCGGTCCATCGCACCGGTTTTCTCTCTGCGTCAGTTTTTCCGAGGACATTTGTCCGAAACATTTGTGTCCTTTGTCATATGTGCGTGATGTTCAAAGAATGTAGTTCTGTATTTGTGTAGGTTGCTAGTTGTGTTTACCTGGGACAAGTTTTTCTAAATATTTTCGCTAAACAACTTGTGTAAAATAAAAAAACAATTAGGAGAAGTAAATCAATATTTAAAGAAAGAGGATTTCCGTGCTCGTAATTTTCGCACTTCCGGTCCCGGCTCCGTGACGAGGTAGAAGTAGGATCACCAAGGAGTCAACAATAAGCAAAGGATACACCGGAGGTACACAAGGGTCAAGGTTCTGCTTTCATGGTCATGGTACTTGTCATCCGAAAGTCTATAAAAAGAATTTATTTCCAGGATTTTCTCTCCAAGAGGAGAGGTTTTGCCTCCATCAAGAGCCTAAATTTGTGTCTCCTATATTTTTGGAAATTGACTTGATGAAAGATATGAAGGTTAAGAAGAGAAGCCACAAGTAAAAGAAGTAAGTTTACAAGTAATTATCAAGAAGAGAATTTGACTAAACTCGCCCTACCTAATTCTCAACATGGTTTCAAAGAATACAAAAGAAGACAAGCGTCACTGCAAGGAGTCACTCAAGGAAGCAAGAATCAAAGTCTAAGTCAAAGTCTACATTGACAAGTCAAACTGCCTGCAAGGAATATTCTCAAGTTCTTTCAAGAAGACCTTTCAACCCCATTCAAAGGATTCACTTATCAAGGAGATAATTCTTCGCCTAAAGATTTATGACATTGAAGACATTAATGGAAGACACATTATCAAGCACCATCCAACAAAGATTCAACACCTTTAAAGACATCATCATTCGAAGACATCTCATCACCGATGATCCAAGGTCACCGTACTGAGAATTCAATATACATGAGTTCTTACCATCATATTCAACATCATCAAGGAAGTCGATAGGGAGGAAGTCACTCCGTCCCAAGTACGTATCTTCATGACCCTATCTAACCGACAAATGACTTATTTTCAAAGAGAGTAACAAATTGGTCATCAAACTTCAAAGCAGTATGGAAGAAGAGGATGATTGAATCTAATCGAAGATGAAGTTAGGCTACATCAAAGATCTGGCAATTCAACCCTGTAAGAAGATGCCTTCTGAAGACAAGAACCATAAAAGATGAATTTGTCAAGAGAGGAAGGAATCACTACACATTTTATGAGGATTTCTAAATACCAGACTTGGGCCATATGAATTGGGAAAAGTAATGTCTCTATAGTGAGATGACTATGGTGTCGAATGCTCTATCGAAAGAATGTGTGAAGCTCGTTAATTTTGGGCAACTAGGTCTAAACTCCATGTTGTACCGTACGATGACGTTGGAACATTTTTGTCAGATTCTCTTTCGGGAGAGGAAGATTGATCTAAATATCATCTTAATTTGATGAGCAACATTTATTTTGAATTTATTCCACTTATGTGCAAGGTTGGTTGCATCAGAAGTGTAGGCTTGAAAGCCCGTCAGCAGGGCCACACACCCCCGCGTACGGATATAAATTGGAGAGACCGAGGTCATTTCCATCATCAACTCATCACATACTTTCAGCTTGATTGGTTCGATCACTTTTTGAGGCACTTTTCCTTTAAACGTGTGAGCAATAATTGCTGCTTTTTGGTGCGATTCCGTTCTGCCCGCACAGTTCGACTGGGGCTGGTTGATTTTTGGTCAACGTTGGTCCGTTGACCGAAATCTCCACCAAAATTTCAATTTATGAAGGTCGTATTGATTAAATGTTGGTACCGTAGTTGAACGTTGACTTTGACCTTGTTATGTTGATTTTGTTGTTGTTGTTTTGCGTTAATTAGATGCTGCTGGATTTCTTCGACTCTTGGGTTGACTTTATGGAGTTGTCTTGATAATGTGTGACACATTTGGTTACTAACCTTAAAAAGACTTTGCTAGTTGAAGCATCCCGTTGACCGTCATAATGCTACCATTTCTTTCATCTCTCGTTTCTTGACAAAAGATAACTATATTATTGGCTTGTCTTCCGTCGATTCATTGGTATGTTCTATCAAATATTATTTTCATGTTTATGTGATTTCTATTTGCATTTTACCTTGAAGTTTGAAGTAATCAATTTTCGGCTATGAACACTTTCAAAAATTTACATGGCATCGTAGCTAAGGTGAAGACAAAGCTCAAGCTAAAGGAGAGCAATCACCGAAGAAGTAGCACTTGTCAAGGACCCATGGGTACCTCAAATTACAATGGCTTCAAAGTTGATGATAAGTTGACCGACAAGTCCGACCATCATGCTTGGAAGATGTCTTCGGACTTGGTTTTGGAAGATCAAGATGTCATGGACTATGTGCAAGAAAATCCAAGAGCTTCTCCATCAACCGCACCCGCTACCAAAGACAAAGTATAGAAAAGGGGAAACCGCAGCTAAGTTGATTATCCGGGATTCCATCCATAACCCTAGTTGCTTACATCTTTTTGAGCTGGCACATCTAAAGAGATGTATGATAAGTTGGTCAACATGTTCAGTACACAATGCAAATCAAGTTCTTTTTCTTTAAGAACCAATTGAAGAATCTCAAGAAAGGCAAGGATGAATCCGTTCAATCCTATTTTCTAAGTTGACCCCAAAGCAAGAATAACCTTCCCCGTTTATTGGAGAAACAATAGCTACCCAAGAAATGGTTCTCATTGCACTGGAGGTCTTCCCACCTACATGGATTCAATACTGGCCATTCCTGCTAACAATGTGATTCCCGATTTTTGATGAAGTATCGTCAAGATGCACCAAGAGAAGACAAGAATGACGAACACAGAAAATGAAGGTACGTCGCTCAACGCTCACCAGGGAAGAACAATGGTGGTCCGAGGAATCATGGAAGACAGGCCAAAGGAAAGAAAGGAAGATGTTTCATATGTAACAAGTTTGCTGATTACGATGAATGCCTCCAATAGAAGGGATTCTCCATGATGATGACAACAACAACAAGGAATGGCAATCAAAGGAACAAGAGGTTTAAAGGAAAGAGGAGGCTCTCTCGCTACAACGGGAAATGGGGGAACCTTTTCAAAAGGCTTAAGATATTCTGGTGCATGATGAATCTCATGTTGTTGACAATAAAAGAAAATGAATTCATTCTCGTATCCTGGTTCCTCTGCTACATTCCACCCGACACCTCGGATGTTTGGTTGATTGATACTAGATAGTGGTGTCGAAGGCACCGACCGGGGTTTTAAAAGAAGCTCTCTTCCGATTTGATTGAGAAGGGATAGTAATCGAAATTATCCTTGGAGATAATGCCACCCATTCCGTGAAAGGGACATGAATCGTGACCTTCCATTTATCTCAAGGTCAAGTCGTCCGTTTGCAAGATATATTGTATGTTCCTCGATTTGAGGAAGAACTTTGTGTCTATTTCACCATGGAAGACAAAGGTTTCAAGGTGGGCATTCCGTTGATGGAAAGGTACGTATCCGAAAGAAAAGTTTCAAGGAAGTTTCCTACTATTGGTTTTAGAGTTGATACACTCTACTAAAGTGAGGAAGTCCATTTGGGGTTATGACATGTGCTATAATTGGCTAAACTAAATTATGGCACCGGAGGTTTGGACACCTTCATTACAAAGCTCTTTCCTTTTAAGCAAGGTGGTGAAAAGGATGCCCTAATTCAAAAATGACTGCGATGTGTATGTTAGCTTTCGTGTCGAAGGAAAGCATACAAGGGGACCTTTTCCCCCAGTGTCACAAAACATCCGATGTCTTGCAAATTGATACATTCTCGCTATCCCAGATGTCGCCCGTGACATCCTTGGGAGGATGTTCTTATTACATATCGTTTATAGATGACTTTCGTAAGACCCAGATATTTCTTGAAGAAGAAGGACGAAGCATTCAAATGGTTTTGTACCTTCTTAAGGCCTTGTGGAAAATCAAACAAGAAAGAAGATCAATATTTTGAGGACCGATAGCTTGCATCGAATATGAGCCGTTCAGTTCAATGACTTCTTGTAGACAAGCCGACATTAAAAGAGGGAGACCACAACCGTGTATACTTCCGACAAAATGGCGCAAGCGAAAGAAAGAATAGGACCATCGTGGAAGCGTTCGTGCTATGCTATGACCACACCAAGTTTCTATGGGAGAAGCCGTGAACACTATTGTGTACGTACAAAATCAATGCCCGCATTCCGCTCCCGTGACTCAAAACCCCGAAGAAGTCTTCATGGTAAGAAACCTAATGTTTCTCATTTTAGAATTTTTGTTGTCTCGTTTACTTTCATGTGCCGAAAGAGAAGAGAAGCAGTGTTGATGCTTCGGAAAGAAGGAAATGTTTGTGGGCTACAGTGAAATTTCGAAGGCAGATAGAATCGTGAGCTCGGTCCAAGAGAAGTGGAGATATGCCATGATGTCACCCTAATGAAGATGCTTCTCTTCGTGGAACGTGATGAATCTTCCTAGCTCCAAAGAAGACAATGATGATGTTGAGATTTTGTGTATTTGGGGTAGCATCGGTTGTGCTCTAGCAACGAAATTTTCAGGAGACCAGAGCACACTTGATCTACAAGACCCGTAAAATTGATTTAAATTTCTATCTAGTTTAGGAGATATTAAAGTAATTAAATAATTAAAGTTGAACTTTAATTAAACATGTGATGAAATGTTTTAAGTTTATACCTGATCAAGTTTTCTTTTTAATCTTAGCCATTGATTCAAGATCGTATCATGGTCGTTATTTTCCAACGAGAAAAGTATAAACGAAAGGCTTTGGAAGGCTTACAAAGACACACAAGAGACAGCATCAGGTTGCTTCTAGATTCTGTAATAGCTCACAGAAATCCCGGTATGTTTCCTGAAATGGCGCAGAGGAATTAGGCCAAGGGGGATGATCTCATCTCGTGGTCTAGAATCGTGCGAAGAGGCAAGAGATCACCCTCGAAGAGAGGCTACATAGACAGAGAGTAGCAAGAAGGAAGGGCAATAAATTGTGCTACGCAGTCAGCATACCCTCAAGGACAGCGTGATTTGTCACAGTGAAACCCTCAAGAAAACATGCGAGACCCTAAGGCATCGTAGACCGCATCACCTGGGCCTCGGTAACGCAGCCTCTTTCCGGATAAAAGACCGAGGGCCGCAGGGTGTTTCAGTAGGCTTCCAAGGGTAGCGTTGGGGTTTCTAGCCCTAATTTTGCTGAGTTCGTAAATCCCGTCGAGGGTGTGGACCGGCTCATTATTTTGGCCCCAGACCGCAACGAGCGAGACCATTATTTCTCCTCGTCGGTTTTCCAAATCGTAAACCTAGGCTTGTTATATTCAAAATTCTTAATAATAAAACCGTCCAACAAACTGTGAAGACCAATTTTCCCCGATCGGGGTTTCCCTCTCGGGGACTATTTGTCCGTAAATAATCGTGTCACTTTTGTCTATGTGTGTGCATGAACTTGTTCTAGAACGAGATTGGTGGAGATCTCGTTATGTGTTTTGCTTCGATTTTAACTTGATTTTATTCGCTAATAACTCGTTCAAGTAGGGGAAGACACAATTAGATTAACAATTAACAATTTACATAAAGTGGTGTGCGCATCTGGTAACTTCACATGGTATCGCAGGAATTGCGTATCTAGGAGGGTCATCAAAGAAGAATCAAGGTTCTACCGCAGGAAGGCAGAAACGCAGACCGAAGGGACAACGCAGCTTTTTAGAGTGGTGTTCACACAGAGGGAAGGGTGACGTTGTCTAACGATGTCTTCCTAGAAAGTCAACACACCATTTCCGCAAAGGGCACTTTAAACAACGTTGACTAGCTGCACCGCTAGTGTGATGCGTATCTTAATCGTCAAATCTTAAAAGACCCAAGAAAGCCGCAGTAAATTGTGGTCGTTGGTGGGTTTAAATTTCCAAGGTTTCGTATTTTTAGCCTTAGCACAAGAGACAAAGAGCGTGGAGTGAGATCGAAATTTCTTTGCAGAGTTTCTAGCCAAAGAACTTGCACGGACTGTGAGGATCAAAGAGAGTTGAATCACAGTTGATTTTGGCAAATTTCCAAGGAGGAAATCGCCTTGTCGTAGGGACAGTATGTGCTGTTTCATCAAGGGCCTTAGATCCATTTCTCTAGCAAAGAGAAAAGAAAGTTATGGCACATTCTAGCAGATGGCTCTCATGGACCCGTGATCAAGGATAGGGTCGGGATGGTCAAATCTTTTCAGCTTTGAAGGCAAGTGACCGATAGTCTCTGGAGGCATACAATCCCAGAGACCGCGTACATAAAACTCGGCCACACCCATGTATCCCATCTTCCTTCGAAGACAAGGAGGCCGTTGGGCATGCGAAGCAACGATTATGACAATTGGCGACCATATTGTACCACACTTAGCCGAGAAGAAGACAAACAATGAGATGTGGAAGGCTCGTATCTCCCTATATGAGAGAAAATCTGCCTAAACGAAGATGTTGAAGATGATGAGGTCATTCATGATGGCCAAGAGAGAAGACAAGGTGACATTTCTCTTCGTACAAACAATCGCAGATCAATCGACCGCAACTAGCAAAGCAAAGACAATGTGATGGTTAGGACCGCTCAATGCAATCACGGATGAGTGAAATCTTTGTTCGTGTATCTTGGGCAGCAGCGGACTCTAGATTGGGACAACTTGTGCCGCTTCCGTCAAGAATGTTGAGGCTTCGTGTATTTGGGGTATCACCAGTTTGTGGTCCCAAATTTTAAGGAAGGATTAGAGTTCACTTGATCTACAAGATCTGTGAATGGGATTTGGGAAATTTCTAACTGTTTAGGAGATATTAAATTAATTAATTATTTTAATGTATTTCCTAAGTTAAAACTTAGAAATAAAATAATTAAAGTGAATTTAATTAAACATGTGATGAAATTGTCTTAAGTCACACTAGACCAAGCTTTCTTTTAATCTTAGCCATTGATTAAAGATTTAATTCGGGATATTGACGATCAATTCAGAAAAGTATAAAGGAAAGGCTTGGGGTCATTTGTAACACACAGCAGGGCAATATAGCAATCGGGAAACTAAGCCGAGATTATAGGTAAACATAAGAATTCTCATGTTTCAGCTATGCAAGAGAGGGGAATTTAGACCAAGGGGATGATTCCATCTTATGGTTCAGAAAACACAAGCAGAGAAGACATCAAGAAAGACAAGAGAAGGTGGCAAGAACAACAAAGAAGGACAAAGCGTGATTTTCGTAGAAACCCTCAGTAAGGCGAGACCCTTAGGGGCACGTAGTGACCCATGGCCACCCGCTCCGGGGGGTAATGCGTTCCTTCCAATGACAAATGCCGAATATTTGGAGGTCCCCCCGCAGGGTCGGGCTGTCTTCGAAAAGGTATCCGGGTTTCTAGGCTCCAGATCCTGGGCGCAGCTCGTAACCTCTGCTGAGGGTGGGATCAATCGTACTGTTGGCCTTAGATCAGCCTGTGTGCTGCGCATTTCAGAGTTTTCCGTAGGGTTTTCCGTATCCGTAAAACTTCCGCAGCGGCGTATTCAAAAATATTTCACACAGAGTTCTCCGCAGGGCCGTAAGAGAACGGTTTTCCCCACATTGGGTTTTTCCGTGACTAGTCGGTCTGTGAACACAGCGTCACTTCGTTCATGTGCATGTGCTTATTCTAGATCTGAATCGTAGAGATCCTATGTGTTTTGCTTTGATGTTAACTTGAATTTATTCGCCTGATAACTTGTATTAAGAGAAGCGAACCGGATTAACAGAAGCACCGCGATAAGAATTAAGATTCAAATTTTACATGGTTTCGAGAGCAATTGCGCATCTAGAAGGGTCAACAACCGAAGCATCCTCGATGATCTAGTCGTTACAGTTGCACCGGAAAGCGTGTTATAAAAATCGTATCTAAAGGGACAACGTAGTTTTCAAGACAAAATCACGCAAGAGGAAGGGAAGACGTTAAGTCCGTTCGCCTGTCCCACAAGCCCACGCACCATCGCGCAGCGTTGTACCTACAAAACAACATTGGTTGGGTTCAAAGCGCTAGGTGTGATCTGATCCGAATATGAACTATAAAATCACAGAAGGTAAATTCGTAAGAGTCAAAGTAAACTTTTGAAGTTTTCGCATTTTTAACCTTAGCACAAGTGATATATTTTGGGAAGAGATCAACCTTTTCGTAGAGTTTCATGCAAGAAACTCAGCTTTGGTCAAAGGATCAAATAATACTTAATCATAGTTGATTCGGGTAGATTTCCAAGAGGGTAACTACAAGCGCAGCGAGGCCTCACTGGCAAGGACCGCAGATCCAAGATCTCTATACAGAGAAGAGGAGCCACGCCACATTTTACGCGCATGGCTCTCATGACCATATAACTGTGGATAAGCCAGAGGGCCTCTCAACTTTTCGTATGGAAAGCTAGGACTCGATTGTCCTAGAGTGCATATGGTTCAAGAGATCATGACACTCGGCCACGCCAACAGATGCGGACTTCCCGCAGTGCGACAGAGACGCCGCTAGGGCATGCTAAGCGACTAATAATGGACAAATATCAAGAATCATATTGTGCCATACATAGTCATGCCAAGAGTGGCACATCTAATGAGATGAAGGCCCTGACTTCTATATAAGGAAAATTAGTCCAGAAAGATGTTGTCGGAGGCCCAAATGAGATCATTCATGATGTCCATGGGAGAAGACATCGACATTTCTTCGTACTGCGGTACCAACCTATGACCGCTAATCGCAATGGTGCAACCGTAGATGATGTGACCATAGGCCGTGACTACCCTTGGGCCGCAATACGATGAGGAAATTTTGTCTGCGTATCTTAGGCGCAGCGCACCTCCCGCATTGGGATGGTGTTCCTGCCCATCCCCACGGCAAGAAGAACCACGAAGGTTCGCTCGTTAACAAGACACCGTACCGAGAAAGGTTAAGAATGCAGAGAGGAAGATGGCCCTTGTACCGAAGAAGAAGAAGGATTCTTCTAAGATCAAGTGGCCGAGGTGTGGCGAATGTATATTTTTTCCACCACGACCAAGAAAAGAAGAAGGACAAGGAGACACCTTCTTCCAAGCAACGGCATGATGTCGTGGAGATGATGTGGCCACGAGTGCTCATGAACCACAAAGAGGTGGTGATACAGATCCGTAGAGGATCTACAGCACATGATGCGGGATCTCGTAGCAGCCTATCTTCAGATCATAAGCTACGCACTCTCAAGACAATAGCAGATGTATGGGAGCAAAGGCATAGATCACAGAGTGAAAGAAGGAGATGTATATGCGACGCCCCTCGGGAGGACAGCCAGCAGTATATAGCAGACAGAGAAGGAGTGTGCCACAGAGGCTGCGTGACTTCGGGGGACAGCCGCGCAGTTAGTGATGGCGAGATTTCAGCATACAGCTCAAGCACTCGTAGCAAAGTGATTCCGATTACGACAGTGAGCCGTAGCCAGCATCGTTTTAGACCGCACGATCTCGTAACTCCATGTAGCTTCAAAGATGATGATGTGGTGCCCACTCAACTTGTTTGTCAAAGATTAAACAGGAGATTCATTGTTTCTTCCAACAACCGAAGTCATGAAACAACAAATACTCACAGCAGTTGGCAATGCTATGAGCAACACAGATATTGAGAGGGAGCCAAGAACAGCAGCTGGGCAAGGCAGCAGAACTACAAGAGGCTGGTAGCTGAGTGGCGATGTTGGCCCGCAAAGACAAACCGCGTTCAAATCATGTAATGCATAAGTGCGATGTACTGTCATATACGACCCTGATGCTAAGAGAGAGGTTGATATTTTGTGTATTTAGTAGTACCGCCAGGTTTCTAGGTCTCAAATTTGGAGGAAGAATTAGAGTTCACCTCGTATCCACAAGACCTAGAATGATTTTGAAATTTCATCCGAGCTTAGGAGATATTAAACTAATTAATCATTTTAATGTATTTCCCAAGTTAAAACTTAGGAAATAAAATAATTAAAGTGAATTTAATTAAATATGTGATGAAATTCTGTCTTCATCAGTTACCTGACCAAACTTTCTTTAATCTTAGCCATTGATTAAAGATTTAATCTTGGTCGTTGATTTGTCAATTGGTATATGATAAAGGAAAGGCTTGGGGCTGGGTTTGTAACATAGACAGCAGGGCAGCAGTGACCGAAGCTAAGCTTTGGGATTCTAGGGTTAAACATGGCAGTTCTCATGTTTCAACAAGAGGACTTAGACCATGATGATCCGGTCCGTGTTCAGAACACATGTAAGAATAACAGAAAAGACTGCAGCATAAACAATATACGCGGGGCAACAATAGTTAGCTGCTGAAAGAAAGAAATATAAAAGAAAGAACAAAGCAGCGCACGGCAAGCATAGCAGACAGCACGATTATTAAAACATAGCAGAAAAGAAGAATAAAGCAGATTTTCAGGAAACTCCTTCAAGGGTTACGTGAGACCCTTAGGGGCAGCGAATGACCCGCGTCACCCGCCCAGGCAATGTTGCTCCTTCCGGTTGACAACGCGATACCTGAGGTTTCTAAGAGGTCGACGCGCAGCGTCTTTCAAAGGTGTCCGGGGTTTCTAGGCTCAGATCTGCTGAGTTTCGTAAATCCTGCTTGAGGGTGTGGATCAACTGGGGTTGTTGTTGGTCTTAGACCGGCCATGCTGCAGATTCAGAGTTTTCTCTATAGGGTTTCTTATCCAGAACCCGCAGTTGTGTATTCAGAATATTCTTAATAACAGAGCCTGTACAGCCTGGCAGACCGGTTTACTGTTTTTTCCTGTGATGTTTGTCTGCAAACAACTGCCACTTTGTTCATGTGTGCATGTGCTTATTCTCTAGATCTGACCTGGTAGAGACCGATATTCAGTTGCTTGATGTTGACTTGAATTTATCTGCATTGATAAATTTGTATAAGTAGGAGAAGCTTAACCGTACTAATGGTAATAATTTGTACAAGAATTTAAGATTCAAAAATTTCACATTATCCCGTAGGGTTCCAGTTTAGACTTTTGTCTCTCGGGAACATGAATGTAAATTGGGCAACCAAAGACTCTAAAAGTGGCTTACACCCATCAGGCTTGATTTTAGCAAGGCTTCCTTCCGTTGTTTTATCCTTGAGAATGGAAAATGAGGGGCTACAATGAATGTAAACAGTTGTCCTGTAGCTTCAGCCCAAAGAGATAGAAGTGTCTTTGTCAAATATCATTGCTTTAGAGGCTTTCCACAAGGGTTCTATTTTTTCTCTCGGCCATTCCATTTTGTTGAGGATTATAAGGGGCAACCAATTGTGTTCTTATGCCATGTTTCACAGAAATCAAAAGGATGGTATTCATACTCCCCCATTATCAGACCCAAGAGTTTTAATCTCTTATCAGTTTGATTTTCCACTAGGAATAATTGAATTTATCAAAGGCCGTATTCTTGTTTTTTCATGAAACACACCAAGCAGTTTCTGGAGAAGTCATCAATAAAAGATGCATAGTACAGATAGCCACTCAGAGCTGTGAGACCACATATATTCTATACCTAATTAGGTTTATATTTTTAGATATGCTATCACTGTTATTAAATATTTCTTTGCATTTTTCCCCAAGCAAACACTGCAACTTCATTTTCTAAAAGTGAAATATGGGAAGTACTTTCTGTCATGTGATGTGGATCTGGAAGTGCCTTATGGAAGAGATGTTCTAATCCTTCCTATGCCAAAGCTTCTTGTTGACAGTATTTCGAACAAGAGCTTGAAAATGAGTAGCCAGTGAGTTTGTAAAGTCCACCTTCATAAATTCCAATTGCTTCATCTTCCCGGATGCCTTATTCTTTCAGCCGCAGACATGCTTGCTCATCTATAAAGGAAATTTAAAAGTTTTCTTCTGCCAGTAGATACTGAACAAGGTTCTTCTTCATGTCTGACATAGCATATTGCCACATAAAACTGATCCTGAATCTAACGGTAAGGATATGGATCTAACTCAAATAACTTGATTGAGCTGCCCCCAATTACACCTGAACAACAAATGATTTCTTCAACCGTCATGTGGATGGAGGCACCACTACTGATCTCTAGCCACGTGTCTCGCTTGGAAGACACCAACTTAATATTTAAATCTTCGTTACTCTTCTGCTCTTTCACTTTGTTTTGCGGAAAAAGAACTCCAGTTCTTCTTGGTTTTTTTCTTTCATAGTAGAAACATATTGTTTGCTCTTGTTAGAATTTACCTTCTCTTCCTGAACTTGCAATCTTTAGCCATGTGTCCCAATTTGTTTGAAAGTAACATTTAATCTTGAAATATCAAAGCAAGCTACCTTTAATAGGACGTCAGAGCATTTCTCCTTTGACCATTCTTGGGAGTGGAATTCCTTTGAAGGACGGTCTCCTTCTCTTTCCTTGTTCCGTAGCAACTGTGGCCAACTCTTCCTTGAGGTTCCTCCGATCATTACTTTGCTTTCAGCTTCGACACAATCATGCTGTGCCTCTCAAAAGTAGGCTGCTCAGCTCTTCCACTTACGCTTGAAAGGAAAGTTCGAAGGAGGAAGGCCATCATTATTGGCTCGCAACAAATCATCTTCCACTTTGACTCCAGCTAATGCTTGATCCCATACTCTGCTTAATCTTTCAGCATAAATCTGCAACAGTCTCTTTTTCTAAATTTAGGAACTTTAGTTTATGTTTCATGATCTCTTCTGACTTGTTGCAGACTTCTCATAATAGACTATGCGAATCATACATTGTTTTGGAGTCATTGCAACTGTCATTGCGCCCAGGATACTATCCTTCACAGAATCAAACATAATTTCTCCTTGCTTTTGCGTGTTTCTATCAGCACAGCGCCCCCCAGCAACAGAGGTAGGGCACTCTTGTTCAAAATTGATAAAGTGGGAGCAAGTATTGCTCTTGAAGGATGTTAGTGATCCTCATCTTCAAACATGTTGGAGGACCCTTCCACCAGTCTTCCTTCTTGCCAGAAATGGGAGGAAGAAGTCACACCCGCCTGCAAACTTGTAGATCTGCAAAATAAGCCTCTGATCTATGTGGAATTCGAATGTTAAAAGTCAGAGCTTCCTGTACCCCCCTGCCCACAGCCATGTTAAGAAAACTACCCGATATGACTATTGTCCCATGTTTCGTTGTCAAATAACCCAAATATTGAATTACTTCAAGAATAAAAAAATTAAAATTCTGAACTTGTAGCAGTCACATATATAGCTGGAAAATATAAACAATAAAAAACAAATTAACTTTTCAAGTACAAATGAAATTTGTTCTTAAAATCAGCTATTGTAAATGATTAAAACTTATAAGGACATCAGTATACAAGATTTACCCTAGGGAAAACCAGCACATGAGAAAACCCTGCTAAAAGACCTTCTACTTTATTGCTCTTGAACAAATTTGTGTTAAATTGGTTACCGGAGGATAGGTGGTTCTCAGACTTTGATCTTTGGCCCTGAAAAGTGTCCAAAAGAATTTAATTTTTTTCTTCCAAAGTGACTTTATATAGTTATAAAGTTGTCTTAATTTAAAAGTGACTTTATGATAAAGGCTAAGTCTAATTTTAAAATGATCATTAAAGTCATTTAAAATTAGAAAGCATATGACTTTAAATAAAATGACTAAGTGGGTCTTTATTAAAGTGGGGTGAATTAAAAAATAAAAGGGATTTAAATGAGTATTTAACCTCAGCCCTAGATCTAAAGCTATTCCAGCTACGATCAAGGATTCCCCAAAAGTCACTAGGTTAGCTGGAACGAGGAAAAGAAGGAAAAGGTCATTCACTTTTCATGACACTGAGAAAGAGAGATAAAGGATATTTCTCAGCGTAGAAGGAGGATAAATACGTACCTTGGTACCATACTTATGCGCAAGATTTCAGCAAATCCATATGCACAAATGCACAAAGTTCAAGGCAAGTCGCATTTAATTTTAGGAAAACAAATATTTACAAAAAGATACTTATGTCCGTACAAAAGCAAAAAACAGTCCGTTTTCTCAACTATATAGCAATATTTCAAGACAAATCAAGGTCCACAAATACTAGACATTTTTTTGAGGCAAAGTAAGTTGCATACTTTTCAAGGAGGCCACAGCTTGTTTGGTACTTTTTTGTATGTTCGTATACATTTAATACAACACCATAAATTTAGATAGTCATTAAACAAAAAATCGCAGGTAGATTTTACATGTATTTTCTGGTAAGTAAAAATATTGGTTGTTGGAATTTTCTGTTTTTCTATTTTTGTAAAGCTATTTATCAAAAATAAAGGAGAGTTTTCAAGAACCGGTTTTCCCGAGAGTTGAAGTTTAGGTCATCTCGACTAAAAATCAGCACAAAATTTTCAGGGTGTTACCGTAATATTCCTAATTAGCGTAAGAACCAACTGGAATATTCTATTTTGTATAGTTTGCCGTTCAAAGTTTGTAAACAGACAAAAGCGCAAATAGGAGAGGTTCAATCGCACACCACGAAAGTAAAGCATCCCCTCCTAGTAGCACAGCGACGACCACAAGCCAGGCGGGGGCCAAACACCATGTAGAGAGGGGACCCACGTACACTTAAAAGCTTCGTTGCGATGAGGATGGGGGAGCACGGTGGAGAGAGGGAGGCCACGCGGAGTTTTGGAGGGAAACCAACGTTACAAAAGATGGAGAAGCCTCATTTGATCTATTCTGGATGATGATTTTGAGCTAGACGGTTTCTCGAGCACGCCGTCGAAGCGAGCCTGTCCGTGCGACCTTGCTAGTGGGCTGAGTGGTTTCCGCCTTAGATCCCCCTTGGGGCCCCCGGGACTTTCGACACCGTCGGCAAGGTTAGTTCTTCATTATGAATAGTTTGTTGTTTGTGTTTGCTGGTGAGCCCAGAGCTTATAGAGACCACCATTAGGAGAGACACGAGAGCCTCCTTTTGGAGGTGCTCCCGATTGGGAAGTTTCTCACAAGAGACTCACCTAGATTTTGAGCGCAGGGTCATCCTTTGCCTACACATATCGTTCAAGTGAGTTTGAGTGCGAAGTTTCATCTATTTCATTTAGCCTCTCGCGTTGAGTAGCCCCTTTGGAGCGGTGCTGACCCTCGAGGAGGTACTGGTGATTTTCGAAGGAACAGCTTCGAGACAGTTTCCGGGGTTTTGTCCCTGTGCTGGTGAAAGAGGAGGCTTGCAGATTTTTAGCTCATTCTCGCTAGTCTTCCACCCATTCCGGGCCGTAGGCGGCCTACACGGCGCTCTTCTGCATCAGACGCAACACAGACAGCTCATTTCCCATATTTTCCGGGAGTGTTTCCATCACTTGTTTTAGCAAGATTAGGTGCCATCACTTCCGATCACCTATCGTATTCCACAATATATTTCTTACTAATAAAATTACCAAACATTTCTCTATATTTTCTCGGATGAGTTGTCGTTATTATATTTCCACTTAATTCGTTATTTATTATTTGTATATTTCTCCTATATTCTGTGTTCTAGCGCTCACTTTGGTGTGTTTATCTTTCACTTCCTTAGACAAGAGTCCCGAGGGGCGTTCAGCTCTTATCTCGCTCCCTCTCAAAGTGCGAAGACTGCAATGCTCCTCCTGCACCATCTCCTGGGTTAGAGCTACGTGTTTTGGAGATATATTCTCACGTACGAGGCGGCGGCACGCAGTGTTTCGCCCGCCCGTGGTCTATGACACCGGGAGGAGACCACATATTTGTTAGGTAGAGGCAGAAGCACAGAGACCGTGAGCGTAGGTTGGAGAACACCTACGGAGAGGGAGAGATCGTGTTCTCGTGGTGGAGCACAAGAAAGGCAGAGAGAGAGCTTCCGTGATGACGGCGATATAAGAGGACCCATTAGATTCGTACCGTAGAGGGTCGATGCAGGACACAGAGGGCGGCGCGCTAGGGAGGTACCTCAAACTCTGCGCAAGGATCTAACTAGATGTATTGGAGGTGATGGGTCGATCCACCTACCGAGAGGCTAGACAAACAAGAGACCCGCTGAGTTTTCACAGTAGGAGAGGGACTAAGTACATCCCATCATTTGCCGCAGCATGAAAGGCGCCCACCGTGATACCCTTAGCCGATGGTTTGTCGCGTGCACCCACTTCCGTCCTACCATGCTCACTTTCAGACAGACATGTGCGTGAGCCTGCGCAGAGTGCGCAGCCCGTACGCGGCTAATATTTATATCGGTGCCTAAAAAGGTGGAGTTCGTGACGTTTTCCGTCTCCAAGATTTTGTTCAGCCTCCAATGGGGACAAGAGACCGTGTGACCATCAGCAGAGAGCCCAATATTACCACATGGAGGATTCCCACCGCACACAAGGCAGACCCACTTGCTCACGTTGATGGCTCATCAAACAGCCTTTACAGAAAGTCTGGTGGAGAAGTCGACATCTATTTCCACTGTCCAAATGTTTTACATTTCCGAGGCCATCAAGGTGGCGACATTATCGGATGTAGAGGCTCAGTGACCTGGTGGTTCTGCGGATGGGGACACTCTCGGGCATTCCCACGTGCTGATGACACATGCCAAGTTTACCAGAGGTTGATGGATCATTTTTGACCTAGGGATCCTACGAACATTTTGTTGAGTCGTACTTGCGTTTCCGCGGCATAAAAAGACGCAGACACACATTGCGTACTTTTGAGGGTTTCGTTGATGGTGCGCATCTGAACGCGACACGGATGGTCTATAGTGTTTGAGTGGATTAGCAAGAGCCACTTCGAGGTCTAGCCGCATCTACTAGACCGTACCATTTCCAGTGGATGCTATTAGCAGACTGGTGACTTACAGGATGCACGTTCAAGACGCGACACCTTACTCTCGCAGACAGGGTTTCCAACCCAAGGGGCGACGGAGGTTCCTCCTCCAAAGGAACTTCGTACGTGCTTATAAATGATGATGCTGTGGAGGGGAGTTGAGAAAGAAGCGCTCGTGCTTCACTTGTCAGAGCCAAGGGCACCAAGGCACAGGTGTGCTACCGTGTGCTACCTGGCTGAGGTCTTCTCCAATGACAGCGGGGAAGAGGATGAGGAGGATGATGAGGAGGCAGAGACAGTCGGGGACGTTCCGTACCTGTCGATGCCGCCCACCTGGTGACAGAGGTGCGCCTTTTGCACCTGGTGGGGGACCCTTGCGCCTTGCGCAGGAGTTCTCGGGCATCCGGGCGCGCCCGCGTACGAGGAGCGCACGTGGCCGCCGAGTACCGCCGGGGAAGGACAGGCGGGCGACCCACAACTTCATTGATGGCACGATGGCCCAGCGGAGGACACCCACCGAGAGTCGGGCGGATTTTCGTGGGGCCCGTCCCGTGGAGCTCGCACGATGGCGGTGCCTGATGTTCTGCAGTCGCGTTGACTATGGTAATTACACCGTGACCGACCACTTCTTCGTGTCGAATATACCGTATACCAAACGTGGTACCGGGTGTTCGAAAGGGTTGATTACTCGGGGAAGGCCGCCGATTGGGAGGCCTTAGAGATGGAGTGGATGACAAGAAGACCGTGAAGCATGAGAAGATCCGCCGGATGCACACTACCCACCTCAGAGACAGCTTCTTCGGGGCACACCCTGATGTAAGAGGCAGACCTCCTAAGGGAGACATAGAGTGGCGGTTGAGTTGGCACATCAGAGCAAAGAGACCACTCTGTCAATACCATCCGTATACACAGCTATCCCTCGACAGCATGAGGTAGTGTTTGGGGACATGGTCACTGTGCCCGCCACCAGATCGCAGGGTTTGGAGCACACCATTGAGCTTGAGCAGTATTCAGCGTTGATCACTACCCCCATAGGCATCCCAAAGCTCATTTCCGGATGAGATTGAGCGGGCCATCCAGGAGTTGTTGGTTTTCGGACACACCGTACCGAGTACGCAGGTGTCCATTTGCGCTCGTAGTGTTGGTGAAGAAGAAGGACAAGACCCGATGATGTGCATTGACTATGTGGCCCCGAACAAGAAGACCGAAGAACAAGTACCCTATACCAGGATCGGCGAGTTGAGGATGAGTCGTAGAGGAGCCAAGCTCTTCTCGGAAGATTGATTTGGAGACTGTGGTACCACCGTATTCGTTGAGGAATGGTGACATTCCCAAGACCGCTCAGTGTCATTATGGGCACTTGAGTTTTTGGTTATGCCTTTTGGGTCGACTAATGCACCACCCACCTTTAGTTTTCATGAACCATATTCTTCCGTAATCATCTCGAGGAAGTTTGTATTGTTTTCTTCGATGATATACTTATATATAGCAGACTCTGAGGAGCATTTCCAACATATAGAGGCAGATTATTTATCTGAAGAGCAACAATGGTGCTAGTCAAGTGAGTTTGGGATGACGGAGATGTTATATTTGGGTCACATTATTGGAGTGGATTATGAGGGTCCACGAGGAAGATTAGAGCCATCAGTGACTGGCTTTGAGTCAAAGAACGTGACGTGAACTCGAGGGTTCAATGATATGTACCCTCTATTACAAGAAGTTCATCAGAGATTCTCGCTGTACCGTCGCACCCTCAGCATACATTTAACGAAGAAGGGGGAATTCGTGCTTGGTCAAACATACAGCCGAGCCTTCGATAGGCTCAAGGAGGTGATGAGCAGTCGCCGTGCTCGCATCGTCGATTTCACGCAATGCCCATTTGTCTTGGAGGTGATGCGCCTGGAGAGGGGATCAGCTTAGCATTGATGGTGGGGGGGGACACCCTATAGTTTCTTTTGGGAGAGAGCCAAGCCCTTCCGACGAGAGGTTGTATTCCATATACGACAAGGAGATGTTGGCTATCATGGCTACCCCTGAAGCACCCGGCAATACCTCGAGGGAACAAAGTTCAAGGTGAGGACCCATCGCTGCCGTCTTCACGTTTTTGGAGCATGCCCACAGGAGAGGAAGAGAGTGGACCGTAAGATCCACATATGATTTTGACATTGAGTATGCTTTGCAAAAGAATAACGTGTAGTGTATGCCCTTTCACGCAGACCAACGGTCGCTATCTCTTATGAGCTTGGAGGCGTACTGAGGCTTCCGACTAGCCGAGTACTCCAAGGATGTATTTGCATGTGAGGTCGATGGACAAGGGTTAAGATGAAAGGTGGTGGTTGATGAGATCATCTACTACAGGGACAGGATCTTTCTTGATCGAGGGATTCCTTGCCTAAGAAGAAAAATACCTGCATCACATGATTCTCCATCGTCGGCCACCGTGTTTGCTAAAACCTACAGGGCTATTAGAGAGAGGTTCTTTATGGAAGGGCCTCTCTAAGGAGGACGATTTCCGCACACTTGGCGCAAGTGTTTGCTTATATCATGGGGAGATGAGCCATCCCCGCAGATTGTTGGCACCTTCTTCTCATTCCGCAGGGAATGGGAGAGCATATCGGGCGGACTTCTATCGCAAGGTTGCTCATGCAGTGGTGGCGTGATTGTATCTTTTTGTCGTCGTTGATCGGCCGACAAAGCACGCACACTTTTTCGCCACATCCGCGCATTGTAGCGTTATTGTGCAACAGCCGCTCTTTCGCAGAGTGTTTTTGTGCCGCATGGTCTTCCCAAGACCACTACCGCGATGGTGACGGCCGGCCGCGAAGTGATTTTTGGAAGGAGCTTTTCAACCGGGTGGGGACGAGCCGACACCGAGCACCAACATCACCCGCGTACGATGGAGCGACGCGAGATGGGGCTATCATGGGTCGGAGGGCGCGCTCATGAACGCAAGCGGGGCATGTTAACGAGCATGGTTGAGATGGTTGTACTTGGGGGAGTATCATGACAACACGACACACTACATGCTCCTGGCTGGTATGTCACCATTTTATGCTTTGTATGGGTACCATCTTATCTTTGTCAAGGTGATGTTTGGAGCTAGCAAGGCTTCCTAGAGCCAAGATTTGGATCCAAGAGAGTTAGGACATCCTCCAGCTCTCAAGGACAATAAAGGAACATAACCGGTGCGAGAGCCGTATGCCGGCGAGATCGGGTGGAGAGACACCTGAGGTAGGGGACTTGGTTCACTTGGCTTGTTGCGAAATGCATACCGATAGTCATCGCTGAAGCAGTATGAGCCGAGAAGCTCAAGCCTCGTTTACGGGCCACACAGTAAGGAGGCCGAGGATCGGTGGTTGTGGGGAGGAGCGGAGCCGCCACAAGGCAAGAAGATCCACAACATTTTCCACGACGGCGTCAAGGGCGGCGCCTGGGCAGCAGTGATGAAGTGATGAGGAGGCCATCACCTTGCGATGATGAGGCACTTGTGCTGAACAAGAGACCATTATTGATACTGTGGAGAGGCGGGGGCGTGATGAGTAGTGACTCGTCCGGGAATTCTTGGTGAGGTGGAAGAACTTGCCGGATGAGGATGCCACTGGGGAGAGCGAGAAGATTTTACAAAGATCCATCACTCAGCTTGCTTTCTGAGGACAACATTTTTTCTGTGGAGACGCAATATTCTCGGCACTAGTTGTTGCAAACACCGAAATATTCGATTTTGTGTATAGTTTTGCCGTTCAAAATTTGTAAATAAATAAAAAGCAGCAGGAGAGGGTCTAACCTACTTAAGTGAAATAAAACATCCCTCTAGTAGCACAACGTTATGACTTAAGGGGAGCCAAGGGGGGCCAAACACCACGAGAGGACCCACGTACACTCTAGAAGCTTCACAGATGAGGATGAGACACGGGAGGAGAGAGAGGCCACGTTGGAGTTTTGGAGGGAAACTAACGTTATAAAAGATGGAGAAGCCTCCCATTTGATTCAGTATTCTGGGAGTTGATGATTTGAGGCCAGATGTTTGTCTTCTTGAGCACGCCGCCGTTTAGCTCGTCTCGCATCGCTAGTGCATTGAGTGTTCTGTCGGAGATCTCGCTCAGCCCCCGGGACTTCGAGTGTTCGCCGGCAAGGTTAGTTCTTCGCCTTTTTTGTGAGTAGTTTTGTTGTTTAAGCTTGTTGCGGAGTCGAGGCGACAGAGATCACAACTATTCAGGGAGAGAGGACGACTCCTTTTGGAGGTACTTCTTGAGTCAGCTTCTACAAGAGACCATCGCATTTTGCGAAGAGGGTCACCCTTGCCCGCGTGGAGGACGAAAGGAAAGCCGAGGTGAGGCTCAGCCATTTCCATTTAACCTCTCGCGCGCAGGTGCCTCGGAGGCCGCCGTACCTCCAGAAGGCATTTTCTCGGTGATTTTCGGGGGTCGTCATTTTTTGCGTGTTTCCGGGTTTTGTCCGAGTTAGTGAGAAGAGGAGGTTTGCGTATTTTCAACTCATTCTCGGCGATGACCAAACCCCTAGTTTTTGCATCTATTCCCACAGTAGCAATGATACTCGTTAGCTTTTCCGAAGAAATCGTATTTCCCCAGCTCATAGAGTGTACCCATTTCTCGTATTTTCTTCCGGGAGTGTTTCGTCACTTGCCTTGAGAAAGACTGTGTGCCATCACCCGACACCTATTACCCAATATATTTCGTATTAATAAAATGGCTCAAACATTTCTTCATGTTTTCCTTTTGATGAGTTGCCGTTATTATATTTCGCTCGTAATCGTTATTTATTTATATTTTCCGAGCATTCTAGTTCTATACCACTTGGTGTGTTTATCTTTCACTCTTAGACAAGAGTCCTGAAAGGGCTGCAGCTCTCGCATCTCGTCCTCTCTCGCAGGCGGAATATCCGGTAATGCCTCCTGCACCATCTTCCGGTTTGGGATTGCCGTGTTTTGGGAGATATTCCTTAAACGGGATATTACAACGCTGACCATTTTTCTCGAGTTTTATTTCGCATTTCAACACCGTGAAATTTCCATAATTTGTGTTTTCGAAAAATATTTATTTTTCTAGCTTAAGTTACACCTATGGCTATGGGAATGACATTTAACCTTATGGGAGAAATAAGAGAAACTGCAAACAAGGTTGGGTTATCAAATTTCACATGGTATCGCAGCTATTTTACTTAAAAGTGCAGCTTTGGGATGTTAAGTCGATTTTACACCCGCAAAACAAGATTTTACTACAACAGTTGTTATTTTCAATTTTTTAGTGATACAAGCACATCTTTAGCTTGAGGGTGGGAGGACAGGCTGGATGGGTATAGTAACCATGCTATATGGAAGGAGCGACGCAAGAGCATCTTTGAGGAGCAAGAATCGTATATCATGGTGCATAAAACTTGTTGTTAACTCGTTAATGTGTCCTGCTTAACCCCGATCGACCGGCAAACTTTAATAAGAAGAACAATACAAGAAGAGACCGATTTCGGGATGGAATCAAAGACCATTGCATCTCTCATGGGAGAGGAAAGAGATATGCTCATGAGATGTGGACAACATTGACCAATCTCTACCAAGAGTACCAATGAGAACAGAAAATGGTCCCATGAGAAGCCGAACACCATTAAGATGGGGATTTATAGGCCAATTTGATATTTCACAAAGATTACTAATGTGAGAATGCATCGCGTACCCAGAAATCGTTTCTCACCCTTGCTTTTACCACCCTTATTTCTCCACATAGTTAAAATGCTCATTCATAGCCTTATGATCAACAAGCCGAAAAAATAAATATTTTCCGAAAATGACAAATTCGGGAAATTTTCACAATGAAATGCAAAAATAAACTCATAAAAATAAACCAAATGGCGTTAAAAATAGACATCGTATTTTTTGTCAATGTGACCGGAAAACGCCCACAACTCTTTGGGAAAACTAAATAAAGCTCCTTATTTCTAGAAAATGCTTTTACAAGAGAGGTAAAATATACAAGAAAAATTCCAAAGAACAAATTACACTTATCTTGTTTTTCCGTGCTTGCTCGCCTTTGGAAAACGTGTTGCATTAAAAACTCAAAAATAAAGTTATTAAGGCAATGACACCTTGAAATCGTGCTCAAAACTTAGCCGTATGGTTTATGACCGTACGAAATTTACGCAGAAATGCTTCTTTAAATCATGGCCGCCGAAACCATGCTTAACCACCTAGGAATCAGACCTTTAATCGATGTACTTTTCTCGAAAACCATGCTATCTCTCGAAATCGTGGCCACAAAATCGTTCGTATGATTCGTTGCCTCGAAATCATGGCTGCCAGTGGCCTCGTCGCTCGACCCACAGCCTCACGCTCGGTGCGCGCCGCCCTTGCCGTTGTGGCGTTGACTTGCCGAATCGCCCTTCACCTTTTCTCAAGCTCAACTCTAAAATGACTATTTCTTCTCTCTCAACCGCCTATGAAGAGTGAATGACCTTTTCCTCCTTTTCTCCTTTAACCTAACCTTTAAGTGACTTTTGGGGAATCCTAAATCACGTGCTGAAAAGCTAAGATCTAGGGCTTAGATTAAATGCTTCATTTAAATTTACTTTTTTATTTTTTAATTCACCCCACTTTAACAAAGACCACGAATAATTATTTCCAAACATTTTTTTCTAATTTCACATTGACTTTATTAAAGTTACCAACCACTCTTAGTAACTTTATCACTTGGGGCAGGTTGCGGGGAAGCTTCGAACCCCTTCGCTCTCTCGGAACCTGCGGGAGCTGCCGAAACGCGTTCGAAACGCTTCTCGTCGGGAGTTGCCGGGAGCGCGCCCGACCTCGAAAACGTCCCTCGTTTTTTCGAGCGTTGTAGCCGAGCGACCGCTCGGCCGCTCGACGTTAAAAACGCTCGGGAGCATTTCAACGCGGGCGTTTTAAGAGTGTCCGTCCCCGAACGCTCCCCGCAAAAAAACGCTCTCACCGCGGAAATTTTTTTTTATGAAAAATTTTACTTATAAAAGGGGGGGGGGGGGTTTCTACTATGAGTTATTGCTTGTTAGTTGAGAATTGAGATTGAGCTAGGAAGGAGAGCCGAGAGCGCAAGGTTTGTTGATAGGAACTGTGAGGAGAAAGGAGCAAAGTCACAGGAGAGCAAGGAGCAAGGGCCGAATAGGAGGATTGCAAGAAAGAGGTAGGTCTTCTAATCTAATTTTGTATTTTCTAGGATGAATTTGTAAGTTGTTTAAAAATGAAAACTTGATTTTTTTCTTGAATGTTGCATTTTATTGTGTTTAAAACTTAAAAAATGAATTGTTTTTTTCCTATGTTGCATTTCCTATTCCCATTTGGCATTTCTCCATTTGTTTTGTAGGCTAGAAACTTGAAACTTGAAACTTGAAACATCATGGCTATATGGCTAGGGATTTTCCTCATGTTGGTTCCTTTCTTTGTAATAATGGTGTTGGAGAGTAGTAGAAGAAAGAGGCAAATCAGAGAAGAGGAGGATGAAGAGGAGGGTTATGGTGGATTTGAAGAAAATCCTGAAGAGGAGGAGGATTATGTTGAGGAGGAAGTGGGGAGTGGAGAACATGAGGACACAGATTTCCCAACTAGACAAGACCAAACTCAGACACCTTTGTGGAAATATGTTCAGAAACAGGAAGGAGGGAAAGGTGGTGGAACCACTAAATTTATTTGCCCCCATTGCAATAAACAATACCATGGTTCATACACCCGTGCGAGAAGGCACCTTTGTGGGAAAATGCCAGGGGATGGAGAAAAAAATATTGGAATCAAAATTTGTACTAGTGTGCCAGCAACACAGAGAGAGAAATATAGGAAGGAAGAGGAGGCTGCCCTACAGAGATCATCTAAAAGATCTAGGGGTTTCATTGATTTAGGCCCAACACGTCATGGACAAACAAGTTCAACTTCCACCCATGCCAGTGGTTTTGGAGGCAGTGGCACTGGATTAAGGCGTAGAACCATATCCGATTTCTTGGACGAAGGGTGTAGGAATGATGTGGATTCAAAAGTTTACCAGTTTCTATATGCATGTGGGGTGCCATTCAATGTTCTTCGCTCACCTTATTGGCATGAAATGGTTTCTGCCATTAATGATGCCCCCAAAGGATACAAAAGCCCTGGGTATGACAAGGCCAGAACCATCGATCTTGATCATGAAAAAGCTAAAATAAACCATTCTTTGGCTAGAATGACAAATTCGTGGAATGAGCATGGGGTGTCCATTGTCTCTGATGGATGGACCAATGTAAAAGGAAAGCCATTGATAAGTGTTTTGGTTGTGTCGGTTAGTGGTGCAATCTTCCTGTCAGCATATGATTATTCAGACAAATTCAAAACCGGCATTAACATTGCAGAACCATTACTTGATATAATTGAAAAGACTGGGCCATACAATGTCATACAGGTCATCACTGATAATGCTGCTAACTGTAAGGCAGCAGGAGCAATTATTGAGGATAAATACCCCAAAATTTTTTGGTCTGGGTGTTTGGTTCACACAATGAACCTTTTGATGCATGATATCATCAAAAACAAACAACCTCAATTCAAATGGCTTGGTGATTTGTACAAGAGAGGTAAAAAAATGATAAAATTTATTACAAATAATAGCAATACCCATGGGCTTTTCCGTACTCACTACAAATTGGAGTTGTTGAAGATAGCAAAGACTAGATTTGCTAGCTATTACCTCACCTTCAGGTGCCTTTTGAATGTAAGAGAGTCATTGGCTACAATGGTATCAAGCCCACACTGGCAGCGATTAAAGGACAAGGCAGCAACAATAGTTGACAGGAAAGGTTTCGAACATGTGGAGGAGACCGCCCTTGACCCTCTGTTTTGGGCACGTATGAGGGAAATTTTGAATTTTACCAATCCTATTTATCACATGATTCGGTTTGCAGATACTGATAAACCAGTGATTGGGGAGGTTTATGAGCAGATGGACAGCATGTTGGAGCAAATAAAAGATATTGTTAAGGATAATGATCCCAACTTGTATGCTATGATTCATGACTGTGTGTGTGCACGGTGGAATAAACTCAATGTTCCACTACATGCCTTGGCATATATCCTTACGCCAAAATATTACTCTCCATCTTGGTTGGGCCAACCTGCACTTGGAGGTGGGGTTAGGATCAAACCTCACACAGATCTAGAGGTACAAGAGGGGTACATGAAGGCATTAGACAAGTTGGTACCCGACAAGGAGGAGTGTGCTAGATTGCGCCTTGAATTAGGCAAATACTTCAGTTGCACTGCTAACTTTGGTTCTTTCCATGCAATGGAAGACAGAGACAGATTTGATGCTCTCACATGGTGGGAAGCATATGGCGGCATGGGACTTTTGCCAAAGTTGGCAAAAAAAGTTCTCTCACAAGTTGTGAACACTTCTTCTGCAGAGAGGTGTTGGAGCACCTACAACTTTATACATAATGTGAGAAGAAACAGGCTGAATGAAAACCGAGCTGAAAGCTTGGTTTATGTGCATTATAACTTGAGGTTGTTGAGCCATTACTGTGATCGGGCAAATGAGGATCAATCATACAGAGTCTGGGACAACAACCCAAAGGATGATAATTTGGAGGACGGCACGGTACATATGGAAGAATTGGAAGCAGAACTTTTTAGGGATGATGATGAAGCATCAGCAGCACCGCCACACACAGGGCCAGTCCCACCATCTACTGGTAGCAGTGCGGGTGCCGGTGCCAGTGCCAGTGCCAGTGCCAGTTCTCGATATCAAACTATTGTTCCTTTGTAGATTTAGCCTCCACCTTCTAGTCATGGTCGTGGTACTCCTGAGGTTACTAGAAGACCACCATTTCCTCGTGGCTCGCACAAATTAGACATTTCTCGTGGGCGTGGCAAGGGGCCAGCCAGTAGATTGTTTACTAGTCTTTTCTATTTTCTAGTTTTTATCTTTTATAACTGTTGACAGTTGAACAGTTGAAACTTAACTCTTTCATATATTTAATGACAATTTAAGTTTGAAGTTTGAATTTGAAAGGTGAAACTTTGAAGTTGGCATTTATAAGTTTACAAGTCATTATGAATTATGAATATGATGCTTCATGAAAGTTATATGGTGATCAATGAATCAATGATGATAAATGTTATATATCAATGATGATAAGTGTTATATATTGAATTTTGAAATCAATGAATCAATGATGATAAATGATATATATCAATGATGATAAATGTTATATATTGAAATTTGAAATCAATGAATCAATGATGATAAATGTTATATATCAATGATGATAAATGTTAGATATTGAAATTTGAAATCAATGATGATAAATGTTATAAATCAATGATGATAAATGTTATATATTGAATTTTGAAAGCTTGAAACCTTCAGATTGATGATTCGCGAGACTCAAGAGTCAATATGTTGTATGCTTCCAACTTGTGGGCATGGTTGATGAAGATTATAACTTCTAGATGATTGATGTTATATGATTCAATCTATGTTTTTATGTTTTTTATGTCTAATTCATCATTCTACATGTTTTTGTTGACATATATGCATCAAAATATAAATATATATATATAACGCCTCCCGAAACGCTCCTGATCGAAAGTTTAAATGGCGTCCCCGCTCCCGTCCCCGTTGCCCCACTCCTAAGTAACCTAAAGTTAAATATTTTTGGACACTTTTCCCTAGGTCAAAGATCAAAGCCTTAGGGAACCACTTGTCCTCTGGTATCCAAATTTTAACACTCCCTCTTACCAAGGAAAGTGTTCCGCACCACACCTATCTTGTCTCTGAAGTAGACATGATTGCCCCGTGGTAAGGCTTTGGTGAATATATCTGCTACCTACTCATCTGTGGAAATATACTAAAGCTTCACAACTCCCTTCTGAACATAGTCTTTGATCAAATGATATATGATCCCGATATGCTTTGACCTGTCATGAAATATTGGATTCTCGGTGAGTTTAATGCAACTCTGATTATCACAGTAAATCACTAAAGGTCTCAACGGTTGACCAAATAAGCCAAACAACATCTTGCGAAGCCATATGGCCTCACAACTAGTGAGACTGGCTACAATGTACTCTGCTTCCACTGATCTCAATGCAACTGCTGCTGCTTCCGGCTGAACCACGACACAACTACCGAACCCAACCCAAAACAACACCCTGAAGTGCTCTTCCTATCATAAGCACAACCTATCCAATCAAAATAAGTGTACCCTGCCAATCTCACTCTATCTCCCTCTTATAATCCAAACCATAATCCATTGTCCCCTGCAAGTACCGCAAAATGTGTTTTGCAGCAACCCAGTGCACTCTGTCGGGCTCACACATGAACTGGCTCATCGTGTTAACTGCAAAACATATATCTGGTCTAGTGTTGACCAAATACATCAAGGAACCAATCAGCGGTCTATACAATGTGGGATCCACCAACTCAGAATCTGAAGCGCGAAGCTTCTTCTAGTTAGTGATCATAGGTGTCGACATGGGTTTACAATCCTCCATATGGAATCTACTAAGGATGCCCACAATATACTTCCCCTATCCCAGGAAGAAATGCCCCTCCTCCTGCTACACCTCCAAACCCAAAAAAATAACACATCAAGCCAATGTCCTTCATCTCGAACTCCGATGCAAGATCTCTCTTGCAACCCTCTATGAGTCTCTCTGCACCCGTAATGACCAAGTCATCCACATACAGCACCAGAATGAGAAGCTCCTCACCTATCACAATAAAGTATAGGTTTGGATCTGCATCACTCTTTGTGAAACCCATCTTCTGCAAATACGTATCAATCCTGGAGTACCAACCTCTAGGAGCTTGCTTCAGACCATAAAGTGTCTCCTTCAATCTGCATACATGGGACTCCTTCCCATGCACCTCAAAGCCCTGTGGCTGCTCAATGTACACCTCCTCCTCTATGAAGCCATTCAGAAATGCAGTCTTCACATCCATCTAGTGGATCTTCCAACCCATCTCTGTTGTTATCGATATAATGGAGCGAATGGGAGTATATCGAGCCACGAGAGCGAAGGCCTCCTCATAGTCAACTCCCTCTACCTGGGAGAACCCTCTAGCCACAAACATTGCCTTGAATTTCTCGATGTTGCCATCTGCAGCGTGCTTTACCTTGTAAAGCCATCTGGAAGTAACCACGGATTTGCCCTCAGGCTTCGACACCACCTCCCAAATATCATTCTTCGTGATAGAAGAATACTCCTCCTGCATGGCCTCTCTCCATACCTGTTGGCTAGCTGCCTCCTCATAGCTAGAAGGCTCAAATTCAACGATGTCGCAACCATTGCCATATAGCTATAGAACTTCTCAGGTGGTCTGCTCTCTCTGACCGGTCTCTTCGGCCCAGCAACAGATGTGGCCTCTCTCAAGGTATCCTAAAGCCACTCGGGCTTCCTGTTCCCTGAGCACACTTCTCCCACCGGAGAGTGAAACTCCTCATCCTCGTCAGAAGCCTAAACTCATGAATGTCTATCTGTTGTCCTCCTGCCTGAACCTATAGCTGTAGATGCTGAAGTACCATGTGAACTGTCCATTAGTGGACTACCTAGTGAACTGCTCTGCGGACTGCTCTGCATGCTGCCTGAAGCACCACCCCTCTGACTCTGCAAGCCGCTGCTCATTGATGACCTGACACTGTAATCGATGTACCTCTTGATCCTTGCCCACTGGATCCCTATGACTGACTCAGCTGCTGTTGAGGGTCTGGTGAATCCAGATACTCTAACTCCCGTGACCTCCTGAAAGCGTTGTCCTTCTCGAACTTCACATCCCACCTGACAACAACTCTCCTCTGTGCAGGAATATAAATCCAAAAGGCTTTCGAGGTCTCACTGTAGCCCACAAAGATACCCTTCTCTGTGGTGGGCTCTAGCTTGGTCCTCTTCTCCTTGGGTACGTAGGCATATGCAATACACCCAAAGATACGAAAATGACCAACATCAAGCCCTTGTTCTGCAAATACACAGCAGTGTTGCAGGCCTCTGCCCACAAAAACAATGGTAACCCCTGATCATGTAGCATGGCTTTGGTAGCCCCAACAATGGATCTCTTCTTCCTCTCCGCAACCCTGTTCTACTGGGGGTTGTAAGGAACTGTGAACTCCCTCCTGATGCCTTCCTCCGCACAATAATCAACAAACTCACCAAGGATGTACTCCCCTCCATTGTCTGAGTCTCCACAAGAGCTTTGAACTCCTGAAACCGCTTGAAGGCCTCACTCTTGGTCTTCAAGAAATAAACCCAGGTCTTCCTGGAGTGATCATCATTGAATAAAACATTGTACTCATATCCACTCAAGGAAACATGACACATCCAACTGCTTACATCGGTATGAATCAAATCAAGAATCCCTGTCGATCTGCTATCACTGCTGGGAAAAGGCGAATTGGAAAACTTCCCCACAGCACATCCTCTGCATGTATCAATGTGATCAGAACTGAAATCTAGCACACCTATAGTGATCTCCAGCAATGTCCTCAAGGCCCCATGATACATGTGCCCCATCCTGCAATGCCAAATCTCGCACAGCACTGAATTGCTAGCTCTACTTTCGGTACTACTACTCAATGCCATAAGGGGCTGAAACACAAACTTGTACACCTTGGCATGGCGTACACCAATCACTCTAGCTGATTCAGTTGGAGCGCTCCTGGGATATATAAGCACCTGTCCTATCCTGAACAATACTTCATAACCTTTGTCCTCCAATGTTGAGACAGATATAAGGTTCTTCCTCATCCCTGACACATATAGAACATCTGACACTTTCAAGGGAGGTTTGGGTTCCCTATCAAATGTCAATGTCCCCACACCGACTACTCTAACAATGCTTTCGTCTCCAAGTACTACCTCTATATCAGTGCCACTCTCTGAAAGCTCTAAGAAGTACTCACAAACTCCTGTCATATGACGTGAAGCCCCACTGTCAACATATCAAATACCTAAAGATGCTTCGCTGGTGGAGGGAAATGCACACTCCCTCTCAACCTCCGTGGCAAGTGATCCTTCATTAGTGGACTCACAAGCAATGAACCCAAACCCCAGGTCAAAGCTCTCCGAAAAGTCCTCAATCTCTGCTGATGCTGCCATGGTCTTGTCCTTTCCCTTCTTCTTCTTCGGACACACAACTGCATAGTGTCCCATCTTCTGACAATTCCAACACTTCACCTTGGAATAGTCCTTCTGCATGTTCACCTACTTACCTTTACCTTTGCCTTTGCCCCCACCACCACTTGTGGAAGCTTACTTCTTTCCCTTGCCTTTCTTGCCTCCTGTTAACAGTGCTACATTTTCATCCTCCTCAACTGGTTTGGCTGCCCCATGCTGATTCTTTCTGATTTCATTTTGTATGCAATCATCCCACAACCTCTCCCAAGTGGAAAGGGTCTCCCATGCAACAATCCCATCAGCAAAGTTCAACACCATGTACTGGGAAGGTCATTCAATATAATCCGCACCAACTCAGTGGGTGAAATGACCTCTCCAACTGTTGCCAACTCATCTCTAACATTAGTGATCTTTGTGAGGTATGCAGTAACACTATCAATCTTTGTCATCTTAATGGCCTTCAGCTTCTCCCTTAGGACCATTTTTCTGTTTTCATTGGTAATCTAGTAGAGATTGGTCAAGGTTGTCCACATCTAATGAGCAAGTCTCTTTCCTCTCACACGAGAAATGACATGGTCTTTAATACCTTCCAGAATCAGTCTCTTTCCCTTGTTATTCTTCTTATTAAAATCTATCAATCGAATAGCATCAATAAGCACATTTACAGGGTGTTGTTAGCTATGCACCATTATACCCCAGACTTCCGCCTCATCAAAGATGCTTTGCATTCTCTCCTTCTGTGTACTGTGGTTGTTGTGCCCATCCAACCTATCCTCCACCCTCAAGCCCAAAGACATGCTTGTTGTCTAACAAACTGAAAATTTCACTGTTGTGGTAAAGGTTTAGTTTTCTGTGTGAAATATAAGCTCGCTGTAATTTTCACTTGTTGTCCCAAACTGCACCTTTCAGCCAACTTGGCTCTGATACCATGTAGAAATTTTTAGCCAACCCCGGTGTTCAATTTCTCCTTATTACTCCCATGTAGTTAAATGCCCATTCCCATAACCATACATTCAACAAGTTGGAAATAATAAATATTTTCTGAAAACACAAATTCTGAAAATTTCAAACTGCTGGAAAATGCAAAAATAAAACTCAGAAATAATTTCAGCCACACACAAAAAATGAGACGTTGATTTTTTGTCAATATGACCCTGGAAAAACCCTCTACAACTCTTGGGGAAAACCAGTTCGAAAGCTTCTCTTTATTTCTGAATATTGCTTTCACAGTGAGACAAAAAATACGGTAAAAATTCCAGCAACCACACAAATGTACTTATCTCGATTTTCGTGCTTGCGCACTGCTTCAAAAAACGTGCCAAACAGCAAACTTACAAAATAGAAATTTTACAACATTTATTACAGCATTAAATGTTGAACTGCCACCCTCGATATGCGTGCCCAAATTCAGCAACACTATTGTACAAACTATACGAAAAGTACAGTTGTACTTCCTCGATTCTCGTGCCTGAAAACAACCTCAAAAATAGTGATGTCCTGTTGTACGGATTTCCTCGAAATCTGTGCCAGAAAAAACAACAATCTCCTCCTTGATTTTCGAGCCCAAAACTGCCTTGGAATGCGTGTTGAATTTGTTGTACAGAATCCCTCAAAATCTGTGCCTCCTTTCTTGAAAATCCTTTCTCAAAAAGTGTGCCAACCTCCTGCTGTACGGATTTCTGCCTTGGGAGATGTGCCTCCAAGCTGTTGTACGGATTTGCTGAAGTATCCTTGTTGCTGCCCTCTTTCTTCTCATTTCTCATAAATGTCTCCTTGCTTTCTCTCCTCCTCTCTCAATCTGCTCATGAAAGAATGAATGATATTTTTTCTTCTTTCCCTCCTTTAACCTAACACTAAGTGACTTTTGGGGAATCTCTAAATCCAATCGCTGTTATAGCTTTAGATCTAGGGCTACGATTAAATGTGCATTTAAATCTCACTTTCTATTTTTTAATTCACCCCACTTTAATAAAAACCCTCTTAGTCATTTATTTCCAAAGTCACTTTTCAATTTCTAATTTCACATTGACTTTATTAAAGTCACTTTAAAATTAGACTCAGTAACTTTATCACTCATAAAGTCACTTTTAAATTAGATTGACTTTACCACTTATAAAGTCACTTTAGGAGAAAAAGTTAAATACTTTTGGACATTTTTCCCTAGGCCAAAAATCAAAGCCTTAGGGAACCACTTGTCCTCTAGTATCCAAATTTTAACACATGTTGATCCCAAAACAAGAGCAAGAGCAATAGTAGCAAAGCAAATAAACATAATGAAAGTATATCTGGTAATGAGGCAACTATTTCTTTCTTTTCTAGATGTGAGAGTGGCTCTTTCATTATCCTTGCACCAGCTTCCTCTTGGAGTTTACTCTTCCTGCACTATTAGGCACCCTAATGATCTTCAAGATCTGCTTTTCTTGATCGCATTCTCATCAAGAAGTTAGTGAAAGAATCAATCAAATACTCGTGCAGGAAAAATAACCAATGATCTATCAAGATAAATCTAAACAAAAACACTGACACAAAGAAACAACATAAGACTTGAAAATACTTTGGGATTGAAGGAAGTTCTTAGCTCCCTCTTGATTCGTCCTCTATAGGTTACCACTGTCCATAAGTCATATGTCATTGGCAGAAGAAATGCATCTTCTTGACCACAACTTGGAAAACTCCATCATGATCCACTCTAATCTAAGGTATTTCAGAAACCATCTTTCTCACATGAAGTAATGCTTTATAATGAAGATGACTGAACTTTTGGTGTCATAGTTGATAATTACTTATCATGAATCAATGCATGGATAGGTCTTCCATTGATTTTATACAGATCTTCAAATCTTGATCCCAGAGTGAATGCATGTAATAATAATTATACATATTGACTTAATTGTCTGCAATGATGTTAGTTATAATCCATCTTTGATCACTGCAAAAGAGGTTAATTTAGAAAACTATCATTCCATCTTTTGCAAAAATTGTGATTCTTACTTACAACCACTATTGTTAGTAAACTTTAATATCAAAATTACCAAAACTCATAAGATTATGACCATTTTCATATAATGTGAGAGTCAAAATCCCCCTATCTATCAATTATTCTTTCATAATCTTCTATGCATTATACTTCTTTTCAAGACAACACTATTGCATATGCATAAACAGAAATAAAACTACTTTACTTTTGCATGCATTAACAAGTACCAAAACCACAATTATTAAACACATGCAACACTTTAATTACTATCTGCAAAATTCCTATCATATCTTGGGTTCCTTGAAATCTTGGAAGAACGGTAGCAGTAAAATTTCAGCAACAAAATTTCAGCAGTAAAATTTCAACTGTAGAATTTCAACTATAAAATTCAGCAGTAAAATTTCCGCTGTAAATTTAAACAATAAAAGAGGATATATTTCAGTAAAAAATGAGCAGCAAGTAGAAGGAACAACAGAGATATTTCAGCAAAAAAGAGTTGCAAATGGAGCAGACAACAAGCGATATTTTAGCAGAAAAACAGTTGTCAATGGAGCAAACAGCAAGAGATATTTCGGCAAAAAGAGCATTGCAAATGGAACAGACAGAAAGAGATATTCCAGCAAAAAGAGAGCTGCAAATTGAGTTTGTCTTCTTGATTTTATCTTCATCGAAGCTCTGATACCATGTTGAAATTTTCATGTCCTACGTTGTTACAATCACTTCAATCCAAAACTTTTTTATGTTGCAAAATAAGTTAAGTGATTGTAGATAGAACATAAACCTGTTGGAAATACTGAGAGGAGGGTGAATCAGTGTTTCTTTTCAATTGTTAATTTTACCAGTTAGATCACTTATATTTAGAACACAAAATGAACAATGATGGAATAGATACTTTTATTAATTTCTTCTTTACAATAAGTAAAGTACAATAATGATATAGGGCTCCAACCCTAGATGAAGACTCCAATCTTCCAGGCTCCAACCTATATTGTGCCAGGCTCCAACCTGTATTGTGCCAAGCTCCAACCTGTATTGTGCCAAGCACCAACTTGGTCTATTCAAGGCTCCAACCTTGTCAATTTGAGGTACCAACCTCTACGGCTCCAACCCTATCTTTGGTACAGGCTCCGACCTAGTTTCTTGAGGACTCCAATCCTCTAGGGATCAAACCCTATATTCCAAGGCACTAGCCTTGTCTCTATGAGGCTCTAACCTCTTGGGCTCCAACCCTCAACTTCACTTTGTCAAAATGTGTTTGGTATCTTTCATGACTTCCAATGTCTTCTTCAATCAGCCCTGTCAATCGTCAGCAATGCCTTCACTTAGTCTCCACATCACATCATCAATGAAAATCTTGTTCTTCACATGAAGGTGTCGCCATAGCTCTTCATGGTACCCAAAATTTTTTCCCAAGGTTACTTCATAAGGCCTTTAATCAATTATCAATACTGCTTTCAAGAATCTTCGATACAACATTAAGAATGATTCTTAAACTTCTTCAGCAAGTATATGCAAGAGACTGCTCCAACCTTTCATATCACTGTTTCAAGGATCTTCAGTAAGTGTAACAGGTTGGTCTCAAGAGATTTCTTGAATGCCTTCACAAATATTTTATCACTCTATTGGACTGAAAAATATCCCACTATACTTGAAAATAAATCTGAAAACAAATGTGTCACTGTATTAATATGTTCCTTCTCAAGTCTGCTTAGAGTGATCCAAAATATGTCTTTAGTCTGCTCTAAATATGTCAGTGGGTTGCTCCAAAATATCTTTTTAAACAGGCTAGGTTGCTTCAAACAATGTTGCTCCCAAGTGTGACGTCAAAAGGTGCTCCAAGGTTTGCTACAAGTCGACACAAAGGTTCTTAAAGGGCTGCTCCAATTCTACCATGACAAGCTTTTAAGTCTGCTCAAGAGATATTCTAAAGGCTATCCCAGTAATGTCTTCCAAGGTACTTCAATACTGCTTTAAGATGTCATCTTTAAGAGCCGTTCAAAATCTGCACCAAGGTGCTTTCAAAGCTGCTCTAAGGTACTCAATACAATCCTCAAGATTGCCTGATCTAAGGCTGCTCCACAAATATTCTTCAAGAGATGTTTCTCAAAAGGGAACTGCTTAAACACTTGTTTTAACCTTTCAACTAAGGTTTGCAACTTTCAAAATAACTTCAAGGTATATCTAAAACGTTGTAAGGAAACTCCACAATTTTCCTTGAACTCGGTCTAGTTTTGTTGTAGTGCTACAGGGCTACTGCTCAAAAAAATTGCTCTGTCTAAACCTACAATCTTAGGTTTGAATTTCTTTAAGCATGTGCATGATATGTCTATAATATGCACAATTTATCTGCATCAAAAAATTCTAAACAGAGTTGTCCACGTTAAGAGTAAATGCTTCCACAAATTCAAAGTTTGTCACAGGTCCAAGATTTTTCTGCAATGTAATCCTGTGTTTTTCCACTGAACTGTTATGCCTAGACACTACTTCACTGACCCCTTCTTTAACTACAAACAGTCTTTACTGCAATTAGAAATCTGAACCACTTTCTATTCTGCCCATCCGAAAATCTCAAAGATGAATATGCGAAATTCTGTTTCTGAAATGGAAAATTTGTCCACATATTTATAATGGTTTGCCAAATTTGAAAGGACACATCTGTTTGGAGGGAGGCCGACATGAATCTGTGAATGTAGGTCGGCTGTCCAAAAAATAATATTTTCCTAACTTAAAAATTCATTTTCTCTTAGGATGTTTGGAGTTAAGAGTTGAGTGAGGGCTTGTTAGAAAGAGGGAAAAATCCTCTTTAAGATGGTATAGGATTCATTAGGAAAGGATGCCTCCAAGCTGTCCAAAACTAATTTTCTTTGTGACTGCTTCTAAAATCTTTAGTGCAGAAGATGATTAGGACAGTATGGCTTCTTTGTTTGGCTTCTCCATTGTTTTTCTTCTCCATTATTTGGCTTCTTCATCATCATAGGAACATGTAGGACATCCACATCATCATGGTAATGTCAAGCAATGAGTGCACCACTCATGTCATCACATAATGGTGCAGTGATATGTTATAGTGCAGCATTATTAGGAGAACTCCAAAATAGTCTTCCAACCCTCAAATGATCTCCAACCATGATCATCATATGTCATCATCAAGTATCAAAGTGTATGACATCATCACATAACATCAAGGGTTAAGTTCTAGATCATCAAGTGCATGCAACATTAGATCAAGGACTTCTTACAGCTTCTTTCATTAGTGGTTTGACTTCTTCGTGATTTGACATCTTCATTGATGGCATGACATCATCATCTTGAACCAAACATCTCAAGAATATTGACATCTCCGTTAATGCCATATTGACATCAATGACAACCTTGACCAACAAAACCATATATACAATGAAAAACAACCAAGAACTCAATGAAACACAAAGAAGTTAGGTCAATGACCAAGGCAAAACCCACAAGGGGAAAACCCAACCAAATTCTTCTTCTATTAGAAATCAATTGTTTAGCAGAGATACAATGTACAATGAGAGAATGAAATTCACCCAAATCTGAAGAATATCTCTCATAGCAGTAGTTGATTTAAAAACTGAATCACTTTGACTCTCCAAGATTTGCTCTTACTCTCCAAGTCTTTTTCTCTCACAATATCCTTTAATCTCTCCAACTCTCTCTCAAGTTCAAATTCACAATGCACAAGTGAGGGGAGATGATATGAGACACATAAATAGAAGGGGCAATGAATTATTGACATAAAGGAGGAGCAATACACATGCCTTGAGGAGTTACATATGTCAAAATAGGATTGTAAATTATGCCATAAAGGAGAGGAGTGTAACTTATGCATTAAAGAGGTGTAAGAGGAATCTTTTTATGACGAGTCATTAAAGTGTGTAAGAGTGTAAGAGGTGCGTAAGAGCATTAAAGAAAGATATGAATGAATCCATTAAGAGAGAGAAACATATGCATTAATTGAAAGGAATTACATATGACATGATTGAGTCTCATGATTGAGAGACTTGAATTTTTTTTAATAATAATAATATCATAAGAATAATAATAATAATACTAACTCCCATTTATACTTGGCACTACGGACAAAATTGCTCAGATTTAAAGAAAGCATTTGATCTCTTTTACCTTTAGACCTTTGAACACCATTCGTATTTCCCTTAGATCTATTAAGGACCCTTTGGACCCCAAAAGCATGAAAGGTGTCTATCTGATCCCATGCTTCTGTGGGGTTCCATACATTGGCGAAAACAGTCGCTCGATAAGTAAGAGGTTACAAGAACATGTGGGGGATTTAAGGCACCGTAGGACAAATTCCTCTACTCTTGTTGAGCATGTTGGAAAGACTAAAGACCAAATTTGTTTGGAGGAGTCCAAGGTTATCACTAGGGTGGAGTATTTCCATCACCGCAAATTTAAGGAGGTTGTTGAAATAGAGAAAAGGTCGAGTACTCTGAATAGGGATAACGGATGGAAAATCAAGAGTTGTTGGATTTCGTCTCTACTCTCTTAGTATTGACCCTTTTCCTTGGTCTGTGGTGTTTGTCTCTCTTCTTCCTATTTGTTTTATCTGGTAATTTTGTGGTTTATTTATGTATGTTAGTTTTTGGTCTTTTTTCTTTTAGTTTAGTTCCTTTTTATTTTATTTTATTGGTAGTAGTTTTACTGAGTTTTCTTTATTTTAAATATTTTTGTTTTGGTTTATATTATAACCTTGTTTTTAATTTTTAAATTGTGCTTGGTTATATTTTTATTTTTAATTTTGAATTATTATTTATTAGGTAATAGAATTTGTGGTCTTATTGATTGATATTCCATTGTTTGTCATTATTTTTTATTTATTGATTTATTTTTTTGTTTTTATTTTATTTTTATTTTTTAATTTAATTTCTTAACATTCACCTTCATTAATTTTATTATTTTTACTAATTTTTATTACTATAATTATTATTATTTTTATTGTACTTTTGATTTTCAATTCTTGTTTTATATTTATACTATCATTGTTTATTAATTTTTTATTTTCTTAACGTTCTCCTACATTAATTATTGGTTATGTTTTTTCAATTGACCGTTGAATCTAAGCAGTATATATATTGAGTTATTCGGATCTGCACAATCAACATTTTCCTGATGATGAACTACACTGGGTAGTTCGAAAAACATCAGCCCTTTAAAAGATAATGTGATTTTCCGAAAGAGTTTTATAAACAATAATAATAATGATTAAGTCGAAATTGAACTACTAGGATTGATTGATGATCAAAAGGGATTTTTCATCAACAATGCTTGCTTACCAATTGATGCAAGGTGATTTACTATTTTTGGAAAGTCATACTTGAGACTTTTATTTTTAGAAATTCTATTTTTATAAATTCGTCTCTGCGCTGCCAATTTTCAATGATAAGATGTTAATTTTGGGCAACTAGGTCCAAACTCCATGTTGCACTACTCATATGATGATGGTCATATTTTTGTTGGATTCCTCTTTCGGAGAGGTGCAAGATTGATCTAAAGATCATCTTGATCGGATGAGCAGAACATTTATTTTGAATTTATTTTCCACATGTGCAAGGTTGGCTAGAATTGTAATGTAGGCTCACATGCCTAATAACACCCTCATTGATGGATATAAATTGGAGAGACTTGGAGGTCATTTCATCATCAACTCATCACACATTCTCTCATTGTGATCTGATTGGTTCGATAGCCTTTGGAGGCCTTTTTCCCCTCACATGTGTGGAGCGTAGCTGTTGTTTTCTGCAGATCTATCTAAGGCTTTTTGCTGCAACGTTGACCAGCGTTGACCGTGGTCAACGCTTGGTCGTTTGACCTCCAACTTCTGCCAAAAATCCGATTTTAGGAGGCTGTACAATTGGGCACTAAAATCGAGGAATTCCGGGCTGTTTGACTAAAGCCCTAATTTGTTGTGTTGACTTTTCTGCATTGTCTTTGGGTTGAATAGTGTTGACTTGTAATGAGCTGTCTTTGAGGGCTGTGGGTGTGACACATGAAAGATTGGCTGACCGAGAAAGACTTTGTTGGTTGAAGCATCATGTTGACTGTCGTAACACAACAATATCTCATATCTTTGTTGGACAAAAGGAATTGTAAATTTGATCTATATTTGGCTTGTCTTCTATTGATCTATTATTGTGTTCTATCAACATTTTACTTTCAAGTTTATGTGATTGTTATTTTGTATCAGGCCTAAGAAAGATTGAAGTAAAAGTGCACAAGCATAGAACACCATGGTTATCTAAACTTAACATGGTATCAAAGCTGAGGTGAAGACAAAGTCCAAGAGTCCAAGCTGGTGTTAGAAGCAATCTCTGAAGGAAGAAATCCTATCAAGGACAAATGGCCTCCTCAACCTACAAGGGTTTCAAGGTTGATGATAAATTGATTGATAAGTCTGATTATCATGCATGGAAGATGTCCTTGGATTTGGCGCTAGAAGATCAAGATGTCATGGACTATGTACAGGGGAATATTCAAGAGCCTCCATCAAATGCAGCTGCTGCCACGAAGACGAAGTATAGAAAAGGGGAAATCAAAGCAAAGATGATTATCCTGGATTCTATTCATAAGCACTTGGTTGCTTACATTTCTGAGCTGAAGACATCTAAGGAGATGTATGATAAGCTGGTGAGCATGTTCAGGGCTAGCAATGCTAATCAAATCCTCTTCTTCAAGAATCGATTGAAGAATATCAAGAAGGGTAAGGATGAATCTATTCAATCCTATTTTATGAGGCTCACTGAAATCAGGAATAACCTCCTAGCTATTGGGGAAGCAATATCTGATCGAGAGATGGTTCTTATTGCACTTGGAGGTCTCCCCCATGATTGGCATGTATTCAATACCACTATTCTCAATAATAATGTGATTCCTGATTTTGATGAAATATTGACGAGATGCACCCAAGAGGAAACAAGAATGATGGAGTATGCCTCTAATGGTAATGGAAGTGACCCTACTGCCTTCGCCGCTCATGCAAAGAAGAAGAACCATGGTGGCCCAAGAAATCAAAACCATGGTAGAGCGGGGCCCAAAGGAAGGAAGGGAAGATGTTACACTTGTAACAAGTCTGGTCACTATGCAAGAGAGTGCCCTAATAGAAGGGACTCTCCCAGGGATGATGACAACAACAACTCGAGAAGGAATGGCAGGAACAACAGGTTCCAAGGAAAAAGGAAGGCTCCCTCTGATTGTAGTGGAAATGGGCAACCTTTCAAGAGGTCAAGAAATTCCAGGTACGATGAGTCTAATGTTGTTGATAATAAGAGAAATGAATTTATTCTTGTATCTGCCCTCTCTGCTGCATCTCCACCCGACACCCTGGATGTCTGGTTGATTGATAGTGGTGCTTCAAGGCACCTCACTGGTTATAAAGAAGCCCTCTCTGATTTGGTTGAGAAGGATACTAATCTGGAAATTATCCTTGGAGATAATGCCACCTATCCCTTGAAAGGGGCAGGGACTGTGACCCTCCATCTATCTCAAGGTCAAGTCCTTTGATTACAAGATGTTTTGTACGTACCTGATTTGAAGAAGAACCTTGTGTCCATTTCGACAATGGAAGACAAAGGGTTCAAGGTGGCATTCGTTGATGGAAAGGTACTTATCTAGAAGAAGAACTTCAAGGAAGCTTTTTCTATTGACTTTAGAGTTGATACACTCTACCAGGTCAGAGGAAGTCCATTGGAGGCTATGACATGTGATACAACTCTTCCAACAGAATTATGGCACCGGAGGATTGCACACCTTCATTACAAAGCCCTTCTCGAAGCAAGGAAGGTGGTGACAGTGATGCCCGAATTTAGAGATGATCATGAAGGTATATGTCAGGGTTGTGCCGAAGGAAAGCATATAAGGGGACCATTCCCCTCAAGTGTCACAAAGACAACTCATATCTTGCAGTTGATACATTCTGACTTATCTAGTATGCTGCCTATGACATCCTTGGCAGGATGTTCCTATTACACGACTTTTACAGATGACTTCTCCCGCAAGACCTGGATATATTTTTTTGAAGAAGAAGGATGAAGCATTCAAATGGCTTCGTACCTTCAAGGCCTTGCTGGAAAATCAAACCAAGAAGAAAATCAAAGTTTTGAGGACCGACAATGGGATCGAGTTTGAGTCAAATGAGTTTAATGACTTTTGTAGAGAAGTTGGCATTAAGAGGGAGAACACAACTGCGTACACTCCTGAGCAAAATGGTGTTGCTGAAAGAAAGAACAGGACCATTGTGGAAGCTACCCGCGCCATGCGGCGTGGCCAAGGCCTTCCGAAGTTTCTATGGGGAGAAGCTGCGAACACTGTTGTGTATGTTCAAAATAGATACCCGCATTCCGCTCTGGACTCCAAAACCCCCGAAGAAGTCTTCTCTGGTAAGAAACCTGATGTTTCTCATTTTAGAGTTTTTGATTGTCCTGTTTACTTTCATGTGCCGAAAGAAAAGAGAAGCAAGTTGGATGCTTCTAGAAAGAAGGTAATGTTTGTGGGATACAGTGAAACTTCGAAGGCATATAGAATCTATGTGCCTAGTCAAAGAGAAGTGGAGATATGCCACAATGTCACCTTCAATGAAGATGTTTCCCTCTAGAAAGTGACAAATCTTCTTAGCCCCAAGGAAGACAAAGAAGATAAAGAAGTAGGGAAGCAGGAAGAGCCGAAGGATGACCTGATGCCCGATGTTGAAGGACACATTGATCCCATTGATCCACCTCCTTCAAATAAAAGAAGACCCTCATGGCTTAGGGATACTCTCGAAGATGCCGAGAGACATATTGCCCCAAGGGGACATTCCGTGAACGCAAGAAGTCGAAGAGATACCAAGGGTATCTAGCAGCCATGAGTACGATAGTACAATCTAAGCCTGGATAATTTGAAGAAGTCGTAAAGCATCAAGTTTGGAAGGATGCTATGCACGAAGCGTATCAGTCCATTATGAAAAATGATGTCTAGGAAGTGATCCCGAAACCAGAGGACAAATCTGTTGTCACCTCAAAATGGCTCTATAAGATCAAGCATGGATCTGATGGAAGTGTTCAAAAGTACAAGGCAAGATTTGTTGCCCGAGGCTTATCTCAAAAAGAAGGCATAGATTATGATAATATATTTTCACCTGTGGCCCGCTATACCACCATTTGATCTATTATTGCCCTTGCTACTATGCAAGGATGGAGTCTACATCAGATGGATGTGAAGACCCAATTTCTGCATGGATTTATAAAAGAAGAAGTGTATGTGGAGCAACCTTTGGGGTTCGAATTGCCCTTGCTGCTACGCAAGGATGGAGTCTACATCAGATGGATGTGAAGACCCATTTTCTGCATGGATTTATAAAGGAAGCAGTGTATGTGGAGCAACCTCGGGGGTTTGAAGTCAGAGACAGAGACACCCATGTATGCAGGTTGAAGAAAGCCCTCTATGGGTTGAAGCAAGCCCCCAGGGCTTGGTACGAGAGGATAGATAGCTACTTGATGAAGTTGGGCTTCACACGAAGTAATGTTGATCCGAACCTTTATTTAAAGTTGATAGAGAAAGGCCTCTCATTTTGGTTCTCTATGTGGACGATCTCTTCCTGACAAATGTGGACCCTCTCATTCATCAGTGTAAGAGGGAGCTAGCTTCCAAATTTGAAATGAAAGAGCAAGGATTGATGCACTACTTCCTAGGCTTGGAGGTTTGGCAGAGGCCAGGCGAGATTTTCCTTTCTCAAGGAAAATATTTCGTGAAGCTGCTAGAGAAATTTGGTATGGTGTACTGTAAGTCTGTGTCGACACCGGTGGTAAACGTTGTTGGGCCCGTGCTAGCAAATCCTACCGACTATCGACAACTCGTGGGGCCCCTGATGTTCTTAGTGAACTCCCGTCTGGACGTATGTTTTGCAATGAACACTTTGAGTCAACATGTGGTTGATCCTCATCACATTCACTAGATTGGTGCCAAGAATCTATTGAGATATCTTCGGGGCACAATCAACCATGGGTTAAGATACACTGCCGGGAGTTTGAGACTCCATGGATATACTAATGCCGATTGGGCTGGCAGTGTGGTGGATCGCAAGAGCACATCTGGATGTTGCTTCACCTTAGGTTCTGCTTTGATATCTTGGATGAGCAGGAAACATAAGTCGGTGGCTTTGAGCACCGCTGAGGCCAAATACATTACAGCGATTATGGCCTGTTGTGAAGTTGTTTGGTTGTGAAAGCTCTTCAGTGAGTTGTTTGGGCATGTGCTAGATACCACCATTATCCCTTGTGATAACCAGAGTGGGATTCGTCTTTCTGAGAATCTCGTGTTCCACGATCGATCTAAGCATATTGATATTAGGTACCACTTTATCCGAGATATGGTACAGCGAGGCGTCGTAAGGCTCGATCATATAGGAACTGATGAGCAAGTCGCAGATATTCTCACGAAGCCCCTAAGGAAGGTCAAGTTCCTAACCTTCCGTGAGAAGCTTGGAATCGTGGAAAGACCCTATTCTAAGGGTCCTGCTTGAGTTGGACTATGAGCTCTGGGAGCTTCAGGGGGCTTGGGGATAGCTTCTTGGACCTATAAGCACATACAGGGCTAGGCTTGCCGAACCTTGTTGTGCTTCTGCTCCACCATTATGACAATGAGTTGGTTCGCCTCTCTCTGATTTGTGCCCTACACGCATCCCAACCATGGAGTTTCGAACTCATGGGAAGTAACTTTCAATTGGCCAATGAGGTGGGAAATGTGGATAGAGACCAACAGCAAGAGTGATGCACGAATCGGAGATTGTCATACTCTCTATGTCTAGGATGGCACGTGTCCAACACCTTGATCTGGGATCAAGTATGATGAGGTTTTTACCTCTAAACTGACTTCGGGTCAGTAAACTAAGTTCGAGTTAGTAGGAGACTCTTTTGAGTCCAAGAGAGGTTTTTACCTCTAAGCTGACTTCAAGTCAGCTATGTGTGATGTCTTTATGACTCACCTTTTATCTATCTGAAATAAAGAGCGAGAAAAGCAAGTTACGGCAGGATGACGCACGATGTTTGGTGAAAGTATATGATTGTTCTGATGGATGGCACTTGTGGACAGATGGAGTTCTCCCTAGTTCAGAGGGAGTATTAATTTTGGGCAACTAAATCCAAACTCCATGTTGCACTGCTCATATGACGATGGTCATATTTTTGTTGGATTCCACTTTAGGAGAGGTGCGAGATTGATCTAAAGATCATCTTGATCGGATGAGAAGAACATTTATTTTGAATTTATTTTCCACATGTGCAAGGTCGGCCAGAATTGTACTGTAGGCTCACATGCCTAATAGATGTGTCACACACCCTCATTGATGTATATAAATTGAAGAGACTTGGAGGTCAATCCATCATCAACTCATCACACATTCTCTCATTGTGATCTGATTGGTTCGATAACCTTTGGAGGCCTTTTTCCCCTCACACGTGTGGAGCGAAGCTGCTGTTTTCTGCGAATCTGTCTAGGCTTTTTGCTGCAACATTGACCAGCGTTGACCATGGTCCACCCTTGGTCGTTTGACCTCCAACTTCGGCAAAAAATCCGATTTTAGGAGGTCGTACAGCTAGGCACTAAAATCGAGGAATTCTGGGTTGTTTGACCGAAATCGTAATTTAATGCGTTGACTTTTCTGTGTTGTCTTTGGGTTGACTAGTGTTGACTTGTGGTAAGCTATCCTGTTGACTGTCGTAACGTAACAATATCTCATATCTTTGTTGGACAAAAGGAATTGTTAATCTGATCTATATTTGGCTTGTCTTCTATTGATCTATTATTGTGTTCTATCAGCATTTTACTTTCAAGTTTATGTAACTGCTATTTTGTATTGGGCCTAAGAAAGATTCAAGTAAAAGTTCATCAAGCATAGAACACCATGGTTATCTAAATTTAACATAAGACCTTATTGGACAAGAACTTCACTTCTTCTTGTAAATGCTCAAACGATGTAACAAACTAGCAAAACTTGGTGGTGAGTATAGAAGGATCAGTCGAGGTGGTGTTAAGCATCGGGTGTAGATAATGCAGTACCTGTCTTGTCAACTCTTTTCAAGTTAGACACTAGACTGGTATTCATGCTACTTCTAGTGCATTGAAAGGCTAGGTGAAGGAGAGGGTTGAAGACAAAGCTGAGTGTGTGAAGGGAATAGAAGTACTGGGAGAAGAGGGGGTATTGTGAGCAGAGGAGTGACGTGGAGTGGAAGGGGAGGGAGATGAAGAGGAAGGAATAGAAGACAAATCCACCACTAGGGTTTTGTGCAGAGTCTTGTTTTAGATAAAAGCGACGAGAATTGGGTCAAGGTCGATTTGGGTTGAGGACGAGCCGGGATGGTGACAACAGAGTTGGGACAATGATTGGTCGAGTTGGTTGGGACAGTAGCTGGTTGAGCTAGTTGGGACAACTAATGGTCAAGAGCAGGGTTGACACAAGGGTTTAGCCACGGGGAAATGCAAGGCTTGGATGATGTAGGTAATGACATAGATCAACATAGTGAGTAACGGGAATGGCAATTGGTCGAGGGGCAGTGGCTGGTCGAGAGCAAAGTCAGCGAGATGGCAACTACGAGAGACGATGACTATCCACAAGAGAGAGGCGTAGGCCGACGGAATGTAAGGCTGACAGTGGCTAATGTAATTTCATTAATGTCCACAAATTACCAAAAAAGTGGATCAATGGAACTCAAAAGTGCAATTCAACCCTAACAAGTTCAAAGAGTGCCAAAACAACTCCAAGAATGTAGAAATGTTGACCCAACCCCAGTTATCAGTTTCTCCTTATTACTCAAATGTAGTTAAATGCCCATTCCCATAAACATACATTCAACAATCTAAACATAATAAATATTTTTGAAAACACAAATTCTGGAAATTTCAAAGAGCTGGAAAATGCGGAAATGAAACTCAGAAATTATTTCAGCCACACACACAGAAAATGACACGCTGATTTTTGGTCAATATGACACTGGAATATCCCCCTACAACTCTTGGGGAAAACTAGTTCGAGAGCTCTTTTATTTCTGATAATTTTTCTTTTACAGTGAAATAGAAATACAAAGAAAATTCCAGCAACCAAACAAATACAACTTATCTCATTTTCCGTGCTTAACCACCGCCTCGGAAATTGTGCAAACAGTAAAATAGGAACAGCAATAAATGTTGTACGGACTTACTTGGATTTCGTGCCCATAAATACAGCAATAAATGTTGTTGTACGACCTCGATTTGTGTGCAGAACAACAATAAATGTTGTTATACAACCTCCTTGAAATGCATGCAGAGGTACAACAATAAATGTTGTACGAATTTTGCCTTGTTTTCTGTGCACAGGGACAGCGGCAAACTGTACTGTTTGCCTCAAAAAATGTGCCACCAAAACAGAAAACTCCTCACCTCGAAATTTGTGCCAGAATGTTGTACGACTGCCTAGGAATGCATGCCAAAGCTGTTGTACGGAAACTGCCTTGAAAAACATGCCCAAATCTACATTGAACTGTTTTCCAACCTTGCTATATAAATTTGCTGAATGCTGCCTCGGTATGTGTGCCAAGGTTCTGCTCTCCTTCAACTCACTGCTCAGAAAATCTCCTTGCTCTCTTCTCCTCCTCTCTCAATCTGCTCATGAAATACTGAATGACCTTTTCTCTTCTTTTCCTCCTTTAACCTAACCCTAAGTGACTTTTGGGGAATCCATAAATCCAATGGCTGACATAGCTTTAGATCTAGGGCTGAGATTAAATATGTATTTAAATCTCACTTTCTATTTTTTAATTCATCCCGCTTTAATAAAGACCCTCTTAGCCTTTTATTTCCAAAGTCACTTTTCACTTTCTAATTTCCAATTAACTTTATTAGAGTCACTTTAAAATTAGACTTAGTAACTTTATCACTTATAAAGTCACTTTTAAATTACATTTGACTTTACCACTTATAAAGTCACTTTAGGAGAAAAAGTTAAATACATTTGGACACTTTTCTCTAGGCCAAAGATCAAAGCCTTAAGGAACCACTTGTCCTCTAATACCCAAATTTTAACACTCCCTCTTACCGAGAAAAGTGTTCCTCGCTACCCCCATCTTGTCTCTGAAGTAGACATGCTTGCCCCGTGGTAAAGCTTTGGTGAATATATCTGCTACCTACTCATCTGTGGGAATATACTCAAGCTTAAGAGCTCCCTTCTGAACATAGTCTCTAATGAAATGATATCTGATCCCAATATGCTTTGACCTGTCATGAAATACTGGATTCTCCGTGAGTTTAATGCAACTCTAATTATCACAGTGAATCACTGAAGGTCTCAACGCTTGACCAAATAAGCCAAACAACATCTTGCGAAGCCATATGGCCTCACAACTGGCCAAACTGGCTTCCATGTACTCTACTTCCGCTGCACTCAATGCTACTGACTGTTGCTTTCCGCTGAACGATGACACAACTGCCGAACCCAACCTAAAACAACACCCTGAAGTGCTCTTCCTATCAGAAGCACAACCTGCCCAATCAGAATCAATGTACCCTGCCAACCTCACTCCATAATCCACTATCCCTTGCAACTATCGCAAAATGTGTTTTGCAGCAACCCAGTGCACTCTCCTAGGCTCACACATGAACTAGCTCATCGTGTTGACTGCAAAACATATATCTAGTCTAGTGTTGACCAAATACATCAAGGAACCAATCAGTTGTCTATACAATGTGGGATCCACCAACTCGGAATCAGAAGCGTGAAGCTTCTTCCAGTTAGTGAGCATAGGTGTCGACATGGGTTTGCAATCCTCCATGTGAAATCTACTAAGAATGTCCACAATATATTTCCCCTGTCCCAGGAAGAAATGCCCCTCCTCCTGCCACACCTCCAAACCCAAAAAGTAATGCATCAAGCCAATGTCCTTCATCTCAAACTCCGACGCAAGATCTCTCTTGCAGCTCTCTATGAGTCTCTCTGCACCCGTAATGACCAAGTCATCCACATACAGCACCAGAATGAGAGGCTCCTCACCTATCACAATAAAGTATAGGTTCGGATCTGCATCACTCTTTGTGAAACCCATCTCCTGCAAGTACGTATCAATCCTAGAGTACCAAGCTCTAGGAGCTTGCTTCAGGCCATAAAGGGCCTTCTTCAGTCTGCACACATGGGACTCCTTCCCATGCACCTCAAAGCCCTGTGGCTGCTCAATGTACACCTCCTCCTGTATGAATCCATTGAGAAATGCGGTCTTCACATCCATCTAGTGGATCTTCCAACCCATCTCTGCTGCTATCGATATAATGGAGCGGATCGAAGTATATCGAGCCACGAGAGCGAAGGTCTCCTCATAATCAACTCCCTCTACCTGGGAGAACCCTCTAGCCACAAACCTTGCTTTGAATTTCTCAATGCTGCCATCTGCAACATGCTTTACCTTGTAAAGCCATCTGGAAGTAACCACGGATTTGCCCTCAGGCCTCGGCACCACTTCCCAAACATCATTCTTCATGATAGAAGAATACTCCTCCTGCATGGCCTCTCTCCAGACCTGTTGGCTAGCTGCCTCCTCATAGCTAGAAGGCTCAGAGTCAAGGATGCTGGTAGCCATTGCCATATAGCTACAAAACCTCTCAGGTGGTCTGCTCTCTCTAACCGGCCTCTTCGGCCCAGCAACAGATGTGGCCTCTCTCAAGGTGTCCTGAAGCCACTTCGGCTTCCTCTTCCATGAGCACACTTCTCACACCGAAGTGAAAGAATCCTCATCCTCATCAGAGGCCTGAACTCCTGAAGGCCTGCCAACCGACCTCATGTCTGAACCTGTACCTGTAGATGCTGAAGTACCGTGTGAACTGTCCATCAATGGGCTACCCTGTGAACTGCTCTGCGGACTGCTCTGCATGCTACCCGAAGCACCACCCATCTAACTCTGCGAGCCACTGCTCACTGATGGATCTGACATTGTAATCGATGTACCTCTTGATCCCTGTCCACTAAATCCCTGTGACTGACTCAGCTGCTCCTGAGGGTCTGGTGAATCCAGATACTCTAACTCTCGTGACCTCCTGAAAGCCCTATCCTCCTTGAACTTCACATCCTGCCTGACATCAACTCTCCTTCGTGCAGGAATATAAATCCGAAAGGCTTTCGAGGTCTCACTATAACCCACAAAGATGCCCTTCTCTGCAGTGGGCTCTAGCTTGGTCCTCTTCTCCTTGGGTACATAGGAGTATGCAATACACCCAAAGATACGAAAATGACCAACATCAGGCTTCTTCCCCAAAAAAATCCTCCTACAGAGTCACGTGCCCCAAGGCACGATGTGGACTCTTGTTCTGCAAATACACAGCAATGTTGCAGGCCTTTGACCACAAAAACAACGGTAACCCCTGATCATGTAGCATGGCTTTGGCAGCCCCAACGATGGATCTGTTCTTCCTCTCCGCAACCCCGTTATGTTGGGGGTTGTAAGGAACTGTGAACTCCCTCCTGATGCCTACCTCCACACAATAATCAACAAACTCACCAAGGGTATACTCCCCTCCATTGTCCGACCTGAGGGACTTGATCTTCTGACCTGTCTAAGTCTCCACAAGAGCTCTGAACTCCTGAAACCGCTTGAAGACCTCACTCTTGGTCTTCGAGAAATAAATCCAGGTCTTCCTAGAGTGATCATAAATGAATAAAACATAGTACTTATATAAACTCAAGGAAACATGAGACATTCGACCGCTCACATCGGTATGAATCAAATCAAGAATCTCAGTCGATCTGCTATCATTGTTGGGAAAAAGGGATTTGGCAAACTTCCCCATAGCACATCCTTCGCATGTATCAAAATGATCAGAACTGAAATCTGGTACACCTATAGTGATCTCCCGCAATGTCCTCAAGGCCCCATGATACATGTGCCCCATCCTGCAGTGCCAAATCTTGCACAGCTCTAAACTGCTAGCTCTGTTGCCGATACTACTGCTCAATGCCATAAGGGGCTAAAATGAAAACTTGTACACCTTGGCATGGCGCACACCAATCACTCTAGCTGAATCAGCTGGAGCGCCACTGGGATATATAAGCACCTGTCCTCTCCTGAACAATACCTCATACCCTCTGTCCTCTAATGCTGAAACGGATATAAGGTTCTTCTTCATCCCTGGCACATATAAAACATTTGACACCTTCAAGGGAGGTTTGGGTTCCCTATCAAATGTCAATGTCCCCACACCGACTGCTCTAACAATGTTGTCGTCTCCGAGTACTACCTCTATATCAGTGCCACTCTCTAAAAGCTCCGAAAAGTACTCGCGGACTCCTGTCATATGATGGGAAGCCCCACTGTCAACATATCAAATACCTGAAGATGCTCTGCTAGCGGAGGGAAGTACACACTCCCTCTCAACCTGTGTGGCAGGTGATCCTGCACTAGTGAACTCAAGAGCAATGAACCCAAACTCCCAGTCAAAGCTCTCCGCTCTCTGAAAAGTCCTTTATCTTGTTGATCTTGCCATGAATGTTGTTCATATTTTCTTTCTCTTCTCCAGGACACACAAGACTCCTAGCGCATAGTGTCCCAACTTCGACAATTCCAACACTTCCATACGGATAGATGCTCCATGTCAGGGGAAATGCATCTCCCTCTGAACCAATATAAGCGAGATAATCTGCACTAGAAGACTCTGCATAATGAACCCAAACTCCCGGTTAAAGCGATCTGCAAAGTCCTCAACCTCTGCTGATGCTGCCATTCTCTGGTTGTTCCCCTTCTTCTTCTTCTTCTCCGGACACACAACTGCATAGTGTCCCATCTTCTGACAATTCCAACACTTCACCTTGGAATAGTCCTTCTGTGTGTTATCCTGTTTACCTTTACCTTTGCCCCCACCATTGCTTGTGGAAGCCTGCTTCTTCCCTTTGCCTTTCTTGCGTCCTGCCAACAGTGCTACATCCTCATCCTGCTCAACTGGCTTGGCTGCCCCAAGCTGACCTTTCCTGATCTCTGTCTGAATGCAATCATCCCCAAACCTCTCCCATGTGGGAAGGGTCTCACGTGCACAAACCCCATCAGCAAAGTTCATCCATGAACTGGGGAGGCCATTCACTGCAATCCGCACCAACTCAGTGGGTGGAATGGCCTCTCCAATCACTGCCAACTCATCTCTCACATTAGTAATCTTAGTGAGATATCCAGCTACACTATCATTGCCCATCTTAATGGTCTTCATCTTCTCCTTCAGGACCATCTTCCGGTTCTCATTGGTACTCTGGTAGAGATTGGACAATGCTGTCCACATCTCATGAACATTTCTCTTTCCTCTCACATGAGGAATGCAATGGTCTTTGATTCCGTCTAGAATCAGCCTCTTACCCTTGTTGTTCTTTTTATTATATGCTACCAACTGAGTAGCATCAGTAGGCACATTCACAGGGTTCTGTGTGGTATGTACCATAATGTCCCAGACTTCTGCCTCCTCAAAGATACTATGCATTCTCTCCTTCCAAATGTTGTAGTTGGAATGCCCATCAAACCTATCCTCCACCCTCAATCCCAATGACATCCTGTTGTCCTAAAACTGAAAAATAACACTGCTGTAGTAAAGGTAAAAATCTGTTGTTTGTGAAAAATCAGCTTGCTGGAATTTTCTAAGTGAAAAATCAGCAAGCTGTAATTTTCTTCCTTGCTGTCCCAAACTGCCCTTCAGCACTCAACCTCTGATACCATGTAGAAAATTCTATTTCCCACCCCGGTTTTCAGTTTTCGCCTTATTACTCCAAAATCGTTAAATGCCCTTTCCCATAACCATACATTCAACAACTGGAAAAATAAATTTTGCTGAAAACACAAATTCAGGAAATTTTTCAGAACGCTGTAAATGCAGAAATAAAATAACAACAATAGCAAACAGTCATTCAACACATCATAACTCAGAAATTTTTGGTCAAGGTGACCCTGGAAAAACCCCCTACAACTCTTGGGGAAAACCAGTTCGAAAGCTCCTTCTTATTTATGGAAAAATGCTTTTTACAGTGAGAGAAATATTCAGCAAAAAATCAGCAAGTAAACTTATACAACTTATCTCGTTTTCCGTGCTTAACCACCACCTCGGAAAATGTGCAAACAGCAAAACAGGAACAGCAATAAATGCTGTACGGATTTCCTCGTTTTTCGTGCCCAAAAATCTGCAATAAATGCAGCGGTACAGCCACCTCGAAATCTGTGCCAAAACAGCAATAAATGCTGCTGTACGGACCTCGAAATTCGTGCCAAAAGACAGCAGAAACTTGCTGTACGGAATCTGCCTTGATTTCCGTGCAACGGTACAGCCACTTGCTGTACAGCCTGCCTCGAAATTCGTGCCAAATAAAACAGCCCCTTTGCTGCCTCGAAATCTGTGCTGAAACTGCTGTACGGCCTCTTGGAAATCGTGCCAAAAGGCTGTTGTACGGCCTTCTAGAAAATCGTGCCAAAATCTGCCTTGGAATGTGTGCCAAACTCTGCTGTACGGACTTGCTGAACTGCTGCCTTGGAATGTGTGCCAAGTTGCTGTCTCCTTCTCCTCACTGCCCAGAAATCTCCCTTGCTCTCTTTCTCTCCTTCTCCCAATCTGCTCATGAAAGAATGAATGACCTTTTCCTCCTTTTCCTCCTTTAACCTAACCCTAAGTGACTTTTGGGAAATCCCTAAATCCAATGGCTGAGATAGATTGAGATCTAGGGCTGAGATTAAATGCTCATTTAAATCTCACTTTCTATTTTTTAATTCACCCCACTTTAATAAAGACCCACTTAGTCTTTTATTTCCAAAGTCACTTTTTCCTTTCTAATTTTACATTGACTTTATTTAAAGCACTTTAACTTTAGTAACTTTATCACTTATAGTCACTTTAAAATTAGATTTGACTTTATAACTTTATAAAGTCAATTTAGTAACTTTATCACTTAAGTCACTTTTAAATTAGATTTAACTTTATAAAAATTTATAAAGTTACTTTAGGAGAAAAATTAAATTCTTTTGGACACTTTTCCCTAGGCCAAAGATCAAAGCCTTAGGGAACCACCTGTCCTCCGGTACCAAATTTCAACATCCTCCATTTTTTTTGCAGGCTAGAAACTTGAAACTTGAAACTAGAAACATCATGGCTATATGGCTAGGGATTTTCTTCATGTTGGTTTCTTTCTTTGTAATAATGGTGTTGGAGAGTAGAAGAAAGAAGCCCATTAGAGAAGAGGAGAATGAAGAAGTGGGTTATAGTGGATTCGATGAAAATCTTGAAGAGGAGGAGTACGCTGAGGAGGAAGGGGAGAGTAGAGAACATGAGGCCACAAAGACCCCAACTAAACAAGACCAAAGTCAAACACCATTGTGGAAATATGTTCAGAGGCAGGAAGGAGGGAAAGGTGGTGGAACCACTAAATTTCTTTGCCCCCATTGCAATAAAGAATACACAGGTTCATACACCCGTGCCAGAAGGCACCTTTGTGGGAAAATGCCAGGGGATGGAGAGAAAAATCTAGGAATCAAAATTTGTGTAAGTGTGCCAGCAACAGAGAGAGAGAAATATAGAAAGGAAGAGGAGGTTGCCCTACATAGATCTAAAAGATCTAGGGGTTTCATTGATTCTTATGCACCATTAGGTCCATCACATCATGGACAAAGAAGTCCATCAACTTCCACCCATGGCAGTGGATATGGAGGCACACCTGGACCAAACATCTCCTTAAGGCATAGAACCATATCCGATTTCCTTGACGAAGGGTGTAGGAATGATGTGGATTCAAAAATTTTCCGATTTCTCTATGCATGTGGGGTGCCATTCAATGTTCTTCGCTCACCTTATTGGCATGAAATGGTTTTTGCCATTAATGATGCCCCCAAAGGATACAGGAGCCCTAGGTATGACAAGGCCAGAACCGCGGGACTTGATCATGAAAAAGCTAAAATAAGTAATTCTTTGAATAGAATGACAAATTCTCGGAATGAGCATGGGGTCTCCATTGTATCTGATGGATGGACCAATGTAAAAGGAAAGCCATTGATAAGTGTTTTGGTTGTGTCTGTTAGTGGTGCAATATTCCTTTCAGCATATGATTATTCAGACAATTTCAAGATCGACATTAACATTGTAGAAACATTACTTGAAACAATTGAAAGTATTGGGCCATACAATGTCATCCAAGTCATCACTGATAATGGTGCTAATTGTAAGGCAGCGGGAGAAATTATTGAGGATAAATACCCCAACATATTTTGGTCTGGGTGTTTGGTTCACACAATGAACCTTTTGATGCATGATATAATTAAAAACAAATAACCTCAATACAAATGGCTTGGTGATTTGTACAAGAGAGGTAATTAATTGATAAAATTTATTATAAATCATAGCAATACCCATGGGCTTTTCCGTACTCACTCAAAATTGGAGTTGTTGAAGATAGCAAAGACTAGATTTGCTAGCTATTACCTCACCTTCAGGCGCCTTTTGAAGGTAAGAGAGTCATTGGCAGCCATGGTATCAAGTCCACACTGGCAGGTATTAAAGGACAGGGCAGCAACAATAGTTGACAGGCAAGGTTTTGAACAGGTGGAGGAGACCACCCTTGATCCTTTGTTTTGGGCACGTGTGAGGGAAATTTTGAATTTCACCAAGCCCATTTATCACATGATTCGCTTTTCAGATACAGATAAACCAGTGATTGGGGAGGTGTATGAGCAAATGGATAGCATGTTGGAGCAAATAAAAGATGTTGTTAAGGAAAATGATCCCAACTTGTATGCAATGATTCACGACTATGTGTGTGCACGGTGGAATAAACTTAATGTTCCACTACATGCCTTGACATATATCCTTATGCCAAAATACTACTCTCCATCTTGGTTGGGCCAACCTACACCTGGAGGTGGGGTTAGGATCAAACTTCAAACAGATCCAGAGGTACAAGAGGGATACATGAACACATTAGACAAGTTGGTCCCCGACAGGGAGGAGTGTGCTAGATTGCGCCTTGAATTAGGCAGATACTTCAGTTGCACTAGTAACTTTGGTTCTTTCCATGCAATGGAGTTCTCTCACATGGTCGGAAGCATATGGCGGCATGGGACTTTTGCCAAAGTTGGCAAAAACATTCTCTCACAAGTTGTAAATACTTCTTCTGCAGAGAGGTGTTGGAGCACCTACAACTTCATACATAATGTGAGAAGAAACAAGCTGAATGAAAACCGAGCAAAAAGCTTGGTTTATGTGCATTACAACTTGAGGTTGTTGATTCATTACTGTGATCGGGCATATGAGGATCAATCATATAAAGTTTGGGACAACAACCCAGAGGATGATAATTTGGAGGACAACACTGTACATATGGAAGAATTGGAAGCAGAACTTTTGAGGGATGATGATGAAGCAACAACAGCCATGCCACCGCCACACACAGGGCCAGTCCCACCATCTAGTAGCAGTATGGGTGCCAGTGCCAGTGTTCAATTTCCAGCTATTGTTCCTATGCAAATTCAGCCTCCACCTACATCTTCACGTTGCCCTCCGCCTTCTAGTTCTGGTCGTGGTACTCCTGAGCATACTAGAAGACCACCATTGCCTCGTGGTTCTCACAAATTAGACATTTCTCGTGGGCGTGGCAAGGAGCCAGCCAATAGATAAAATAGATTTTATGTTTACTAGTCTTTTCTATTTTCTAGTAGTTTTTAACTTTTATAAATGTTGAACAGTTGAAACTTGACTCTTTCATATTTATTATGATAATGTTTGTAAACAATATATGACAATTTAAGTTTGAAGTTTGAATTTGAAAGGTGAAACTTTGAAGTTGGCATTTATAAGTTTATAAGTCATTATGAATTATGAATATGATGCTTCATGAAAGTTCATTTCATTTCATTTTATAACATTTCATTTCATGTTAAATATTCTTTGTTGTAATGGTTATTGGTTACACTTAGCTTACAAGTACAACTATGGTGATCAATGAATCAATGATGATAAATGTTATATATTGAAATTTGAAATCAATGAATCAATGATGATAAGTGTTATATATTGAATTTTGAAAGCTTGAAACTTTAAGATTGATGATTCATGAGACTCAAGAGTCAATATGTTGTATGTTTCCAACTTGTGGGCATGGTTGATGAAGATTATAACTTCTAGATGATTGATGTTATATGGTTCAATCTATGTTTTTATGTTTTTTATGTCTTTTCATCGTTCTACATGCTTTTGTTGACATATATGCATCAAAATATATAAAAAATATAAACAATATATATATTTAAAAAAAAAACACTCCCCGAAACCCTCCGGACCAGGAGCTTTTGAAAATGGCGCTCCTGTTCCCCGCTTTCGCTCCCGCTCCCAAGTAACCACGTTGATCCTTCCGTCTACTGAATATTGTGGGCCCCTGTTGCCAGGTAATGATCCATGAGGAGGACACCTCAATGGACCTTGCACATGTCTGCAACTGTCTAGGGCTATAACTCCATATTGCCCCACCTCTCTCTTGGAGGTATGGTCACAAACATCGCAAACTCTTCCTCCAGCCTAGGGGAGAGCTTGTCGATATCAGTTGATGATGTCGCCTGTTCCTGCTTCTCTGTCTTGTCCTTGAACCTGAAAGGACATTGCGTATTGTAGTGACCGAGCTCACCACATCGGAAGCACTTGACCTTTGATGGGTCCTTCTTCTTCTTCTTTTTTTCCCCCTATTGATTGGGACCCTTGGATGCTAGGGCCACATTTTCGTCTTCCTTCCCACCTTTCACGCCCTTGCTGCTACTGTCGCTAATGGTACTCTTCACTAGAGCCCGCCTCCAACTCCTCCTGCTGTAGATTAGACCACATCCTGTCCCACTTATGCAAGGTGTCTCTGCCCAAGATACTCTTGACAAATACCTGCTAGTCATCTAAGACACTATTCAGTGTCAATCATACAAGCTCTGTGGGTTGGGGTGCCTCCCCAACGACTGATAGTTGATCTCAGACTTCCTGAATCTGGGTGAAGAAGCCATCTATGCTCTCGCCCTTCTGCATCCTTATGCTTCTCAACTTCTCCTAGAGAAACATCTTCCGATGCTCGGAAGAAGTCTGAAATAGCTCAGAAAGAGCATCCCACATCTCCTTCGTCGTACCTTCATTAGAGGAAATTTTAGCTTAAAAGTGCCCATGAAATATTCACGTACATAATATGTAAACCAATCAAAATCTTTTAAATTCAAAAAGAGGTACATGTAAATATTTTTGAGGGAAAATAAAATAAAAAATAAAAACTACTTTTTTTAATTGTATTTTAGGCTTATCTCCTTAAGGGTTTACTCAAATTTCAAGTGTAAACACTCGTTGGATGCAGAATTAAGTTTCTCATCTAACGAGTACCCATTATGCATACTTATGAGAAGACCCACATTAATAAAAATTGAAACCAAGAACCAAAATCGAATGTCAAGCAAAGTGCCATGCCTTCCTTCAGATTTTTGGCCCTCCTTTTTCTCCTTCTGAAATTCGTTGGATCAGAGATGTTTAAGATAAAATCGATGTGTGAAATGAGGAAGGATCTCCTTTATACCGACCATGGCTACCATATTTTCCAACATATCTCAAAAGGTAGGGTAAGTTATTTCATTTTCCCTAGTTTGTTTGAATCATTTTATCACTCCAAGAAAACCCTAGAATTGTTTGATTGCTTGACTCCATATGCGCATAATACATATATATATATATATATATATATATATAGAAACAATGGCATTGATTTTCTATCCCCCACCACCCATTTTTCTTAATAATCTTTGTTGCCACTCAATCTAGGAGGGGTGCCTAAGGGACAACTACTAGACCAAATGACACGAATGGGACAAGGACCCACTATCACCTCAATCAGCGTCCCCTACTCTTTACGGACTTTCATTGATGGGAGGAGTGTTGGGTCTAGGAAAATCACTTGAATGATAGAATCAATGGCAAGGTATGATGTGATTTCCAAGGCCCATTCAAAGGAGAGACTCAAATAATGGTTCAATGTTTCAAGAAGAATCTATTGGCTCTCCAAGAAAGGCTTATAAGGAGACCTAGACCTAGGAGGAAAGATTATTTTGTAATGTTCCTTTTTCTGGTATTCCTTACGACATGGTTAGGATGGACTTTCAAAGTTGGGGGCAGACAAGTCATAGGTGCAGGTTGGTGTCATCGGCGGGCCCTTGGGGCTTTTGCAGGGTTTTTGAGCAGTTCTTATGAGGTTCGATGGCATTTGCTTGGTATATTCCACCATCCGCACAGTTTGTCTTTCGTTCCGTTACATTCCGACAACTTTTAGAAATTGAGTTATTAATGGGCCTAACTCAATTAATTACACCTAAGGTGGCATTTCGGGAGGAATTATTGGCATAACACCTTAGTTTAATAGCTCGTTGGAACCAAAACAAGAAGATCTACACGATGGGATGGCTAAGAGTGATTTTCAGTGACCTGAGGAGGCATGGTGGCCAATTGACCATTTTCCACATTAAAAAGAATATTTTAATTAAGGGAAATGCGCTAAATGATTAAAATAATAATAAAAAAGGAGCTTCTAGAGGAGTTCATTAGATCTATAAATAGAGGAGGAAGGGCCATTAGAGAACATCTTGGATTTGGTATTGTTTATTGTATGAGAGGTTGAGAACATTATTCTCTACTCCATTGGTAGCCCCACGACAAAAACCCTCGGGTGATTCAGTGAGATTAGGTGAGTACCCATCTCCCGTTTGTGGATTCATCTAGAATTCATAGGAGAACTCAACAGTGTAGTTTCAATGCAATTTGGAGGGCCAACATAGCAATGCAACAGATTATCTTGGAGACCACCTTTCATCGTAGCTATTTTGGTTAGAAGGGCTTACGCAGTCATTGGAGGAGGCTCTTTTGTGGGAGTTTCCTTGGAGGGATTTTGGAGCTGAGATGTTGGGGGATTGATTGGAGGTTCATTTGAGGATGTTTGCTGGGATTTTGGAGAGCAGTGATTGACAGTAGTAGCTATAGTGTCAGAAAACTAAATTGGAAGAGGACCAAGCTACAAAGGTTCAGATTTTGAAGGTTGGAATTAGAGGAAACCCTTTCTGGTTTTTTTTTGGGTTTTGGGCAAGGATCACTTTCCCAAATTCCGAGAATTTCTGAGAATTTTTCAGTGGGTAAATCAGAGGCCGAAGTCAAGCAGCAGTGTAGTTTTGGAGCAACAGCACAGTTTTCTGAAGGAGCTTGCTATTGGAGCTGTTGGATTTGCTTATACTCATCACCTGGTGCTTGTAGCTTGCCTTGTGCAAGCCTAGGTGCATTTTCTCCAACTGACTTGTACCTCAACATCATTATTAATAAACTCTTGCCCAGTTTGTGGATTTGGAGAAATTTCTAGTTCATGTGTATTAGTTTTTGAAACTTTCTGTGTTTATATATTTGCATGTCTTTGTTATCATTGTAAATTTTCCATGAAACGATGGCGGAAAAAGGAAGGACTAGGGTTCTGCATTTTTGGTTCTTCTCTATTTCATCAGCTGCCCCCCATGGCGGCCCTGCTGAATGGCAATGGAACTGTACTCACTGCAAACTCGGCGGTGGAAAACTTGGTCAAATTCAAGGTTTCTCAATCCCTGCTGCGGCCGACTCTCGACATCTCTTTAGACGCCTTGACAGGTACCGACGACACCTCGCCTTGCGGCAGTCATGGCAGTCATGGTCTGCGCCGCTGGTACCAGATTCATGTTCGTTTTCCATGCGATATTCACACACCTGTACCAGGGTTCTGCGGCGCGGTGGCTGGGACTCCAAGACTCTGTATCTGCAGCACGACATCTCTGCTTTTACTCCAGAAATTTTTGGCGGTCGTGTCCTAGACCCACTGCCAATACCACCGGTGTATGCAGACCTTGCATACCTCGTGCCCAGTCATGCATTGACTCCGGTTTCGCGTTGGCCCCTTACTCTGCAAACTGATCAGAAAAAAACAAGTGTTACAACAAAGGAGAATTGAGTAAGTTTAACTCATTTTCAGATTTTAATTAAACTCCCTGCGGGGAATAGTATATTGGTATGGATACAGGACATTGAAGAAATTACAGAGCTGAAGCGAAACATATGGATATCCTCTAGATACCCATGTCATCTACAGTCCCTGATTTTCTGTGGGAAAGCATTACTTGACTCTAATACACTCAAATATTATTCCATTCGCCCTGGCTCCACCATTTATCTCAATCTGAGACTGAGAGGTGGAACAGCTGCACAATACAGGACTCAGGGACCCAGAGGACCAAGCACATCCAAAAATGATTTCTCAAAAGGTCCCTCTTATAGAAACATACTACAGGGGAATAATAAAACAACAGCTCCAAAAGTACGAGCAGAGAATGGACCCAAACCTTACATTGTAGAACAGCTAAATCATGTGCCAGAACTGCATATAGATATTCCAAAGATTGATGAACATAGAACCAACTTCGAATCTCAAGCACTAATTTGCAGATTCAATTGTTTCTGGCCCAAACCAATGGAGCTCTTTCATTGGATTTTCACAAACTGGACTATGGATTGCGAAATCCATCTCTGTTCACAGGGTTTCTTCATTGTAAAGTTTCTTACCTCGGAGGCCAAAGACAACATTCTTAGGGATGGACCATGGTTCTGGGGATCCACAGGGCTATTCACCACACATTGGTTTCCAGAATTTGATGCTAATACTATGGAGGTCACCAGAATGCCGGTCTGGGTGCGGCTTTACAACCTCCCACTACATTTCTGGAATGAAGCTGTTATTGCTGCCATAGGAAACATCATTGGGAGATACATAAAAACTGACACCCAACGATTGGAGGAGAGGATCTACACTTTTGCACGCATTTGCGTGGAAGTGGACCTTAGTAAAGGGATTCCTGAATGCATACAACTGAATCATAAACAACAAAAATGGACACAGCATCTTGACTATGAGAACACGGCTTTCAGATGCAGAATCTGCAGGAACGATGGGCATTTACAGAACACATGTCCAGAAGAAAAAAGAGACAATAGAAAAAAGAAAAAGACTGGGAAAGCTACCAAGGGATGGTAATTTCCTTCAGAAGAACCAGAGCAAGAGATGGAAGAAGTGGACATACCCATCCCAAATGAAAACAACCAGACAGCAACCGAACCAAAGACAAAAGAACAAGAGATGCAAGACCTGTCTAAACTTGCCACCACGGCCCAGCCTACAATGGACCATGGGGCACCAGACAGTGGAGGAAACAAAAGACAACACAACTCAGATACTTCAGATTCAGATAAGGACAATGGAGCAACCACAAAAGAAAATCAGCTAGCTCTAATTTCCACCACGCCATCACAAGGTCTGTGGCGCAAGGTGGAAAAAAAGAAAGGGAGAAAAATTTAATTTTATCTCCCCATGTAATTTTGGTCCTATGATGTAACCTACTAGCCCCTCTTTGCAATTTCTCTGCAGGTGCAACATGTAATTTTGTTCTCATCAATAAAATTACGAATTTTTCCTCTGTGAAAATTGTAAATTTTCCATTTGGAATATTACGGTGGTATCAAAGCATGATTTTGGCCAACTGTGGGTTAAAATCAAAGTTGTCGTATTGTTCTTGAAGAATAAGGGAGCCAAGTTTGTGGATCAAAGTTTTCAATCTATTTTGCTGGAGGATAATTGTTGCAGGATATTTCTCTCATTTGAGTCAGTGATTCTGTTATGAATTTGCAGGATTGTAGAGTAGGAACATTGTGGTATGAATTTATCTTAATTGGAACAGTGTGCAGAGCTGGGCAGATTGGGAAACTCACACTAAATTAGGGATCTTCTAGATCAGCTAGAATTTTCCCAATATTTTTCTGGGTTTTGTGAGAGTAGTCCATGGTCAGAATTTCAGAATTTTCTGGGCAATATTCAAGATGGAAATAAACATTCTTTCAATAGTTCATTTTATTAGTGAACTGGGTAATTAACACCACTTGGTGAGCTTGATCTTGGCTTGGAGTTAAGCCAAACTATTTCTGGGTTTTTATGGGATTGGTGTGAGGAGCTTCTGGTTAAATTTTCAGAATTGTCTGAGCAATTTTGAGGGTAGAAACTGATCCAGTTCTTCTTCAACAACATTTGTAGTATTTTCTAGGCAGTGCATGCTATCTGTTTCAGTCATTTGCAACACTTGGTTCTACTTCATTTCACCTGGATTTTCCATGCATGCATAGTGATTGGTGAATTTATGGGCACTCGAATTGCACAAAAAGGGATGAGTACACAGGGGATCATGGAGGAGCTAATGAGGCAAAACCAACAGTTGAGGAGGCAAAACCAACAGGCCCTAGAGAGGATGCAACAAATGATGGGAACGTTGAGTCATACCCAGCAGAGAAGCCATGTGCATGCGCACATGCTCAACCATAACAATACCCATGGCCAGCCTAGCCAACTTACCATGCCTCATTTTCTGGATGAACCAGAGAAGGGGAGGGAACCCAACGTCCTTGTAGATTTGAGGAGGTCCTCTGTGGATAGGATTGATGAGTATGAGGCGTCAGACCCTAGGATTAGGAGGGATTTCTGGTTCGAGGAGCATAGAGGAGAATCGTTAGAGGATGGAGCTAGGAGGCATTATTGTTGGTGGAGACCGAGCCTCAGATGTCGAGATACTAAGGAGGAGAATGAGCAGTAGGTTGACGGCACACAGGAGTGCGATGTAGTATCCCTTTTCAGGGATATCTCTAAAACACAAGCAAACTCCAACCAGAGATGGACTGGGAGGGCATTTACCAGATATTTCACCTCTGAAAAGAGGGTGAGATCTGGAGGCTATCTGGGCCTTTCCAGACTCTGTCTAAGAGTATGGGGAAAACACACCAAGTGGTATAGTAACTGGAATGCTCGAGGAGAAAAATAACAGTAGTGCAAGCATACAATAGCATATATATAGAACATGTAACAGGTACTCAAGAAATGCAGAGAGAATGCTAAGCCATTTTATTATGCTGATGTTGGAAATGTTGTCATTGATGGCAATAGAGGCAGAAAATACAGAGACAAACAAAGGAGGCAGCAGATGTAGAGACAGGAAAAGAACAGTAGCAAAAGACAGCAGGTAATATTTACAGAGAGCAATTGAGGCAGAGGTCGAGCAGCAGAGGCAGAGGCAGGAAATACAGAGGAAGAGATGAAACGGTCATGCAGTAGAGGCAGAGGTCGAGCAGCAGAGGTACAGTGAAAGTAGAGGCAGAAGCAGCGAAGGTAGAAGCAGAAAGGCAAAGGCAGAGGTAGAGGCAGAGCCGTTATCACAGAAAGGCAGAAGCAGAGGCAGAGCCATTATTCCAAGAATCACTACCCCAGCTGGTAGATACACTAAACATAAATTCTGGGAACCGTAACCCAGGCAGAGGATACATAAACACAATTCTGGGAATCTTAACCCAAGCGGAAAAGTATATATATAAATCTTATTCCGAGAATCATTACCCAAGCCAGAGGAAATATATATAAAATTCCGAGAATCGTGACCCAAGCCGGAGGATATATATAAGGTTCTGCGCAATATTAAACGACAAAAGGTCCCATTGTTCTATTTTTAAAACAAACAAAGTAATATAAGGTGGGACCCTTATGAATCGCATCGGATAATATAAGGGTAGCAGAACAGGTTAACAATAGGTTGCGATTGCGATTGAAGTTCCAGACCCGATGGGTCTATAAGTTATGATTTTATAGATTTGAGTTCCGGTCTAATCGCATCGGCACATTTGAATGAACAATAACCAATCGCATCGGAATTAAAGCGGAACATCGGAACATCTCAATGGAAGTTGCGATTGCGATTGAAGCCAGGACCTGATGGGTCTATAAATTATGATTTTATATGTTTAAGTTCCGGTCTAATCGCATCGGCACATTTATATGAACAGTAACCAATCGCATCGGAATTAAAGCGGAACATCGGAACATCTCAATGGAAGTTGCGATTGCGATTGAAGCCTGGACCGATGGGTCTATAAATTATGATTTTATATGTTTAAGTTCTGGTCCAATCACATCGGCACATTTAAATGAACAATGGTCAATCGCATCGGAGTGAAAGCAGGGCAGCGGGACTTGCAACTAAAAGTTGCGATTGCGATTAATCGCAATCGGAGTAATTGCATCGCATCGGAGTAATCGCAATCGGAACAAGCCGACATAGCGGAATAGGTTAATAAAGCTTGCGATTTCGATCAATCGCATCGAGAAAATTACAAAGGATGTAATAGCAATCGGAATTCATTGGAGGAGGCTCATCGCATCGAGGAATAGAAAGAGTTCGGCAAGTGGGGCCCAACTTCTAATATATATATTGAAGTTTGTGTTTTAACCAAAGTCGGGATTGATAAAGTGTGGTTAAATCAAAGTTGAAATTGATAAATAAACTTAAAGTTTCAAGGGTCAGATATGATATTTGGTGTAAATTAAAGTCTCGACATAGGTTAACATATGCGGAAAAACGAGTTATACTTCAAGTTTTAAACGCAAGCCAAACCTTGTATAAATGAAACTGTTTGCTGAGCATATTACTGTTATATGCAAAGGATAAGCTTTGGGCTTATGATATATTGAGTTGTAATCCAAAGTTTAAGAGGAAAGGAAAGCACCGCGGCACATACACAAAACGATACATGCACATTTCCAATATGTGGATAGTAATGCATCGCATCAGAAGATAGAACAAGTTCAGCGAGTGGGCCTGTAAGGGCATTCTAAGTATTAAAACGTCTCATTATTTGTATAACACTGAGAGGTGAATTGAACAGTTACTTGTATGCAGCAATTACACCACGACAGAGGACAAAAGAGAAAGCAGAGCTAAAAAAGACAGACACAGTCAAAGAAAAGACAAATGAGCAGCGAACCAAGAGGCTGAATGAGTGAGTTGGAGTTTTCATTGTAATTGAATGTAAATGATTTTGTTTTATATTGTTTGTGATGCAAAGGCAAGTATCCAAAGGAAAATCCCACTGAAATGTTAAATTGGTACCTACAGTTATATTTTTTGAATGAGCGGATAAAAGAGTTGAGGAGGCAGAAGGCAAAGAGACATGGTTGTCCATTTCGAATTCCCAGTAGAATACAAACAGCCATGAAGCTAGTTTGTATAAAATAGGATAATATCTGAGGGGATAAAAGTTACGAAAAAGGAGATTGAGAGAAGAAGAGAGTGTGCAGCAGAATTGAAAAGAGTTGAAGAAAATAAGAAAGCTGCAAGAGGTGAGAGAGAGAGTAAATATAGAGAATGCAGAGTATAGAAGATTGAGGCAAAGAAGATAAAGAAAAGAAGAGCAGAAGGAGATGCTACAGAACAGAGCTGATATCTGAGGTAAATCAGCAAACATTCTGGTTGATAAATTGAGGAAGTTGGAGCTTCCCTATCAAGTTGAAGCTTGATAGCTATCAGTTGTAGCTGACTAAGGTTGGAGCCTCCTGTAGGTTGGTACCTGCAGAAAACTGAAGGGAGTTGGAGCTTCCTTGCAAGTTGTAGCTTGCAGAATTGAGGTAGGAGCCTCCTGTAGGTTGGTGCCTATAGAAAATCAGTGGTGAGAGGGAGTTGGAGCTTGCCTTTGCATCACAACAATAATAAAATGTTGTTTTCTCCCTTTATGGGTTTCCACTTATATCTGGTGTATCTGTGCATGATGTCTATGTGTTGATGTGGTTTATCTAATCTGCTTAATACTTGTTGCTCACATATTAAGACCGTTGTTACACTAACAAATCTGTTTGATACTTGTTGCTCACTAATAAATATTGCTCACATATTAAGTTG
>JAXQQM020081941.1:0-184921 GCA_034641835.2 Pinus albicaulis
GACTTTCATCAAAATGTAGGTCTTTTATTTGGAAATCTTCATCTATTAGAGGTAAATAGTCTAAATCTCGGTGAGGAGCATTCAATGGAGCAATATTAAGAGCTGTCGGGGCCTCCATTTTGGTTCTTGTGGATTCAAAATGGAAGTTTTCATTTTTTTTTCTTGCAGACCGGGCGGGATGTCTAATAAAAGAGGAAATTGGAACAATTCGCAGGTTTGGGAAGCAAATTCACAGGTTTTAAATCTTCAATGAGGACTCAGAGAGGATTTTTAACCATTTTTTCAGAGGAAAAACAAAGGAAACTCAGCTTGAATTGCAGTCGGGGCGCGAAATGATAAATACCTGTTTTTAGATGGAACTGGTTCTTTAACAGGTTATGAACAATGGCGGGGACGCTCTTCAACACGGGCGCAGCTGAATTTCGGAGTAAATTGGTGTATTTGCAGTGGAATTTGAAATTGCAGCGGGAGCTCTGTCTCTTTCAGAAACTAAAAATAACTGAAAAAACACGAAAATGGCTTATTTACAAGTTAAAAAGGGTTTTTGTCTTTTTCGAGGTGATGACGTCATTGACGTACGGGGTGACGTAGGGGAGTGGGGCCGGCGGTATGCGGTAGGCGGTAAGCGGTGAGCCCGCACCGCTTATGGACGAAGGCGGTAAAAAACGCGAGGGGAGCGATTCCATAGCTTTAACGCCACGTGGATGGTCTGACTAGTCAAAACCACCCATTCCCCGCTGGCTAAATAACTCACATGGGATGGGCAGCGGGATTGATCATGACCGTTGATCAATGGAGGGATGATCCGACGGCTGAAGGAAAGGGAAACATGCGGGGGATTGAAAAGTGGGCCCGGCGGGATTTACATTCGTTTAACTGTTATTTAATCGCCCCGGGAGGATTTCGATTGGTAAGTGAAAGGTTATTAATTAGTTCAAATAACTAATTAATCCCATATGCAAAGGTAAAGGGTCGGGGCGGAGTTGGCTTGAGAGGAATGCCACGTGGACGGACCACGGTGGCGCAGGACTCCGTCGCATTTTATTCTTGTTTTTGGTGTTAAACACATATATTACATGTCTAACGCTTTTTATATATATTTTATTATACGATGAATTTAATTAATACACAACTAATTCACCATAGGGCGGGGATTAATGTATAAGGCTATAGTTTTAACCAAAGGGCTTTATAAAGCGGGGTGTTTATTTTCAACGTGTGGGAATATACACTTTGGTAAAACATTATAATAAAGGGTTTTGGGGATATTTATTAGAAAAGGGAGTTATATACTTAGAAAAGGGGATTTTACTAGGGATTTAATATAGTAAAATCAAATGTTAATATGAAAAAGGACAAGGAAAATCAAAACATCTTTGTACATCTAAGAAAGTGATAACTTATGAAGTAAATTGCAACATTTTATCTTCAACACTTAAACTTAGAATAACAAGTTGTTTTGAGGAATTTTATGGAATATTGCATCGGTTTCCTAAGTAAAATAGGATTTTACTTAGGAAAAAGTTAAAAATGGAAGATAATCAATGATGGATTATTTCAAGTGCTTAGGTCTTTTTGATCATTAGGCCGAGGGTCCGGTCCCTCCAGAAGTCAAGGAAATGCCTTGAGCCCCTTTGATCTCCAATTACCTTAGTACTTTTGGGGAAATTAGTAAAACTCTTGAGGAGGAAAAATGATGGGGGAGGTTAATGAATTTGACTTTGCTTGCTGTGATTTTTCAGTGTATTTTCTGCTTCAGTACTTTTGATGAAAGTAAATGATTAACCAACATGTAGCAGCACCATTCATCAGATAACACTTTGCAGCACCATCTACCTACCCTATCTACTTAACACTACCATGTTGTCTTCTTTATTGGGGTGCATTTAGACTTGCAAACCCTTTTCAATCTTTTCTTTTTACATGATGAATCTATCTATTTCTACCCTTATTACATCCAAGGGCTCAGATTAAACTGTTGAGCACCTTTTATTCACTCTACCTAGCTACTTATATGCCAAGATTAAACTGTTTGGCTAGATATTTATTCTCTAATCTATAACATGAAATTGAAATATGACTAAGCCAAGTTTAAACAGTTTGACTTATTCATGAATTGTGGCAAAAGTTTCACAAGTTGCACACAATTGATTTATTACAACAGAGTAAAAATTAGTGGCATTTGGATTTGCACACTTTCCTTGGTCTATTTTTTGCTTGGGGTTCATTTCTTTCTCTTTTTGACCATTTTTATTCTTTTTACCCTTTGATCTTTCTTTTAGGGTATACCCTCTTTACATTTTTTAAATTTTTTGATTTTTTTGGTTTTTAAGAATATGGAACACCTTTGCTCAAGTAAGAAGGTTTGAACATATTCCACACTTCCATCAAGACAATCATGAAAGATGAAACCTAGTGATATAGGAGGCTAACACTGGCTCCACTTGGGGATGGCTTTTCCTTGTGGAAAGTCAAGAACAGTAGATCAGATGCCTCAGAATGTCTTCAAACTGAAAGTATGAAATCTTCCTTCTTCTTGTAGCTTTATTTTACATATGATAGTGAAGCTTTTGGAACTTAGGGCCTTCACTTCGGGCTTCAATTCCAAGAAGTCACCATCCAATCCAAACTGTAGTAACAAAAATAAAACAAGCAAACAATATATTATGTACAAGTTAGAAACATTTAAACATTCTAGTAAATTGGATCAAAATAATGCTTAAGCATTCGACCATTGACTGGTCCTTCTTCAACTTCTGAAGTGTCCAAGTCCTTCAAAAAGTAAGTGTTGTTTCCCTGCAAGGCATGAATGATATAAGGCCCTTTCCACAAGAAATCAAACTTCCCATGTTTACCTTTTTCTTCTCTTCTAGAATCCCATCTTAGGACCTTGTCCCCTAACTGAAAATCCTCTGCTTTGGTCCTTTTATCAAACATTTTCTTTAGCTTTTCCTGTAAGACTTGTGATCTTTGGTATACCTCTTCTCTGGTCTGTTGCAGGTGGATTGTTTGATTAATTCTTCTTTGAATGTCATTTGGCTCCACTTGAGCCTCCTGAAGTAATTTCATGACAGGGATTCCTAAAGATGATGGGAATCTCGCTTCCAGACCATAAACTAACTCATATGGACTAGTCCCAAGGGATTTCTTGGTTGTAAGTCTGTCTGCCCATAATGCATAGGTCAGTTTCTTATGCCAGTTCTTTTTATTTTCCTCCAACAATTTCTTAATGATATTGATCAAACTCTTATTGGAGGATTCTGCTAGTCCATTACCTTGGGGGTAATAGGCTGTTGAATGGCCTAAAGTAATATGATATTTATGGCAGAAATTTATCATTTTCTTTGATTTAAATGCAGCATCGTTGTCTGTTATAATCTTTTCTGGACATCCAAATCTTGAAAGTATGTTGGTTTCAAGAAACCCTATGATTACAGAATCATTGGACTGTCTACATGGGATAGCTTCAATCCATTTGGTGAAATAGTCTGTAGCAGTTAAAATCCATCTATGTTGCCCTGAAGAAGGGGGGTGAATCTCTCCAATAAAATCTAATCCCCATTGTTGAAAGGGTCTTTCTGTGGAAACTGGTTTTAAAGGCAGAGGTAACAACTTTCTTTTACCCTCAAATATCTGACATTTGTGACAACTTGTTACAAATTTCTTTACATCAGAAAATAATGTTGGCCAGTAAAAGCCAACCCTTAAGATCTTGTCTGCAGTAGATTTCCAGTAGAGATGTCCTCCACAATCCCCTGCATGAAATTCATTAAGCACTTTATCAGCTTCATCTTTTAAGAGACAATTCAATAATATTCCTTCATGATTCTTCCAAAATAGAGTGCTATCTAAAATACAATATTTCAAAGATGTCATTTTTAAAAATCTTTGCTTAGTTCTGGACAACCCTGGAGGAGCTTGCAAGTTTAATAAAACATGAATTATATCAGTATACCAGGGTGAATCTAAGAAAGCTTGACTGATCTGAGGAGTCGCCATCTCCTGCTCGTTATCCAGTTCATTGATATCTAAGGCTTGGCAATTGGTTTTTGTCATAAGTTGTGCTAAACCTTGGCCTTTTATCAGTTTGGTTGGTTTAATCTCAATATCATATTCCAAAATGGTAGCTATCCACTTACCTCGTTTACCTTCAATGCCATCTTGAGTCAAAATATCTTTAACTACGGCATTAGGCACATATGCTATCACATGAGAATATAATATGTAAACTCTGAAATCTTTGATTGCTTTTACCAATGCAAAAGCCTGTTTTTCCATAATATTGTACTTTAGAGGTGCATCCCTCAGTGCTTTACTAAAAAATACTATTGGCTTTTCACACCCTTGGTCATCTTTTTGAAGTAAAACAGCTGCAACAGTATGTTCAGAAGCAAATGAAAAAATAATAAAGTCTCTATCAAATTTAGGACTGGTCAACACTGGTGTCCTTGTTAAAGCCATCTTAATTTCCTCGAATGATTGCTTGGCTTCTACAATCCAGTCAATGCCTGAATCTTTCCTCAACATGTTAGTTAGTAATCTAAGTAACTCTGCTAGACTAGAAATAAATCTTCTCAAGAAGTTGATTTTTCCTATAAATGCTTGCAATTCTTTTATGTTTCTGGGGTGGGGTATTTGCAAAATTTCTTGAATTCTTTCTGGATCAATTCTAATGCCATCTTTAGAAATGATATGTCCTAAAAGCTTTCCTTCTTCCAAACCAAACAATGACTTCTTAGGGTTTAAATAAATTCCATATTTTCTGCACTTTATAAATACTTGCCTTAGGTGATCTAAATGTTCTTGATCCGTTTTAGAAAAAACAGTCAAATCATCTAAGTAAATAACCAGAAAATCATGTATCTCTTTAGCAAAAGCAATGTCCATCGCTCTTTGAAATGTAGCTCCTGCATTTTTGAGCCCAAATGGCATTTTAACATATTTAAACGTACCCCATGGTGTGGTAAATGCTGTTTTATCCTGATCATCAGGATGAACCAGAATCTGGTTGTACCCTGAAAATCCATCCAGTAGTGATATTCTCGAAGATCCCACTACCCTTTGCAGAATGTGGTCATTTTCGGCAAAGGATAGTTTTCCTTTAAAGAAACTTTATTCAAATTTCTTAAATCGACACACAATCTGATTTCTCCTGTCTTTTTCCTTGTTGGTACCAGGTTAGAAACCCATTCTAAAAATCTGATAGGAGCTATAATCCCTGCTTCAAACATTCTCTTGATTTCCTTTTCAATTGAGGGTAATAAAACGGGATTAATTCTCCTAAGCTTTTGTTTGAAAGGTTTCTGGTCTAGTTTCAAAGGTATAGTATGTTGAATGATGGATGTATCATAAGATTTGAGGTCTTCATAACTCCAGGCAAAGACATCCTGGAATTCTTTTAATAATTCAACATATTTCACCTTTTGTTCTTTTGGGAGAGATTTGGACAACTTAACAATTTTAGGATGTTCTGGTGTTCCTAAGTTGCATTCTTCCATATCGGCCTTAACAGGTTCCATTTTAGGTCTGAATGGAATATCATTTGAGTCGAATAGATCTTCCAAAGGTGTTAATCCTTTGGGTAATTGATTATCTTTTAAATTTATGATTTTTGTTTCATCTATGATCTCATCAAATTCCATGTGTTTCAAATTTTGCATGTCTTTTTCAGTGAACGTGGTTGGATGCAGCATATGAATTGCATTTTCTATTGAAATTTCTATTTTTTGTTCTTTTTCTTGATCAAATTTATCAGCAGTTATGTCTTCATCTATATTACAGTTAGAAAACTCATTCTGAAGTGTCAAAAAACTATTGATTTGATTATTATTCACAAATACTTGCCAATTCAAAAGATTGTCTGGTATTGCAGGCCTGTGCCTTATCTCAGCTGAAAACTGATGATTAGGATCAAAAGGCAACTTGCATGTACTAGCAAACATTGCTAAACTGTGAGCATGCAAGTTTTGTTTCCTGGGAATCTTGGCAAGTTGGGCTTGTAGAAATGTGTTGAGAATCTCCACAACTGTCTCTCGGTATTGTTTCAATCTCATGTCTTTTGTTGCACATTCTCCTTTAATCTGTTGGATGATTAATTCAGAGTCGCCTATGATTGATACCCTAATGCCTCCTAACTTCTTGACATGTTTAAGCCCCAATAAAAGAGCTTCATATTCTGCCATGTTGTTAGTGCATTTGAAATTTAACCTATAAGCATGACCCTCTGCATGATTGTTCTCCACATTGTGTAACCAAATCCCAGCTCCTGCCCCTAGTCTGTTTACTGAGCCATCAAACTCTAAATGCCATAGAATTTCATGTTCATAATCTTCATCATTTGTTTTAACGTATTTTCTGACAGGAGCTAGTTGTTTAGTTTTTTTAGGTATTTCTTGGTCATCTGGTGTTTCTTTGTTTTCAGAGATTTCTTCAATTTTAACCGTGGTTTTGTTTATGATTTCCATTTCAGGAGCTTCTATTTCAGTAGGAAGATCTGACTCAGCGTTGTATAAAATAAAAGAGTCCATGTCAGAATGTACAGAATAAACAGGGAAGTTTTCGGGCTTCTCTTGGCTACTCACTAAGTACTTCATCAAAGTTTCTCTATATAATCTTTTAGGCTGACCAAATACTGAAATAGTTGCATAAGACATGTCTAATTGAATAGATCCTCCAAGTTTAGCACCCCAAGACCTAGACAATAACATACCATATTTAGGTGGAATATCAGCAACTACTATGTCCATTAAAACAGACTTAGCACGGTATTGAACCAAAGTGACACACAGATCTTTAATTAAACCTAAACATTTTACCTGACTGGAATCAAATGAAAACAAATCTTTGTACGGTCTGGTAATATCTAGATTCAATCTTTCCATTACTGCTTTTGGCATCAAATTGTGAGATGCTCCAGAATCAAGCATTGCATTATGGAGTATCTTGTCGTGAACATTCAGGCTTACATAAAATGGAGGAGTTCCTCCACTTTTTGGTTTGCCATTAACCTCAGGGCCAAAAAGAAGTTTGGGTTGGTCATCAAGAATATTTACTGAATCATCTAATCCAGTAATGTTAATGTTTAAAGACTTGGAAATCTGATTCCTATAGACATCATGTTTAGCCAATTCTGATAAATGAACAGCTATCTTGAGTTTGCCTATTTCAGCTTCTAGATTAAAGGGTTTTTCTGTTTGAGCTTTAGTGTTTTGCACAGTTGGATTTTCTCTGTTTACTGGATCTTCAATGTTTTTCTCTTTTTCATGAATGAAGTTTTGCTTTGAAGATGTTTGAGGACTAACTTCTACTGTTTCTTCTACAGTTCCTACATGAGGAGATGTATTGGATTGCTGTTTGTCGATTGGTTGGTTGTCAGAGACATCTTCAATTATTGGATTTGAAAAACTAGGAGTTATCCTAGGCAAAATTTGTATTTGGGGAATGTTTTGTCCAGGGGAAGTATTTTGTACAGGGGGAATGTTTTGTTTTCCTTTGACATTTTGTTTTGTGGTTTTCTGTTTATTTTTCTCTGGTACATCTATCCGTCTACTTCTCAAGTTGTACTGCTTATGAACCTCGTAGATTGCTGTGTCATAGCCTTCCTTGAAATCAAAAGTCTCCCCTGAATGAGTTTGGAATGTTTCAAGGATATGATTCTCTTGATCATCCTGAGATAGGAAGACTTCTGGTTCATCTTTGTCCTCATTGACATTGTTTATTTCTACATCTTCTGTAGGTTCTTCTGAGGTTGAACCTTCAACAAAGTTTTCTTGGAAAGGTGGTCTAATGTTTTGATCAGGGACATTCTTTCCAATATTTTGGTTCAGATTCCTCCTAAAGTTTGGGTTTCTTGCAACATTCTAGTTATCAGTAGCAGACTTTCTTTCAATGGTTTCCACTCTATCACCTAATCTTTCCATACCTTTAATGATTACATCCAGCTTCTTTTCAAAAGCTGAAGGTTCTTCATTCATAGGCATTCTTCTCTCTGCCCTAGCTCTGACTCGTTTTTCTATCAGATTTGCTTCTACACTCACCACTATGCTTTGCATTTCCTCTAATGTTTGTGGAGCTCTTTCCCTAAGAGAATAAGCTATATCAGAGTCAAAACCGTCCGGAAATTTGACCAACACGTTATTAGGTGGGGGTCTTAGGTTCAGAGGAACTGCATGATATGATTCATTGAATCTTATGATGTAATCTTGTACGGTTTCATTTGGTCTTCTTCTTAATTTTTCAAATTCTGATAGGATCTGGAGAGGATCCTTCTTTTTCTCCCATCTGTTCAAAAATGCCCTATACAAAGCTTCTAGGTCAGCAATACTGTTCGGGGCGAGAGCCCTAAACCAAGTTCTAACTTCTCCAGTAAGACATTGTACGAAAATTCTCATACGGATATCATCAGTATCAATCTCATAAAACTCAAAGTAATCTGTCATCCTTTTGGTGTGTTGTTGAGCTGTGTAGGTACCTGATCCGTCAAAAGGTGTGATCTTACTTTGGTAGTCTGCTGGTAAAGATGGAGGGTTGGCTGGTAACTGTAAAGGGGCATATCGATTAGCCATTGGAAGATAAAGTGGAGTGACAGGAGTAGCCGGTCTAGTAGGAGGAGAAGGTGGTCTTACGGGAGGAGATGGAGGTCTAACAGGTGTTTGAAAAGTAGCTGAGCTTGGAGATGCTTCAGTTATCACAGAAATGTTTGAGCTTTCTTCAAAGGCTTGCTCAGATTGAATGGAGTTATGCAATTCTCTTTCAAGATGATGTGAAACAAATCTGTATTGCAAATCTTCAAAGAACAAAGGATCTGGAATTAATCTAGATAATTCAGTCTCAGAGAAATTTACAAACAAAGATGTTTCAAATTGTGCATCAAAAGGAATGTCATCAATATAAATAATTTTCACAGGACAAGATGCGGATCTAGAGAGTGGTCTAGAACTACCTGTACTTTCCTGACTTCCTCTTTCAGAACTTTCTTGACTTCCTTGTCTTCTAAGAATCCTAGGGATCAGATTTGGATTTTCAAATATTGGTGGTGGATTGGGGTCAGGATTTGACCTAGTATGTCGAATCCTTTCTGAAGCCAGTTTTCTTAGAATATGTGTTTTTGGATTTTGGGTTTTAATTGAAAAATAAATACAACTTCTACAAATTCTTTAAGAAATAATGATATGTGATTAAGATTTCCTCAAAGATCTGTTTAATCTAGAGAATCTGATTGAAAAATTTGAAACTAAGATTCAACTTATAAGCTAAATCAGAGATAGACTGAAACAACATTTATTTACTTTTGCATTTGCAGAGCAAAAGCAATTTCAAAGGCTTCCTGGCTGATTTTCAGACTCTGTCTGTAGCTTACAAATCAAACGATAGTATCAATAAAAATGATTCAGTTCCCCAGTATGGTCGCCACTATGTTATCACTCAGGTTTTCCTAGAAGTTGTGTAAGAGGAAAGTATACCCGAGGTAACCACAAACCAACCTTTTAGATGCAGAATCTAGCCAATCTGCATCCAGAGAGGACTCTCTCTTTATGATTTATCTTTGTTCTTGGAAGGTTTTAGGCTAGTTATAGATTCAAGAGTTTGTTTTGGGAAAATGGTGGAATCCACAAACTAAGGGCAAGGTTGAGAGCTTTCAGTCCATTGGGCTATGGAGTCTAAGGATGGCTTTACTGGATTTCTTTTCTAAACACAAGATGGTATTACAGGGCAAGATAGCTAGACAGAGAACAATCCTTTAAATTTAAAGTGGATGGATGGTCTTGAAGGGATGAAAGGCAGCTAAGAATCTTTCACCATATTCAAGAGAAAGAAGAGAAATGACTACAAGCAAAGAGCAATGAAGGATTCTTTGTTACAATAATCAACAATGTTTAAATCAGCAAAACATGAGCAATTAAGAATTCATGCTTATAACTAATCCAGAAGAAAACATCGAGAATAATCACATTTGAAAACAGAGTACAATTAAGCAAATTCCGTTTCAATCCTTTATGTAAACTATTCAGAAACGGATATGATGATAGCATAAACTAATATAAAATTTAAACACAAGGGTTGGAAAACTTATTGAACTGAAGTCCAACACATGAACCCTGCAACAAGTCCAGTGCTTCAAAACGTCATCCAGTAAGCCACAAGTAAATTTGTCCAAAAGCTTTTTATTCCGAAAACCTCAATGTTACAACAGAGTAATAGAATCCACCCTCAACTCTCTCTTTGAGGGTTTATTTATACAAAAAATAATCCTAACAATCTTACTCTATCCTAGCCAATAATCCAGGCTGACTTAAAGCATATTTACAAACAAACAAGAGACACATGGTCTCGTAAATAGAATAATGAGTAACGGCTGATGTGTTGTTCCTTTCTTCATGGACGTGCTAAGGATAAGTGCTTAAAATAGGGCTCTGTGCTGTTCTTTACGTATTCCTTTGACTTGTTGAATACTCTTTCTTCTCACGGATACTCTTTAACCTTTCATCTGATACTCTTTCATCTGCTTTTCCATTTTTACCATTTACTCAATAGTAAAGACAAACTTTCATCCTGAAAACATTTTTTACAAAACTTCCAGCATTTCCTTCCACCACTGATCATCTGGTATCATTGTTCTTCTGAGTTTCCTTAAAGTTTCATCTGCTTCAGTAAGTTTATAAAAAGTGGGCTCGTTCGGAAATAGATACTTTAGTTCATGCTCCAGATGAAATAGATTCCTCACTTTTCATAAATACTTTTCCCGGTTGGTAATACAGGTTCTGATGAGCTAGTAGAACCTATAGCTGTATTTTTAGCATGAGCTTTTATTCTTTTCTCATATGTTTCCAAGTCTACTATTTGATCCTCTGTGAGCATGGGACTTGGAAATTCACTGTCCAGCAAAGCTTGAAACTTCTCTCTGAAAACGTTGATATCAACCAAAATGTCAGTACACTTTCTTTCTAGATTTTGCATGAAAGTCCTCTTGGTGAAAACTCTCTTTGCTTCCAAAAATACACCTGTTCTGTCATCAATTCCTAACAATGCAAGCTGTTGTTTTGTTCTGGAATTCAAAAATTGAATGATCTGCTGGGCATGCTCCGGCTTGCCCCTTAATTCATGTCTAGTTTTGTTTATTTCCTCTTGTGCTATCTTGACTAACTCATTCTGCTCAAAAATAGCTTGGATGGAAGGCCAAATATCTCTTATTAAGTTAATGATGTTGTCCCAAAGAATATCATTTATTTCATTTAGAGGCTTTTCCAGTGAAAGATCTTTTTGCAAAGCCTCAACCAATTTCTCCAATCTTTTTATTTCCCTGAGGTTGTCAGCAGCTGTCTTTTTGGATGTCATATTTTCCCTCCAATTTTGTTAATTGTAATTTTGTTTCTTGGAGTTCTGTGACCTTTAGCTGCAAACTCTCCATTTGTTTAATTAAATCCTCAGAATTCAAATTAGAAATGTTTACCTGAGATGGTTGTTCCTGCTGTCCTGTAGTTGTAGTACCTGTTGTTGAAATCTGCTTGATAATTTCCTGTTCCTGCAATGCTTTTTCTAACTCCTTCTCTGTTTCATTTAGTCGCTCTGTCAAATTCAAAAGCAACTCCATCATTTCTTCTTGTGAATTTCCTTTTATAACTTCCTGTGTCTGAGGGTGCCTCGAGGCTGGTAATTTCAGCTGTTTTCTGAGTGCAGCTATATCATCCTCTTTCTTTTTTATCAGTGCCTCAATACCTTTAGTGTCTTTGGGATTGTGACCCAAACCAATGATGATCTCTTCTAGAGACTTTATTCTATTGTCCTTGGCCTGTGAGGAGGCCCTTTCAATCTTCAATGTTGCAGTAGTATTATTCAAGGAATCTTGCAGCGTTAAAGCTGCCATGGATTTATTGGTGAGAGAAGAATAAACCATTTCCCCTGTTTGTCTATGAAGCTCTATCTGATCCAGGGGATGGATATCTTTTGCTAAAACTTCAAAATTTGTTCTGATGTAATCTGTTGCTGAAGTTGGCTTTGGTACCTTTGCTTTAAAGTGGCTCATTAGCATTTTACCTTGTGAAAGATCAAATGCAGACATCAGCCTTTGCTGATTGTGAGGAGCCATCTTCATATACTGATCGTAGACCTTCATTTTCAATGGTTCATTCTTTGTTTTGATATTAATGAAGGTTTTCTTAATGTCTCCAGTATCTGTCTTTGGCGGTCTGAAAGAAGATACTTCAGTGCTTAATTGCTTTTGTATCCCTTTCTGGCTTATGTTTGTTTCACTTGCTCTACCTGTTTGCTGACTATCTTCCCTACCATCATCAAATACTTCATCTATAATCTCTACATCTGGAGGTGGATCAGACTTGTGTTTTTTAGCTTGATAAACTTGTGGGGCTCCTTTTGAAGGTGTGGTATCTGGAGCTAGCCTCTTTTTCCCTATTTTCACATTCAGTGGAGTTTGCATCTCTGGAACTTGGATTTGCTTTGCTGGTGTTTGAGAAGTCTGAGATAGTTCTGGTGCTTTGGAACTCTGTGATTTTTCTGCCATGACCAGGGTTTCAATGACCTGAACTATAGGTTCTTTTCCTTTACCCTTGGGCTCTGCTGCTACTGATGGGTTGTCTTCCTGTATAGCTTGTTGTAGAGTGGCTGCTGAAGATGTGCCAATGTATGGTACCTGCATTTGATCATATGTTTCTAGGTCAAATTTCTTCTCAACATCTTTCATCAGTTTATTCAATTTGGCAGCTCCACTTCCCTCTTCAACAAGTGTTCCTTTAACCCATTCATCTTGATTTGCATACTGTTCTATGTCAGGAATTTTGTGATGTACATAAGGAGATGACTTATTTTTTAACCTTCTTTCACAAATGAAACCAAAGGGGTCATAAGGGACCCAACGGAAAGATGTCTGGAATTTTCTCTCTAATATAAGTTCTGCATCTCTCTCAACTTCTCTAGAATTGCAAATGAAAGGACCTAACTGGCTTTTGATCCTTAACTATGCTTTCTTCTTTACATTGCAGAAATGGATTACATCTGAGTTATTCATCTGTCTAAAGTATTCCAAAGCAAAAATTCTCATTGGTACATATCTAGGTAACTTGAATGGATGTAATTCACATCCATAAATCCTGATGACTGTATGGTTTTGGTATAAGTACCAATCCCCAACTTTATAACTCTTTGACAATTGCAAGGTCTTTCTAATTTCGGTACTAAGCCTGGGGGGAGAAACTCCTGTTAACAAAGCTGTAGCAGGATGTACAAACTGATCAATGAATTCTGAATAAGAGTAGGGAGAATCGGAGGACAAATGAATGATGGGGGACCAAAAAATAACAGACCTGGGATTACCTTTAGCATCAAGTTTCTGAACAGGGAAAGGGAATTTGTCTGAGTGATAGAAAATTATGAGATGATAGATAACTGAGGAGTACTTGAAAACCTTTTCATCATCTAGCCTTAAAAATTGGTCATGGATTTTGTTGGCAATGAAGGAAGCATAATCATACTTAATCTCAGGAGGCTGCCCAGGGGTAAAGATAGATAGCAAAGCCAGAGTTATCTCATCTACATACTCACTGGTATTGAATCCTAAGACAAAGGATATTACATTCACAATAAACCTTCCCAATTTATTGAAAAAGTAAAAACCATAGGGGGGAGTCCCTTTTGGCTGATGCTCAGGTAACATGAAATACTGACACATTGCTTTCAATTTCTCTGGAGTTAACAGTCTGGTTTTCTCAATCAACCCTTCGATGGATAGAGGTGCTAATTCTTGTTCTGGCTCAAATTGTAACATAGCATTGATAGCCTGAGGTGTGATAGGGAACAAAACACTTTGATCAGGAGCTAATACAGCTCTTTGTGCGGGATCATAATTTGCATGACAGTAATGAATGATTTCAGGGAAAACGTGGACTGTAGGAATAAAATACCTCGGGAGATTGGATTCCCACAACCCTATAAGATCTTGCCCCTTTGAGTGTTCGTCTCTGCAGCGACAGAAGCTCAAACGGGGACTTTCATCAAAATGCAGGTCTTTAATTTGGAAATCTTCATCTATTAGAGGTAAATAGTCTAAATCTCGGTGAGGAGCATTCAAAGGAGTGATATTTAGAGCAGTTGGGGCCTCCATTTTGGTTCTTGTGGATTCAAAATGGAGGTTTTAGTTTTTTTCTTGCAGACCGGACGGGATATCTGAAAAAGATGAAATTGGAACAATTTGCAGGTTTGGGAAGCAAATTCACAGGTTTTAAATCTTCAATGAGGACTCAGATAGGATTTTTAACCACTTTTTCAGAGAAAAAACAAAGGAAACTAAGCTTGACTTGCAGTCGGGGCGCGAAATGATAAATACCTGTTTTTAGATGAAAACTGGTTCTTTAACAGGTAATGAACAATGGCGGGGACGTTCTTCAACACGGGCGCAGCTGAATTTCGGAGTAAATTGGTGTATTTGCAGTGGAATTTGAAATTGCAGCGGGAGCTCTGTCTCTTTCAGAAACTAAAAATGACTGAAAAAACACGAAAATGGCTTATTTACAAGTCAAAAAGGGTTTTTGTCTTTTTCGAGGTGATGACGTCATTGACGTACGGGGTGACGTAGGGGAGTGGGGCCGGCGGTATGCGGTAGGCGGTAAGCGGTGAGCCCGCACCGCTTATGGACGAAGGCGGTAAAAGACGCGAGGGGAGCGATTCCATAGCTCTAACGCCACGTGGATGGTCTGACTAGTCAAAACCACCCATTCCCCGCTGGCTAAATAACTCACACGGGATGGGCAGCGGGATTGATAATGACCGTTGATCAATGGAGGGATGATCCGACGGCTGAAGGAAAGGGAAACATGCGGGGGATTGAAAAGTGGGCCCGGCGGGATTTACATTCGTTTAACTGTTATTTAATCGCCCCGGGAGGATTTCGATTGGTAAGTGAAAGGTTATTAATTAGTTCAAATAACTAATTAATCCCATATGCAAAGGTAAAGGGTCGAGGCGGAGTTGGCTTGAGAGGAATGCCACGTGGACGGACCACGGTGGCGCAGGACTCCGTCGCATTTTATTCTTGTTTTTAGTGTTAAACACATATATTACATGTCTAACGCTTTTTATATATATTTTATTATACGATGAATTAATTAATACACAACTAATTCACCATAGGGCGGGGATTAATGTATAAGGCTATAGTTTTAACCAAAGGGCTTTATAAAGCGGGGTGTTTATTTTCAACGTGTGGGAATATATACTTTGGTAAAACATTATAATAAAGGGTTTTGGGGATATTTATTAGAAAGGGAGTTATATACTTAGGAAAAAGGGATTTCACTAGGGATTTAATATAATAGAGTTAAATGTTAATATGAAAAAGGACAAGGAAAATCAAAACATCTTTGTACATCTAAGAAAGTGATAACTTGTGAAGTAAATTGCAACATTTTATCTTCAACACTTAAACTTAGAATAACAAGTTATTTTGAGGAATTTTATGGAATGTTGCATCAGTTTCCTAAGTAAAATAGGATTTTACTTAGGAAGAAGTTAAAGATGGAAGATAACAATGATGAATTATCTCAAGAGCTTAGGTCTTTTTGATCATTAGGCCGAGGGTCCGGTCCCTCCAGAAGTCAAGGAAATGCCTTGAGCCCTTTTGATCTCCAAATACCTTAATACTTTTGGGGGGGAATTAGTAACACTCTTGAGGGGGAAAATGATGAGGGAGGTTAATGAATTTGACTTTGCTTGCTGTGATTTTCCAGTGTATTTCCTGCTTTAGTACTTTTGATGAAAGTAAATGATTAACTAACATGTAGCAGCACCATTCATCAGATAACACTTTGCTGCACCATCTACCTACCCTATCTACTTAACACTACCATTTTGTCTTCTTTATTAGGGTGCATTTAGACTTGCAAACCCTGATCAATCTTTTCTTTTACATGATGAATCTATCTATTTCTACCCTTATTACATCCAAGGGCTCAGATTAAGCTGTTGAGCACCTTTTATTCACTCTACCTATCTACTCATCTGCCAAGATTAAACTGATTGGTCAGATATTTATTCTCTAATCTATAACATGAAATTGAAATATGACTAAGCCAAGTTTAAACAGTTTGACTTACTCATGAATTGTGGCAAAAGTTTCACAAGCTGCACACAATTGATTTATTACAACAGAGTAAAAATTAGTGGCATTTGGATTTGCACACTTTCCTTGGTCTATTTTTTTGCTTGGGGTTCATTTTTTCTCTTTTTGACCATTAAGGCAAGGTTGGAGGGCCCCCATACCAAGCTAAGTACTATTTGGTTAAATTTTGAATAAATTAGCATAGTTTTGATTCGTTGTTTCTTGTTTCAGTTTTATGATTCAGTTACTTAGATGTGTTATGATTTATGTATGATTTTTTGGATTATTTTGGTTTAAAATATAATTTTCCTACAAAAGGAAAACCATGGATTTAAGTTAAATTCTCTTTCTATCAAGTTATGAATCACAACTAAAAATCATCCTTTTTCATTTCTTGAATTCCAGTTTACGATTTGATGCAATGGTAATGTTGTTGGAGTAGAACTATGAGGAAGGACAACCAGGACCTCCTAAGTTAGGAGCCTCTTCTCTTGCTTTTTACACATCACAAACTGATGCTCTTTAGTCTATCTTCCTGAGGACAATACTGTGTGGAAGGACAACCAGGACCACCTAAGTTAGGATCCTCTTCCTTCGCTCGCTGCATCTTGAATAAGAGACTTTTTAGTTTCTTTAAACTTAGAACTTATATTTTTAATATGCATTTCCATATGCGTTTCCTTTAACCTTTGAGCCTTACCTTCCGAAATTGGCTTTAACTGAAATCCATATACTTTGGATGTGCTTCCAAGTCTACAAACCCGGATTGACAAGTAAAACACCTACGTTAGTTTACTTAGTAAATTGACCTAACGTTTTGGCGTCGTTGTCGGGGAAGAATGCTCAGATAGAGCTATTTAGGAAGATTGTTTAGAAAATATATAGAAAATAACAAAAACAAAAACAAAACATAAAAACAAAAAAAAAATTTCATTATGGTTATTCATGCTTAGAAATAGAAATTAGAAAGGTATATCCCCCCAAAAAAACCCCCCAACCACTAATAAAAACTCACTAACTACAAAATCCATTTGCAAAACAATATCTACAAAACATGATGTTAAAGAAGTCATTTACTATAAGGAGTGTATGCCACCACAAGGAACTTCTCAAATCCTTGTCCACAATTTAAAATAGTCACTAGGGAAGAATCTTCATTTCAAATTATAGAAGAGGAACAAAGCATCCATGGAAAGGATCCACAAGAAGAGAATCTAGAATATTATTCTAGTTATCTTTGTAAGGATATCAATGAGTTATGGATCACATGCAATGAATTTTAAACAATAGAGCTAAAAAATGAAGAATATCTATCATATGTATCACAAGATCCCTTGTGCATTCATGATTTTGAACAAGTTCCACAAGAAGAACTTTGTGATATGACAATTAAGGAAAGCCAAGAAAACAAAGATCATTACAAAACTTGATTTCAATTGGTCATTAGGCCACAACACCACTCCATTTTTCAACATTCTTTAGCATAAAATATTTATGATCAAAAAAAATTTCATGTCCAAGCATTCATTAAAGTATATTTTTCAAACTTGGATGTGAGTTTACTTATGATCTTGTTATGCAAATGGATGCATTGGAAATTCTCTTATACTTGAGAGAACTACTTATTTTTCTACAATAGAGTTGGATAGAATAACATAAATAAATAAATAAATAGGGAAAATGAGTTCACAATAATACTTTTGGTTTAAACACTCATGAATAAATTTTCACATCATTGTTCAATACTTATTTGAAAGGATTTCTTGAAAAAATGAAATCCATCCTATTTTGTGTAACCATATAGGATGATTTAAAAAAATATATGTTTTTAAATAAGGTATCTCTTGAAATTTAATTTTTAAATCCATTTTATTTTTTCAATTTGGATCACCAAAAAAAATGATCAAAATAAACACTAGATTTCAAGAGAAATTTAAGGACAGAGTTAATACAACATTCATTCAAGGGGTATAATGGAAACATTTTGAAATGATATGTATGGGGAAGATAGACCTTGTAATATAGTTTCCAAATCAATTTGAATCACATCAATCTAGCATCATATGAAAAATTTAATCACTAAAATACTAAATGCTTTTTGAAAAATATGCATGTTGACAATTTTAGGTCTTGACTATTCATTGGCATATTTCACATATCAATTCATCTTATTTTCAAAAAAAAATTGTACGGGAGATATATATTTAAGTACAGTTTATGACACGATTTGAATCATCTTATTTGAAGGCCAGGTGAAAAAGTTATTCCATATTTAGTGACTGCATGTCTTAAAATCGACATAGCCAAACTCTGCCTCCTAGGTTTGTTTCAAAAATTTTTTGATATAAAACCTAAGGATTTAAAAAAAATATTTCTACAAGATAGAAAAAATGAATCATTTTTAATCTCCAAGTGAAATCACATCAATCTGATCTTTAATGAAAACGTTGCACTCCAAATAGTGACTGTTGGTCTAGTAAAAAAATTCAGAAGAAACTCAATCAATCATGGTACTTATCATTATTTTTAGCATATAATTTTAAACCATTTAAAAAAATGATTATACTAGAGTTATCCATTTGAATTCACTTAAACTTGGCTTTGAAACACTCTAATTGGACATAAAATGAAGATTTTGTGAACAAAATATCGCTAGTAGGTCTAGGTTGGCCACTATTCCTTAAGGGGTAAACAAATGCATTTTCTTTGTATATCATCTTTGAACTTTTTTTCAAGAATATATTATAATTATTTTATATATTTATTGGAAAAATAGAGATTATACTCCTATCTTCCTCCATCATCTAATATTGAATTGCAAGCAAATGGTATGTTTTTGAAGGTCATAGGAAGATTTAAGAGGAGAATTCTATGAAAAAAAAACTTTTCAAAATCAATTTTTAAAAATTTATATATGAGAATATGAAAAGAAAATATTGAAGTCAAAGAAAAGTGGAATTCACAGGATGTTTATTTCATCTAATGAAACTCAAAACTCGTAAAGCTTGCTTTCAATTGCTAACCAACAACACTAACAACCCTACAAGATGATCGAGATTGAGGCAAAAAACATGAAGCTAATAATTAGAAGAAGAAGTCAAGTTTTGTACCTTGTCAAGTCACATAAATTTCCAAATAAGCCTTTCATAAGCCATATTGTTCATTATATCATTTATCATTAAGTTCCGCGATCATGCATGTTGAAGTCCAGATCTATTATCTATCTATCTATCCATTTGCTCCTAGATGATGAATTCAACCTGTCTTAGTTTCATAAGCATTCCATACTTCCCGAATCCATTATACCCTGCTTCCATCTAGAAAAAAAAATAATAAAAAAAATAAAAAAATTAAATTAAATTAAATTAAAAAAATAAAAATAAATAAATTAATTAATTAATTAATTAAAAATTAAAAATTAAAAAAAAAAATAGAAAAAGATAAAAAATAATAAATAGGTTTAGTTGTGAAAAAGCAGGTCCGTGGCACAGTACAAACCCAAATTCATATGAGAAAACAAACTTGTTTGGCCAATTTGAATTCTCCATAAAATCTCATAAATCATGTCATGATCATGTAAGAGTATATCTCGGGGTCTTCTCAACAGTTAAATTATTTCTAATATTGTGTTATTCTCTCGAAAAGGGTTCAACTTCAATTATTGTTTAAATGTGTCAAACTGTGAGCGAAACATGACTTCAGTCCTAGGTTAGCAATGCTCGATCACCCTAAAAAAAAACTCTGCTGCCTGTAGACTAACGATTTTTCGAATTACTAGAGTCAATTTGTTTAACTAGGACTATATGTTTACACAAAAGCAAAAAAACTTAACAAGATAATCTCTACAAGGTTTCGACAGTCATCTGCAGCTCAGGTATCATTCCAAAAATTATTTCCTCATACATTTTTAAACATAGTTTGTTAATTTTTTCACATAAAAAAACACAGTAAGCATCCTTTTGTATACAAAATGAGCAGTTTTGTATGAAATTTTGCAAACGAAGAAGTTTTTTCATCGATTTTTATGGGAAATTTGGCAAACAATGAGAAATTTTGTAGTGGAGATGTTTTTACATGGTTTTTCACACAATGAGAGCTTTTTTTACCAGAGGATTTTTTTTTTTTTTTTAATACCATTTGCAGTAGGAAACTGAGAAATTGAAGGTTTAAAGGCAAAAGAAGTAATATATATTTTTTTTTTCTAAAAGCTACAAAAGTATGGTAAGTGCATTCACCATGATTTTTATCCAAATATTGCATGAATGAGAAGGTAAAATATCTATATTTTTCTTGATATATTCATGATGTGTTTATTTACTGTACAAGGCCATATTAATTGGTACATAGATAAGATGAAAATGGAAACCAAATCTGAACCTAAAGACTTCAATATAGAAAACTGGAGTAAGGATACATTAGAGAAACTATACTAGGTAGGGTTATTGGAGTTTCTTAAAAAAGTTCAACGGTGACAATGATAAAATCACACAGAAGTTCATAGAGAATTTTGAATATGGACAAAACGGAGTTGGTGAACTTTCTATATCATTGAACCCAACCTTTATTTCTCAAGCATTGGACCTTTCTTTGAAAGGAGAAGAGTATACAAGGGTCTGCATTTTAAGGAGAAGGGATGGACATTTTTCCTAGAGAAACAAAGGAAGGGGTCCTTTGACAGAACAAGAGGGATTCCAAGAGATTGGCTCAAAGAGCCATCATCAGAGTTGGTTTTGATTATCCGAAAGTACTTCACTTTTGATAATCAGTACAATGTGATATACCTCTATCATATTAAATTGCTTCAACATATGAAGGGATATTGTAAAATCAACTTACCCTACTTCTTTTCAAAAAGCGTAACCAAAATGATAGGGAATGTCAATAACAAAATAGAAGCCAAGGAAGCCAATATATATCATCATGGGCTAGTCAATATACTTGTTGAGTATCAGGTAAGGAATAAGGGATTGCTTTGGAATGATTTTTTGGCCAAACATCATTTTGAAGAACAAACAACAAGGAATGAGGAGAAGTTTGAGCAGTTGCATGTAACAAGAAGTATCATGAATTCTCCTTTGTATCCTAATACAAGATTGAAGAAGAAGCAATATGATATTATGATTGAAAAAAGAGAAATCTTTTCTGTCCATTCCTAGAAAACCTAGGAGAAAATCACAGGAGGAACCAAGCAACAAAGGAAAAAATCCAAAAATTGAAATTGTTGGAACTGAGCCTCCACAAACATCAAAGCAGATTGATGAGATTATACAGATATTAGAGAAGGAAGCCCAGGAAGAGCCCATAGATAAAGAATCCTATTTTTAGGATGCTTAGGTAGGAGCTACCTCATCTCACTCATATGCCAAGGAGACCAGGGAAGAATCTAAAGAGCTGCACATTGAAGAATATCTTAAGAAAATATCTGAATTGACAAGTGAGCTGGAGGACAACATGATCATGAAGAAACATTTGAAAAAGGAGAAAAAAATGTATAAAGAAAATAACAACAACATAATCAAGGAGAACAAGAAATCTAGCAATCAGATTAAAAATCTTGAGATTAAGAATATCCTAAAACAAGCCTAAATATGGCTAAAGGAGAAAAATTTACGACAGTACAAATATGAGAAAAAAAAAGTGAAGATTGACATCTATAAAGAAGAGAAATATGAAGGTATTGAAATTCTCCTATAGGCTGCACAGGAAGAAGCTACAGGGTTAGGAACAACAGGGGAATCATCACTTAGGATATCCAAACGAAGGAGGCAAGCACGATGACATGCTTGAACATCAGCAAGGGGGAGATGTTGGCCCTCAATTTTGGTCATTTTTTCCTATCCTAAATCCATTTATTTACACCATATTCCATCCTATTTCACCTATATATGTCTCATTTTATTCCTATTTTTCATATTTAGGTAACTAAATTAAATTTTTCAATTTTTGGAAATTTTTGTAAAAATTGGGTTTTAAGAGTAATTTTGGACTGCATTAAAAATTCTCGTAATAGGTCCATTAAGTCATACGTGTAGGACACCTAGGCGAGATATGAGCACATATTTTGAAAGCCTGGGAACCATGGATGGAGAAACACCTATTGGTTCAATCAAACTGAGAAAAAGTAGGCCCGATCAACGTTGGTCAAACTTGACCTGTCATTCAGGAATCACTAGTAAAAAGGGGCAAATTTATTATTTTGTGGGATTTTTCCTAATTTTGTGAACTAGACTTGATGACTTTTACCTGTATGGATGGATTAGGATTGATAAGGTTGTTAGAGCCATTATAACAAAGCTTTTTTTATGATTTGTGTATTTAAACAAAGTTTATGGACCATTCAGGGGAGGAATATGTGTAATTTGGTATTAAGATTATTGGAGACTTTTGAGATAATTTGAAGAGTCATTTCTATTTTTCTATTTGTTGTTCATGCTTTGGATTCTTTATTAATTTGGATGTAGCTAAATAATTCTTCAGGTGTACAAGGCAAGGTTAGAGGGCCCCCATAGCAAGCTAAGTACACTTTGGTTAAATTTTGTGTAAATTAGCATAGTTTTGATTCAGTATTTCTTGTTTCAGTTTTATGATTCATTTACTTAAATGTGTTATGATTTTTATATTTTTTTTGGATGATTTTGGTTTAAAATATAATTTGCGTACGAAAGGACAACCAAGGATTTAAGTTAAATTATCCTTCTATCAAGTTATGAATCACAACTAAAAATCATCCTTTTGCATTTCTTGAATTGTTTCTTGAATTCCAATTTATGATTTGATGCAATGGTAATGTTGTTGGAGTAGAACTGTGAGGAAGGATAACAAGGACCTCCTAAGTTAGGAGCCTCTTCTCTTTCATTCTACACATCACAAACTGTTGCTCTTTAGTCTCTCTTCTTGAGGACAGTACTGCAGGGAAGGATAACCAGAACCTCCTAAGTTAGGAGCCTCTTCCTTCGCTCACTACTTCTTGAATCAGAGACTTTTTAGTTTCTTTACACTTACAACTTATATTTGTAATATGCATTTCCATTTTCATTTCCTTTAACATTTGAGCCTTACCTTTCGAAATTGTCTTTACCTAAAATCCATATACTTTGGACGTGCTTCCAGGTCTACAAACCTCAATTGACAAGTAAAACATCCAAGTTAGTTTACTTAGTAAATTGACCCAAAAATAGTGTAGCATCCAAGTAATGTCATGTAATAGTGCAGTGATATGTCATCGATATGTCAAAGTGAAACATCCATTGAGTTTCCATCAAGAGAGCTTCAAAGTAGTCTTCCAGCCACCATCCACATCATCAAATGATATCTTCCAACAATGTCATCATATGCCATTGAGTGATCTACAAGTCCTTCATGTCATGTAATAATTTTCCATGTCATAATATAGTCACCAATTGTGGCATCAAGACCTTCATCAGGTGCCATTGCGTATTACATCATCAAATTTGGTTCTTCATGTATAGTCCTCCAATAGAGAAGTATCCTTCAAGGGTAAGGACATCATCTAGGTTCTTAGGATTCTTCATCATCCTGATTTCTAGGGATTATTCATCATCTTCAAGGACATCATCATAATATGTACGAGGTTATGACATTACAATAATATTTTCCATCATATTGACATAATTGAAAACCTTGATTAAAAGTACCTTGTGCTCTTTATAGGACAGACTTCGGATTTCCTTGAATCTAATGAGTCCTTCACATTGTTACGACCCAAAATATTAGTGGGAGTACCGAATTCATTTTTATGTTGGAGGCATTAGACAATGCAGTCATACCGAAATTCTTTACCACTATAATTATACCAATACCTGTGACTCATTGTGATAACATCATGACATTCATCGCGGAATTAATACATCATCGAAATGTTGAAGCACCGAACTGTAATCCATGTACCCTATCCGAGCTCCTCTAATTGCACCAAAAACTTTATTTCATAGATTCCTTATCCAAACTTCTGTGATCACCAAAAATATCTCTGTCATCCTTATTCAAATTGTTCTGAGGTTGCTATACTCACACCGAGATGAGGTTATTGTGATGATGTGAGAAAATTGAAAAGAAGTGACTATAATAATCTCTAATCTTGTGAGATCATACTTTAATGTGGGAGGCCTAACACCGATATATGGAATCATGGATATCATCTTGATTCCCTATCTAAACTCCATGAAATAACACCGAAATGTCTTCCCTCATACGAACTTGTATCACCAAAATGCCTGATTCTTATCTGAATCTTGTGTTACTACTGTAAGGTCCTAATCCCTTGATTGTGGTAGAATTACCCCAATAATCATTCCCTAAAGGTGAGAGTATGTATTAATATGTTCATTGTAAACCTTACTCAAACTTCCTTTGACCATAGCCATAACTCTGAAACCATGTTGGAAAATCGATATAGGTGGCAGTTAAAACAATTTTCCTCTTAATGACATTAACTTGTGATATTTTCATTACTATTATTTGATATATCAGTTATCTTTTCTTATAATCAAGATTAATTCCAAGAAAAAAATAAAAGAGAACACAAAATATAGGTACGCTGCTAGGGAAAAACCCCCTCTAGGGGAAAACCTAGTCAAAAAATTCTTCCTTCATTAGAATCAAGATAAGACGGCCATGACCCTTTAAAAACTAGTCTAGACTCCCTCCATCAAGTCATCCTTATTATTCCTTTCAATGAGTCAGAAATTATCACTGTAAGGTCACCAAAATCTGCTACCATCAAACAATAATGACATTCTTCTCATTGTGATTGCATTGAACCCTTAACAATGTAGAGAACCGAGCCCATAACATTTTGATAACACCGAGCTTGCAATACAATAATAACACCAAGCTTGAAATACTTTCTGTAATAGCAACAAGTCCACAATAATCTCTCTATAATAGCAACGAGCATGTAATAATCTGTAATAATAATGAGCCTGCAATACTATGTAATAGCAACGAGCCTGCAATACTATAATAAAAATGAGCCTTCAATATTGTAATAACACCTATCCCATACATGTGTAATAGCACCGAGACTGAAATGACACCAAACCTTGATTTTTAAAATTTGAACTTCTGAAATGATGAAATTCAAAGAACCTAGCTTGGTATATATAGTGGTTTTCCCATATAAATAAGATGACATGTGTTATTCAAACAATTGTGTCTCCAACTAAATGTAGGCTGATATGAATACATTTGAGGAAACCAACTTGAAGATCATATAGCCCCAGAGGCCAGGTCACTGCCCAAAACTGCATGAAATTTTGGTATAGGTTAAATAACATTAAAAAAAAGGTACAGAAGCAATCCCATCATCTATACTCTCCTAGACATTACAAGAGTTTCGTCAAACGCATCACAAACATTGCATCTATAGGTATAAACATCATACTTAAACATGGGGTCCCTTACAAATTTGAGAATGGCTAAGAATCATTTCTCCCCTACATAATAAGATGCAATACAGTCTATTTGACCATAGATACATTGTGCATTCATTTATAGTTAAAAACATATATAGATCCATTCCTCATCACTGATCAAATACATACTTATAACCAACATAATAACAACAAAAATACAATGGATATAACAAAAAATAAATCCATACATAAACTAATACATTTTCATACTGAATACCCGAGGAATGAACTCTTCATTACTAAATCTAAAAACCAACCAAAGATTTGACTTCCACGTTCCACCTGACCATAGATTGGCTGAGCCAAGTCTCACTTCATCCAATCACATTTGTGCCCTATTCCAATCATGAATGTGGGACTTTATCAAACACATCAATCAACACCGGCAAACCAGGGCTCCAGAGACCAAACAATATTAACCCATAAAAAATGATTCCACCTCACGATATACATCACTAACCATCACATATTGATCTCTATCCAAGTTTTTCTAGGGCTCTAAGGTGTTTGTTCCAACCAGGGCTTCTAGGACTAGTAACTCAACGCCAACTGTTATAGGGCTTCTAGAGTGTTTTTCCAACCCGGGCTTCCAAGACTAGTAACTCAACCCACCTAGGGCTTCCAAAGCATTTGTCCAACCAAGTCTTTCAGGACTACTAACTCAACCCAAAGTTTTCCACCGGGCTTCCAGAGTGTTTATCTAACCAATGCTTCTAGCAAATAATACTCAACTCACAACTAACAGAGTCATGAGAAACAACTAGAAAAAAATCAATGGAAATAAACTTACAATATCATGGTTGTATAGGAAATGGAAAGGCTAGGAAAATCCACCTGCATACCCAAGAGGGAGAGGTTTTGGCCCTAGCTTGAAGAGCCTATATTTGTGTCTCATGTGTTTTGATAATTGACTTGATGAAAGACATAATAAGCTAAGAAGAGAATACATAAGTAAGAAAAGTATGCTCACAAGTAATTATCAAGAAGATAATTTGCGAAAATCACTACCCTACCAAATTATCAACATGGTATCAAAGCTAAGGTGTTGAAAACAAGGGCTACTTGACAAGGATACACTCAATGCAGTAAGAATCAAAGTCTACATTGAAAATTCAAATTAGTATCCAAGGAATATTCTCAAGTCATCTCATTAAAAAGATTCACTTACCAAGGAGATAATCTTTGCCATAATATATCTATATTAAAGACATTGTTGGAAGAGACATAATATTTTTGTAGACATCCTTTATCATCAAGGATCCAACGTCACCTACATTGGACAATTCAATCTAAGAGGAAGTTCCTAACTTCATCTTCATCGTCATCAAGGAAGCTGCTAGAAGGAGGAAGTCACTCTACTCAAGTAAGTATCTATGACCTTATCTAAATCTGTCAAAATGACTTATTGCAAAAATAGCAACAAATTGGTTGGGTCATCAAACTTTAGTGCATGGAAGAAGATGATGGATTTGAATTTAATCAAAGATGAAGTTATGGGATACATCAAAGGATCTATAATTCAACCCTCAAAATAACATGCTCCAACTCATGTCAAGAACATGAAAGGAGAAATCAAAGCCACGAGGATTCTCATAGAATCCATTAAGGACTCCCTCATACCCTATGTATAAAAACTGAAAAATGCAAAGGAAATATATGAGAAATTGGTGGAGCTATTCTTTGTGAGTACTGCAGGAGAATCAATCTCTCTGAGACAAGAACTATACAATATGAAGTTATGAGGATTTATGAAATAAGAGACCAACTGTAGGAATTGAGAGAAGTAATGTATGATAATGAGATGACTACAGTGGTGTTGAATGCTCTACCAGAAGAATGGCGAAACTTCACTTCAAGCTTATACCGGAAAAAAGAAGCAACACCATTCCAGGATCTATGATCTCTATGTAAAATAGAGGAAACAAGATTGAAAGCCAAAAATGATACAAGATCAAGTGAAGGGAATCAAACCTTTGTAGCCATGTCTAGGAAGAAAGGAAGATTCAGAAAATTCGTTCCTCAGAATAAAAGAAGAAATACAGACAAAGTATGATGCTTTAGATGTAGTGAACTTGGGCTCTATAAAAGGGATTGTCCTAAATCTAGGAAGGAAAAGAGGAAAAAGGAAGAAGACCATGTCATAGATGTAAGGGAAGAACCTGATGCAAAGAAATCTAAGAAAGAAGAAGCGAAAAATATCTATTATGATTGAGATCATCTTTCTCTTTAAGTGATTTTTGTTGATTAGTATGATAGGAAGCAATGTATATTAATAGAAGCATGGAAGGAGCACTTGAAGAATTAGCTCCTGGAAACTTCACTGATATCTACATTGTTGAAAGGAAGCCATCAAGATCAAGGGTCGTCATTCAATAATCAATGTGGAAAGAGGTTCTCACATTTTTCTAAAGGAGTTCCCTATGGATTCACTGGTTAGAAAGAAAGCAAAAGGTTTCATTGATAATACTATGTTAGAGAATTATGGGATTAGGATATGATGATATATTGATGAAGCAGGTCAAGGGAATGAAGTTATTCATTCTAGTAAAATTGTTGCAAGATGACTCAAAAGGAAAAGGATGAGGTATATACATCTATATGCTGACAATGGATGATGTGAATTCATGTCACATGGTTGTAGGTGATTAACTTCTATATTTAGAAAGTATGATCTATGTAAGAAGGATCTCTTTTGGTACACAGGTTTCCACTAACAAATGAAATTAAATATGTCCACATATGGAATATGAGGTGGTTGTATACAAACAAGGAACTAGATACTGGAAGTTCCTAGGGATGAAGTTGTGTGGAGAAAGAATGGAAGAGATCATGAAGTACAACCATGTAAAGAGGTGGTTATCATCTAGAAGCCAAAAATATGTGACTAGGAGATCTCTTGGGAATATATTTGGGATTTGATAGACGTATGGTAAAGAAGAAGACCCTTGACAATACATATCTTTAGGAGATGTGTCAATCTGAATAAAGGATGTTGATACCTATAGGAAGATGTCATGGTGAAAGATCATCACTAAGGAAACTTTTGATTTAGAATTTCTCATGTATATGTTTATCTGGATAAGTTTATGCAGGGATGCCAATCATATGGAAGGATGTAAGATCCTTGGGAGATGGTTCAAAGGAAAGCAACATGGCATAAAGGTGGAACATATGAGAATGGATCAATGAATCACTTTCAGGTGGATGACATGACTCATGGATGAAAGTGATGGATTATATATGCCTTACGAACCCAAAAGTTGAAGATTCCTCAATATTGAAATCCATGACATCAAGGGGAGAAATTCTTCATGAACAACTGGGTGTCTCACCATTGCTGTTGCAGGTCCCTGGTTAAGAGGGAGCCTGGTGGTAAGTTTATTACTTGGAAGAAACTTGAAGTATGTCCTTCCTAAGCTAAGAGGGAGTGACATATATTATTCTCTAATTCATGTCTCATAAACTAGACTAGGACTAACAACCGTAAGTCTTAGTGAATGGCACGAGGAGAGAATGGATAGACACATAATTCTGGTCTTCACCTGGAAGATAGAATGGAGGATTGGGTAATCATCTAGCATCTGATACTCTTTGAGAATGAGATAGGGCATTCAATATAAGAGTATTTTGGGATCGATATTCTTTGAGGGTTGGCTACCCAAGAGAATAATATTCCAAGAAGGTCATGCTCTGGAAAGACCTGGGTGGAGTATGTACCTTGAGGGAAAATGACTGTGGTGTATATAAGTCATGTGTCTCGTCAGAATTGTAGGCCATTGTCACGTTGAGAGATGAGGATGTTAGTTAAGGCTTTGCACTAGGAAAATGTTGGTTGATATGATGCTATACAGATATGATTACCAATCTGATTCTTCTTATGAGATTATTCATATTGAAAGTGACCATGTACTGATATGAATACCTCCCTAGTTAAGAGTGAGTGCTAAAAAGTGTAACTAGGATTGGTCTTCATATTGACTATGTAATTATGTATTTATAAAGAAGAAGACAAAGATAATAAAATGTATTTTTTTTGTACTTGCTTCATGGGTTTCATGAGAAAGATTTTATTATAGGTTACTATAATTCTTCTTGTTGAACACCTAATCCTCTATGGGTAGGTGTGGAAGGCGAAGAGTGACAAAGGACTCTAAGTGACCTTGGAAGATGAATCCAAGAGTCACACCATTGTATTATAAATGTACATCTATGGTGAATAATATGAGTATCTCATGCTTATCTTTCTATGTGTGTGTTTAGTTTCTCCATACACAATGTGTGTGTTTAACATGGTATCAGAGCTGATACGTTCATAACTAGCTCAACCTTGTGTGAGCCATTTGTTTTTGTGGCCTGTGTAAATCTGCAAAAATTCTAGTCATTTTTGCAGCATTCAGAAATTTTCTGTAGCATTCAAGAATCAATTTTTGCAGCATTCAGAAATTTTCTACAACATTTAGAAATCATTTTTGCAGCATTCAGAAGTCTGCAGGATTTCTCACTGCTCCCTGCTACATTCAATTTTTTACTGCTCTTGTCATTTTGTTTCACTGCTCCCATTTTGGAAAATTCCGAGTTTTACTGCAAATTCTGCAATATTTTACTGCAAATTTCTGTTAATGTGAAATTTTTGCAAATTTATGAAAATTGTTCTACAAATTCTACTATTTTTGCACATCATCTCACACCTACTCCTTCCTTCTATATAATTAAAATAAAAATAAAAATTACTGTTTATTCTCTCACCTAGCCCTTGGCCTTCGGCCGTTACCCCTCTACCCAACACACTGCATCACTCACCCCCACTCCCCACGGCCCTCACGGCCCTCAACACTCACATTCGCTCCCCACCGCCCTCTCGGACTCTCGACACTCTCAACACTCACATTCGCTCCCCTCCCTGCTCACACACCCGCCCCCTCACTGCTCCCGCTCGACCCCACTCCACCTCGGCCTTCCCACGATCCCTACCCTCCCTTCCCTTTACCTGCCCCCTCACACACCTCACTTCCCCTTACATCCATTCCCCACCCCTCCCACCTCGCGACTCCCCCTCTCCGCCTTCCCCCTCGCTACCCACTCCCATCCCCGCTCAACCCTCTGCTCCCTTACCCCTCATCTAACCCAACCCACCCCTCACAATGCTCTCCCTACCCATGACCTAACCCGACCCCGTCACGCTAATCCCCACCCCCTCACACTAATCCCTAACCCCTCTCACAACTCATCCCGCCTCACCTCCCCACGGCCCTCCCTACCCCCTCCCCACAGCCTTCACGGCCTTCCTCACGGCCCCGTCTCCCCTCAACGCTCGCGGCTCACCTCTCACACTGCTCGTTCCCTCCTCTCCCACCTGCACTCGCCCCCTCACCCTACCCAATCTGTTCCCCTCTCTCGGCCCCCACCTCCCCTCTCTTGGCTTCTCGGCCTTCCCTCCCCTCCCACGCATTCTGCATTCCTTTTTAATTCGAAAATGATTTATTTTTAAATTTTTTTACAGTAATTACCTTCCCTAGTAGTCACCTTCCCCAGTAATTACTTTCCCCAATAGTTCCCTCCCCCAGTAAATACCTCCCCAAATAAACCCTCCCTTAGATAACACCTCTGATTTTTTTCCCCATTTTTTTTTTCTTTTTTTCCAAAAAAAAAAAGAAACAGTAGAAGAAGAAGAGAGAGAGGAGATGGTAAATGGATAGATGGATTGTCTATATAGTGAAAAGTGAAGTTTGTGTTGTATGACCAAGATCTGTGGCATGTATATAAGGGTGACTCTTTGAAAAATATTGACAATGTGAAGGCAAATGTTGAAAATTGGTCATTATTTTCAAAACAACAGTGGCATGATAAATTCACTTATAGTTTTTCCACAAAGAATTTTTGGAATTTTCCTTCATCTTTATTGTGAAGTAATATATCAAGCTCAAGACCATCTTCTCATTGATAGTGAAGCATCCAAGCTTGTGAATATCTTTCTGTTGAATTAGAGTTGTTGGTGTAAAACAGTGCTTTGAAGAAGAGAGAAATCATTGGCCTTAAAGGGTTATTGCACAGAGGTTTTTGCTGCACATTTACAAAAATATTTGCAGTGACATTGTATTGTACTAACATTGTGAGTGGATATTGCTTCTTCATTCATAGTTGCAATCAATGTTTAAAGTATAACTTTGAGTTGTTGAAAAATTGTTGAATACTTCTATGATGTGAGTCATTATTGCTTGCTGGTTAGATGGCCCAGTTTATACCTTGAGGTCCTCCATAATTTGAGTAGTAGAGTTTGTTCTTTGGGAATTCCATAATTGGAAGTTCGTGAAAGAAAAGGGTCTTTGAAGTCACTTGTATTCTTTTGAAAGTAATTTGAATCACATTGTAAATGGGTGCATTATCGGTTGAAGCCGACACCCTTTATTTCTTGAGCTTGATTTGTTGAAAAAAATGGCTAAAATCAATGATGCATTAGAGTTGTTGAATAATCTCATTCATTCCACTGTTCATGATATGGTAAAAATGAGCAAGAACACTCTTTTTAATATTCAAACTTGCTTGCAAGATGCACAAGACAAGATTGAGTTTTTGTAGTTGGAGTCTCAGCTTCAGCAAGATGAACTTCAACAAAAGAGTCATCATTCTAAACATGTTTCTGTTCAGAAAATTGAGAAGGACCCTCATCAGCATCAAGAATATAAATTTGCAGTTGATTCACATTTAGTTCCTTGTACAAGAGAATATTTACATGCAGATGCAACAGCTCAGTCTGCACTTCCCAAGCCATCATCAGACCTTGGGAAGAGCTTGTCCACAAAAAGCACAGAACTGGTCTTGGATATGACAAGGAGTTGTCCTTTCATATTTCAGACTACTCCAAGCCCATCAAATTTCAAAGTGCTAGATTTCTTTATGACAGTTCACCTGCAGCTGTTCCAGATCCTGCTCCGCTTCTACAACAACAGCAACAAATTGTAAAATGCCAACATTGTGATCACGTTGGCCATATGAAAGATCATTGTTTCGATCTTCACCAATGTAAGCACTGTGGTTGGCACACCCATTCTTCACACAGATGCTTCAGAAACAAGCCTCCTACAAGAACAAAGATTCATCTTGGATGGATCACTTCTTGGCAATGGGCATCAACAGGCAAGAAGATGTTTAAGTCACATGTCAGAACTTTTTCTAGAATATTGAAAAAAATTGCAGTTGATTTTTCGCCATCATCTCACCTTGTACCTGACAGGGGGGAAAATGGTGGTCATATACAAGCTTTAAAGCCACATCAAGCGAGCCTGAGCCACAATTTCTCATTGCATATTCAGAGTTGTAGCCAGAGACACAGAAGTTCAAGCGAACCTGAGCCACAATTCGTCATTCCAGATTCAGAGTTGTAGCCAGAGACATGGATGCCCATGAGCATGCCTTTGGTTGGTGGACAACCTTAAACCATCTATGTGAGGTTGATATTCTTCCTCTTTCAGAACACTTCCTCTAGCACAAGACTTCAGCTTCTTGCCAGTTTTGGAAGAGTTCCAGGAAATGCATCAAGCATTCCAGTGTTAGTGGTCATCCTTAAACCATCATAGGTTGTAGACTTCCCTTCTTTTAGGTTGAAGGTCTCCCTCTTCAAATATGAGGGACAATTCCTCTAGCAGAAGCCCTTAGCTTCTTGCCATTTTTGGAAGAGTTCTAGGAGCTCCAATAATCGTTGCGTTCCAGTGTTGGTGGTCATCCTTAAACCACCTCTTTATGAAAACATTTCAGAGAGCTGATTCAGCCTAAGTGTTTCCATGCATACTTTGCAGATCTGTATGACAACTCTCTTCTTGGACTCACACATACCCCTTCTAATTAAGGGGGGGAATGTTGAACACCAAATCCTCTATGGGTAGGTGTGGAAGGCGAAGAGTCACAAAGAAGTCCAAGTGACCTTGGAAGATGAATCAAGAGTCACACCATTGTATTATAGATGTACATCTATGGTGAATAATATGAGTATCTCATGCTTATCTTTCTATGTGTGTGTTTAGTTTCTCCATACACCATGTGTGTGTTTAACACTTCTTGATGTCTATTAGGGTTTCTTTCTTCTAGGTATAAATATAATTAGGTGTCATATGAACATGTCAGACTACCCAAAGTTTGTAAGGTCAGCCTAAATCCATGAAAGAAGTACACTATCTAAAGGAAAGGTTTGTGGCTCATTTGGAGTGATAAGTTTGGACAAGTCTAAAGGATAATTGCGAGGTCAAGTCTGAGGTTAATACATTCATACCTATCTGCAATAAATACTAAGTAAGTGTTGTGTTCAAGTGTGAAGAAGGAGTTGTGTGAAATGTGGAATTAGTGTTGCATTCATTAGGGGAATTTTGAGGTCTAAAATGGGCCTCCTAAGAAAAATGTACAACCAAAATAAAAATTTATAAGAACCAATAGGGTTCAAGATGATGATGTTAACCATGGGGGATGATTCAACATTTTTTAAGTAAAGGGGTAAAAAGATTAAAAAATAATAAAATAATAAAACTACTTTTTCAACTCATATTTTCAACTTATCTCCCAAATATTTTACTCGAATTTTGAGTTGGAGGACTCATTGGATGAAAATTTAATTCTTCATCCAAGGATTACCCATGTTGCACACTTTCGATGGACCCTGCTACACGAAAAATGAGAAATACATGAAAAAACGTGATTGCAATCACATTTTTCATGTATTTATCATTTTTCTTGTAGCAGAGTCCATCAAAAGTATGCAACATGGGTACTCCTTGGATGAGGAATTAAAATTTGCATCCAACAAGTACTCCTGCTCGAAATTTGATTAAAAACTTTGGGAGATAAGTTGAAAATATGAGTTGAAAAAGTAGTTTTTTCTTTTTTCCCTCTAAAATTTGATGATGTAATCAAATATTATTTTATTATTTCCAATATTATTTTATAATTTCCTTAGGAGGCCCATTTTAGACCTCAAAATTTCCCTAATGCAAGTCTGAAGAAGGGGTTCTGTGAAGTGTATAATTAGTGCTGCATTCAAGTGCGAAGAAGGGACTATGTGAAGTGCAGAAATAGGACTATGTCAAGTGTAAGAACATGGTTGTGTTAAATAGGTACAAGGCTATGTTAAGTATAAGATGTATGAGATATAGAATGTATGTATGAAAAGAGAAAATTTCTCATATGTACTTCGAAGACTAGCCTGCAATGTTAAGTAAAGGTGCAAGGTCTGCAAGGTACTTACATCAAGAAATGATCTCATACATCCGGAAAATGAAGAATACAAGTAGAGATAAAGATCTATAGTCTTGGTGCTAAAAGGTGCAGATCGATGCAGGAAGGTGCAGAAAATAAGGATCAACTCAAGAATTCATTGTAGAAGCAGTTAAAAGGTCTTGGAGGCATACGTAGGTCAAGGGTCTAAGTCATGGTCATGGTACTCGTCAACTGAAAGTCTATAATAATTTCTTGTGGGTTTTCCTCTCCAAGAGGGAGAGGATTTGACACTGGCTTGAAGAGGCTATATTTGTGTCTCGTGTGTTTTGGTAATTGACTTGATGAAAGACATAATAAGCTAAGAAGAAAATAAATAAGTAAGAAAAATAAGCTCACAAGAAATTATCAAGAAGATAATTTGAATTAATCCCTGCCCTCCCAAATTCTCAATAGGAGCTTCATAACATAGCTCGATGCAATATTTACAATGATCACCTTGCTGAAAAGCAAACCGACACATCATAACAACATGAAAACTATAATGACATGACACCATATTGCTTATTGGAGCTTTATAACATAGATCATGGTGGTACTTACATCCATATACTTATGTACATAAATCCAACCATCACATCTAACATATATCAGAACATCGCCAAAACATATGCTAAACAAAAACCCAACATCACAAAAAAACCACTTTGCCTCAACTAGCAAACATGGAAGGATACATGGCCCGCATCTGATTCATCATCTACCATGTAGTTTCATTTGGCCCAAAGTGCTTCCATTTCACTTTAACTTGCTCTATTACTCGATTTCGGAGCATGAGTGCCTTTTTCAGCAAAATGCACTATGGTTCCGGCTGGAACTCTCCTTCTTGACCCACCTACAATGCAGACCAGTCAATAACATGATCAACATATTAAACATATTTCTTAAGCAACGATATGTGAAAAACATCATGGAATTTTAATTTGGAAGGCAATGCAAATTGATAGGCCACTGGTATGATACTCTCAATGATCCTGAAGGATCCATAATATATTGGTGCCAGGTTGGCACACGATCCAATTCGCAAGGAGATATGCTTGGGCTTGATACACAAGTACACCCGATTCTGAAAATGAAACTCCTTGAACAAATTTTTCATGTCTGCATAACTCTTTTGCCTATATTGCATTGCTTTCATGTTTTGCTTGATCACCTTCATTTCCCATTCCATTTATACTAACATATATGTTCCAATCAGTACCGAGTTAACCATATCACTCCAACTGATAGGAGTGTTGAAAATCCGCCCATACAATGCCTCAAATGGACTCATCCTCAATGACTCTTGATGCTCGTTGTTGTAGGTGAAATCTACTAGTTGAAGATACTCTTCCCACTTGCGTTGCGGATGCATCACATACATCCTCAACATACTCTCTAATATCTCGTTGACCCTCTCAGTTTTTCCACTTTTCTGCAGATGATAAGTTGTGTTGAAGGCCAAATTTGTGCCCAAACTTGCAAAAACTCCTAAAACTTGGAAGTGAACTTTGCATCTCTATCGGATACAATCTTATTCGGAACATCATGCAATCTAACTATGTATTTGATGTGACACATGTGCTACATCACTATCTGAGTATGTAGTCTTCACTGGTATGAAATGTGTAACCTTGGTCAACCTGTCCACCACAACCATGATGGAATCATGTTTCCTAATTTTCCTTGACAAAACCGTGATGAAGTCGATGGAAATGGCCTCCCATTTCCACTCTGGAATCAAAATCGATTGTAGTAGTCCACGTGGATGTTTACACTTTGTTTTAACCATCTAAAAATACAAACATCTGGCTACAAACTCTGCCACATCCTTCTTCAGATTTGATGAATAATAGAATATCTTCATTGCAGTCGAGCTCAGTGCCACAAATCTTGGCTTCCTGATGTACCAATTAACCGCCACAAACCCAACACTAAAAATTTCACCTTCTGTACTCTTTTAGTCTGATCGACTCCCCACTTAATATGCATCTGTGAAGCCACATAACTTCACTCCCTCTACCCGTCTGTACCATAGTCAAAACTGGGTAGTTCTTCTGAGGTACCTCAAAACATGCTTATCTTCCCTCCAAAATAATTTTGTTGGCCTAACCATAGCTTGTGTCAACTGGTTGACTGCATAGAACATATTTGGTCATGTGTGCACAAGGTACATCAGTGAACCCACTAGTCGTCGATAAACAATATTATCCATTTCCTCACCTGAAGTGGAATCATGTTTCCTCTAGTTGGTCATTATAGGTGTCTCTATGGGTTTTCAACTGCCCATGCTAAAACTCTGAAGTATCTCGTTGGCATACTTTCCTTGAGAGATGAACAATTCCTTGTCACCTTGCCATACTTCCAACCTTGAGGAAGTAGTGCATGAGACCCATGTGCTTCATTTCAAAATCCCTTGCAAGGTCCTCCTTGGTCAACAACATTTCAATCATTTTAAATTGAGAATTGCGTTATTCCTCAATAAAAATGGATTTTCAAGGGTGAGAACTGACTCGACTGTGGTCATCTATGCCAATAGCAAGTGTGATGATATTTTTTTTAGAGCTAGTTGAAGTTTTGGAGTTGGGTGCAATGAATAATAGATCAAAGTGAAACACAACTACAACTCACCATTGGGTATAGTGCTTGGGAATGAAATCGAGTAAAGGAAGAGGGAGGAACCATTCAAAAATAATTTGAAACCACACCATAAATACATCAAGTTCTCAATGATATATACTCCAAATTGGCTCTCATACAATGCACAAATAACGTAGATAACCTGTACGAGGTAACGAAAAGAAGGAAACACAAAGAACCTGTATAAGGTAACAAAAAGAACTTGTATGAGGAAACAAATCTTTGGGTCAACACAAATCTCTTTGTTGACAAAAAGGGAAGGATTGTAGAGAATTGGTAGAGGAGTTATTTAGTAGGATAGAAACCCTAACACACAAGCGCACAATGAGGAACTAGACAAACTTGTAGGGAAATTTCTAGCAAGACAAGTAATCAATAGATAAACATGTTAAACAATGAGTGGATGGAAGAGGAGTTATAATGGGATAGAAAGCTAAACTCTAATACCATGTCAAGCCAAGATGGTGACTCCCGAATTGAATTTGTGTTAATGCAAACATGTATAACAAGAGGAAGTGTGACCTTTGGGATTCATCCAAGGTCTCTTCCTATTCAAACTCTTCAATTTTACCTAATTTACATATTTACAAATTTCTTACCAAATCCCTAAGGTTTAAATGTCCAACATCATGCATAAAATAGGTCTAAAAATCATCATGATAACAAATTGTAAATACAATAACAAATTTGACTATCTTCTTCCATATAAATGTTAAATCACTTAATAGTTTGAACTTTAACTTATGCCAAATGAAAAAATCATATAATTACCATAAATTATAAAACCATGAAAAAATAAGTGATTGGAAATCAATAGTAGAGAAAATTTTAACCACTAAAAAACAGATATACACATAAGGATTAGGTTCATATACATACCATAACCTTATCCCAAATATAATTCAATTCTTTAACTCTCCATAATTATAACTAGAGAAAGCATTGGAAAACCTAACTCACAATAAGGAGCTTTGACAAGCTAGCATCAAAGAAACATGTTCTCTATTGAAAGAATTTTCTTCAGTAAGAGCAACCAAGGTTCCATCTCAAAACCCTAATTTTCATGTTTCCCAAGGATGAAATCCTAGTTGTACATTTCAATATGCTCCAAGAAACTAAGAAACCCTAGTGACTCAAAGACAAGATAAATAAAGTAAAACTAAAGATTCCAAAGAGAGAGGAAGATTAGTGTACTCCTCTTAGTTACTTCCATAACACAAAATAACAAATAAAGATGAGAATAATGAAAGTCCAATTGATAATTGCAGCACAATAAAATTCACAATATTGTAAATTTCCCCAACAACAATACTTTTAACATATCTGGAATGTCGAAACACTTAAGAGACCCATAGCTAGAATAAAATTAAAAAAGAGGGAAAAGTATAGAAACATAATGCACATAAACACATTAAAACAATTTTGTAAACAATTCACTCCAAAAATGAATTGACTAAAACCTAGTTCATAAACCCACATTGGAGCCAACAAATTGAATCCCAATTCACATAAACAACACATTTCACTGATACATTAACATAAAAAATGTTGATTAGCTAGGTATAATGGATATGGTGAATGGTGTAAATAATATACTAAACAAACTTAGATTTCTAGAATGATTTTCACATGTGTTATAGGAAACACACATGAATAACATTTAAGATAATAATAATAATAATAGTAAATTACACCCCCACTCTCCCAAAAAAATAAAAAACTAGATTAGTGTAACCACGTGAGCCTCTTGGCCAACAAATTAGAGATGATAATACCCTAATATACTCAAATATCCTATAATAAATGTTAGTGATAACTAATAAACATATCTATCAATAATCCTAGTAATGCAACCAGTTTACCACTCTAACCTCCCATTGATTAGATCTAGATTAGGAAACCCATGAAAGTCCTCAGTAACAACCCATGGAACAAATCAATAAAGTCATGGGAAACAAATGACAACTAATGAAAGGCTTAGATGAACAAATGTAAAAGATAACACAATGTAAGAATAGAAAAAAGAAATTCACTAAGGTGACAACTTGCAAAAAAAAGAGATTAAATTATGCAATTAGATCTTAGATGATACTACAATACTACATTTTCAAAATTGTATAAAACCATCACAATTATACACAAATATGTAAAATCATTTAGTATGGGCCAAAAGCAATGAAAATAAAATGTTTTTATGAAACTCTGTGTGTGTGTGTGTAAGTGTGATGCCAAATGACAAGTTAACATTAGAAAAGAGATTGAAATGTAGTTTCTAAGGATTATCCTTCTAGAATCCATCAAATCATAGATTTGTTACTTTAGTGTGATCCATTGTTGGGTTATTTAATTTCTCATGATCTAGGTCAATTTAGAGACCCCAAAACATGTTCTACTAAATTTATCAATTGATAAACATGTACCTTTGTCAAGAAGAGATCACAATATCAAATTTCCAAACAAAATATATGCAGAAAGAATCATTGGAAGCAGGATGTTTTAGCTAATTCTTAGCCTACAACAATTGATTATATTGGTCACCAAGATCATAAATATAGACAGTCACTAGGATTTTTGAACACTATATATGCAACCAATTGTTGGAAATGCTGAGAGGGGGGGTGAATCAATATTTCTTTTACAGTTTCTACTTTACCAATTAAGATCACTTATAAAAAGAACATAAAATGAATGATAAATAATTTTATTAATCAAATTGAGGAGGACTCCAATCCTCTTTGCAACAAATCAAGTACAATAATACTTCAGGGCTCCAACCCCAGATGAAAACTACAATATTCAATCTACCATTATCCAACATGTATGGTACCAAGCTCCAACTTGGTCTTTATGAGGCTCTAACAATCCTCAAGAATAAACCACTAGTCGAAAACTCTTGCAAGTGCTCTAAGAATTTCTAAAAATAATTTTACACAAAATCACATAGATTCTCTGCTCAAGGTCTGAAATTTTCAGATGTATCCTTTTCTCTTTTAAGTTCATGAGATGTGAACTTACCTTATGCCACACCAAATTATTTTTTTTTCTTCACTGAGAAATGTGCTCAAAATGATGTATCTCATCCTAAATTTATACAAATGTGTGATGGAGATGTTGCTTTTTATGGAGGGGCCGAGTTGAAGGTGTTGGAAATTATTCAACTCACTTGATCTTTTTTTCTTTTGATTATTTTTTTGCTATATTTTTTAATAATAAATGTGTCCCCCTTTTGCTCAAGAATTGACATAAGCTTCTTTCCATTAGGACATAAAGGATTTCCATTGAAAATTTTAAATTCCAAATCCAATGAAGGCTCCTTCAAATAAGTCACAAGTTCATGTCCTTTTTGTATTCCAATATTTTTTTCAATATGAATCTTCACTTGTGGTTTCTTAGTATCAAGATCCTCTTGATGATCCCATATTGGGAAAATGGCTTTGCAATTTCTTCAGTAGTGACATCCTTTGGTAATCGTGGAAAATAATCATGTGCATTGACCTTCAAATCAAATCAACCATATGATGGCGTGTTGGATTTTTTTTCTCATCTCATTCATACCACCCCATCTAAGAGCCTTCTCTATGTTTAATTTTTTGAGTAGGAGCTAGAGATTTATTGGGATTTATTGGTAAGAGATTTTTTAATGGTGTTCTAATAGGAATAGGGTAATATGAATGGAAATTAGGAAATATGGGATTGATAGAGCTATGATTAAGGTTTTATAAATATACTTTGGGTTTACTTAGGGTTTCATGGCTTTCTTAGTGTTTGATTAGGGCATCACTATAAACTGGGGTTTCTTTTAGCCAAGCATTGGACAAAGGCTCAAGTAAGGAAAGCTAGGATTTCTTCAATAGGAGTGTTAGGGAAGGCTTTAACTAGGGATATGGTTTCAAGGATTCATTAGGTAGCATAATAGGATTAGGGTTTTCCCAAAGTTAGGGCTTGTTGCAGATTGGGGCATCAATTAGGTTTTAGCCTTAAACAATGCCATATTGACATCGATGATAACTTTCACAAATAATACCCCCCTTTGTCATTGATGGCAATATTCTTGGCCTTTTAGAATTTTCTCCCCCTTTGAAATCAATGGAAAATGGGGTGATTTTTTTGGAAATGTATTGCCAGCAAGAGCTCCCCCTATCATGATTTTTCTTGTCATGTTGCTCCCCTTATCATGCTTTTCATGCTACTCCTTTTGTAGTAATTTGTTAGTATTCTTTTCATAGAGTTGCGTCTTTTATCGTTCATGTTATCATGGTGTTTGATTCGTGCTCCCCCTAAAATTATGCACCATATTCTTATGATGCCCTTAAGTTGATCAACAACAAGTATTGATGCCTTGCCCATTCAAGGGACAATCAATATGTTATTTTTCCCATGCAACTTGCTTCCTTCTCCAAACCTTTGTGACTCTTTTCACATGCTTGTTGACAATTCTTCAAATTGTCCAAGACCCATTTTAATTGGAAATATCTAACTAAATGTACAACATTATGGCATTTGAAGAATTCAGTTCTGTACATGAATGATGGAGCATAATTTTTGTAGGTGTGCATATTGGAGTATCTCCCTAAAAATTTACTTATGGGGAACTGAGTGGAGTCCTATTTGTTATAATCCCTACAATATTTTTCCATGTGCCCAAAATTTGTACAAGAATAACAATAACCCAAAAATATATGTTGGTACCTGGAGGATGGAGCTTTCCTTGATGAACTTCTAAAGTATTTATGCCTTGAGATCCTTTTATGATATGCATTGCCTCTTGCATTCTTGACACCTTATGCACACCTTCTTGGAGTAGGGTTTCTTTCAAGGTTATATTGATTAATCATCTTGCTTTTGCTGGAACTAAATGCATCAACATTTCCTCCAAGCTTCTACACATCTTTGTTGTTTAATGCATTAGCGTTTGCATCATTTTTTCTTGAGGGTTCACCTACATAACCAATACCTGATTTATCAAGGGGGGATATTTGATGGCTTAGGATGTTATCTATGGTTTGGTATATCTTTAGACTATTGTTTATCTGATCAAATTCTTTCCTTGGGATATCAATTTCTTCTTTCATCTTCTTTATTTATTCATCCTTATTTTCTATATGGTTATCCATTGTTTCCTTCATTCTTGTTTCTTCACATGATTGAGCCTTGAAAGAGGTGACATATGATTTTAATTTGGGGATATATTCATCCTTTTCTTCAATTTGGTATGTCATGGCATTCCTTTCCTTTTCTGCTTCACCAACGTTTCCTTCGAGGAGGGCCAAACCTTCCATCACTATTTCAGTTCCTTGTGCTTGTTTCTTTGCTTCTTCCAACTGAAATTTAAGGGAGGATACCTCTTCCTTGTATTGACCAATTTTTGCTACAAGTTTGTTCAAGTACTCATGTATTTTTTCAAGATGGCTCAACTAAATGTCTTCCCTTTTCTTTGCTTTATCCAATTGATTTTCCATGGCTATGACTTCTTCATGATTGATTTTCTTGTTTTGATGCAATTCCGCCATAAGCTTGGTGAGCTCCTTATCTTTTTTCTTGTACTTGAATCTTGAAGAGTTCAAATTAATTCATTGTATTATCAAGGTCATGGTCACCATCTTATGCTTCTTCTTTAGCTCCTCATTTCCACTTTTCAAAATTCTTGTGTATTCTAGGGAAACTACAAGTTTTTCCACAAGATCTTCTTTGAGGTTTTCTTTATCTTCTAGGTCTTCCTTGATCTTCATGTCTTCAATTTTTCTTTAAACCACCTTCTATGGTTTTGAATCATTCTTGTGCTCTTGGATTTCCTCATTTGAGGTTACGAGCAAAAGTCCTTTTGAATGAAGATCTTGCAGATTCTCCCACAAGACTTTGTTAATGATCATTTATTCATTTTGACATTTATAGGATATATTAGGCCACTCAATATTACCTTTATTACTATCATATTATGTTCCTCAAACTCTTCTTCCATCATGATTCTAGTAGTCACTGATTCCCAAACTTCAAACCTTGATACATCAAAAATAATTTCATTCTACCCTTCCATACTTCAAAATTTGTTCCATTCAATATAGGAGCTTTGTCAACCTGGTTTTCATCTTCATTCTTGAATGTGGAAGAGACATATTCAAATGGTTTGGAGCCTTTCTTCCTTGATATTGCCATTTAGTTTTTAAGGATGTACCTTCTAGCTTTTAGGTTGTAAGTGAAGGTAATGGCTCTGATACCAATTTTTGGAAATACTGAGAGGGTGGGTGAATCAATATTTGTTTTACAATTGTTACTTTACCAATTAAGATCACTTATAAACAAAATACAAAATGAATAATAAATTATTTTGTTAATCAAATTGATGAGGACTCAAATCCTCTTTACAACAAATAAAGTACAATAATGCTTCAGGGCACCAACCCTAGATGAAAACTACAATCTTCAATCCACCAAGCTCCAACATGTGTGGTGCCAAGATCCAACTTGGTCTTTATGAGGCTCCAACCTCTTAGGGATCCAACCCTATCTTCCACAAGGTTCCAACCTTGTGTTTATGAGGCTCCAACCTTTAGGTCTCTAACCCTCTCCACTGTCACAGGCTCCAATCTGATCTACTTGAGGACTCCTATCCTCTAAGGCACCAACCCTATAAATATCTTCAAAATGAATAGTTCTTCAAGGCTTCCTAAACACTTCTGCAACAAGCCTTGACAAATTCTTCAACACACCTCCAGGGCATCTCTAACAAGCTTTCAATAATCTATTATTTCATCAATGAAAAATTTGTCCACTGTAGAAGGTGCCACCCAAACTCTTCATGATACCAAGAAATTTCTTCTAAATTACTTCATTAGGGTTTCATAAATGTATCATGAGGTCAACCAATGTCTTCACAAGGTGTCTTTAACAATTTTCCTACAAGCCTTCAATAGTGACCTAACCAATCCTCCAGACTTCTACCTCTTAAAGTGTATAACAAAAGAATCCAAGATTGTTACTTCAATAAAGATCTAAAATATAAGGTCTGCAATTTAGTCTAAAAGAATATTTAAAATCTCCACAAGTTTTTGTTATATGTTCTAATTAGTTTTGCAATGATAGTCATATCAATGTTCTTTACAGAGGAACAAGTCCACAACTGAAATCACACACGGATCTGTGAATGATGTATCTATGCTCCAACTAAGTCTGCAAACATCTACAAATATTTTTCTATTTTTGAACTTAACCAGGTCATAAATGTAGGTATGTAATTGAATTACTTTAACATGTCAGAAAACTTCAACAAATACATAGGCTCTTAGAAGACTAGGTCTGCACACAGAGGAATAGGTATGTATGGGGGTTCCCATAGGTCTGAACCTGTGGTTAGAGTTTAGTGAATTTAAAATTTAAAAAAAGTCCTGTGAACTTCACTCAACAATCCTCAAGAATCAACCACAGGGCAAAAACTCTTGCAAGTGTTCTAACAATTTCTATTTTTTTTTTCGACAAAATCGCATAGATTCGCTTCTCTCATGTGAATCTTTTAGATGTATCCTTCCTCTTGTTAGTTCACGAGATGTGAACTTACCTTATGCTATGCCGAATTCTTTGTTTTTCATCACCGATAATTGTGCTCAAAACAACATATCTTACCCTGAATTTATACGAATTTGTGATCAAGACGTTGCTTTCTATAGAGGAATAGAGTTGAAGGTGTTGGAGTCGACTTTTGAATTTAAATTGTTAATATGACATTCTAGCAGCCAACATGGGGATATTATTCAATTCGCTTGATCTTTTTTCCTTTTGATTATTATTATTATTTTTAATAATAAATGTGTCCCCCTTTTGCTTAAGAATTGACATAAGCTTCTTTCCATCAGGATGTAAAGGAGTTCCATCAAAAATTTGAAATGCCAAATCCATTGAAGGCTCCTTCCAATAAGTCACAAGTGCATCTCCTTTTTTCCGTCAAGTATTATTGTCAATATGAATATTCACTAGTGGTTTTTTGGTATCAAGATCCTCTTGATGATCCCATATTTTAAAAATGCCTCTACAATTTATTCAGTAGTAACATCCTTTGGTAATCCTGTCAGATAATCATGTGTGTTGACCTTCAAATCAAACCAACCATATGCTGAAGTTTTGGCTTTCTTTTTCTCGTCTCAGTCATACCACCCCATCCAAGAGCCTTCTCTATGTTGAATTTTTTGAGTAGGAGCTAGGGATTTATTAGGATTAATTGGTAAGATATTTTTTAATGGTGTTATAATAGGTATAAGGTAATATGAAAGGAAATTAGGAAATATGGGATTGATAGAGCTATGATTAGGGTTTTATCAATATACTTTGGGTTTCATGGCTTTCTTAGGGCTTTATTAAGGCAACACTATAAACTAGGGTTTCTTTTTGCCAAGCATTGGACAAAGGCTTGAGTAATGCAAGCTATAGTTTCTTCAATATGAGCGCTAGAGCAAGATTTAACTAGGGCTAGGGTTTCAAGGATTCATTAGGTAACATAATAGGATTAGGTTTTTCCAAAAGTTAGGGCTTCTTGCAAATTGGGGCATCAATTAGGGTTTAGCCTTCAACAATGCCATATTGACATCAATGACAACTTTGACCAACACCAATGAAAAAGATAATAACATTTACAAATACCAATACAATTATAACTTCACTTTTTGTTGCATTACTCTTTATGATTATAAATTAATATTTACAAATATTATAATATTATAATTTTACCTATTATTATATTGCTTTATTTTATTATAGAGAGAATTAAAGAATTCAAAATGAATAAAATAAATGTTATTATTAATGTGTTTGGCTCTCATTATTATTTCATGTGACATTTGTTTGTGAAAGTAACTATGTTAGCTTCAATCTCAAGGCACTTTTTAGCAATTTGAATTTATGTTTCACCTCCAAATTCACAAGTGACCTCATAATATTTCAAGTCGTCGTGACCCAATAGTTGTGAACCTTTATAAGGAGAATTAACTATAAATTGGCATTTATCCTCCACTATTTTCAATTAAAACTTGGGCATCATCCAAGTGCTATCATCTGAGGTACCGCAAGCCTAAAGAAGCTGAGTTGGAGAGGAGATAAGGATGTGGGTTTGTACTTGTTTCTGTGGTTTGGTACACGTTGAAGTTAGGGATGTTGGACACAATTATTTTGACAAGTTTTTGTGGCCTAATGGTGGCATCTAATGCGGTCTTACAATGGCAATCTCTGCAGCCTAATGGTGGCACCTATTGCGGCTTAACAATGTCAATCTCTATGGCCTAATGGTGGCATCTATTGCGGCTTACTAGTGACATCTATTGCAGCCTAACAATGACAATCTTGTGGCCTTTTCTGTGACATCTTATGCGGCTACCTTAGTCATATATGCGACCTTCTCTATGGCATCTTGTGTGGCTTCCTTTAGCCTATCTACAACCTTTCTCTATGACTACATGCAACCCTTTTCTAGTGGCTTCATGAACCTTTGTCTTTAGATATCAATAATAATAAATTATGTTCCAAAATTTTATTAGACCAACTTAACTTTAATTTATGTGAGAGTTAGCCCCACACATTATTAGACCAAAATTTATTAATCCTTAACCATGTCGAATTTGGAGGTCGGCTTAATCTTTTGGCACCTTTTGAAATTTAAATTAGAGTGAATTTTAAGGGTCGGCTAGTTATTCTAGAACCCTCATCGAATTATATAAAAGAGGCCCATTTAATTACGATTTAAACAAAAAAATTTGTTACGTTCAAAGTGTATCCATTTAGCTCTGCGGTCATCTTCTCAGCCTATATTTGACCCAAGTTAATATTTTTAAATTTTTGTCCCTCAATATTGCATTCCGGGGAAATTATCGATCAGCCCGTTACCTGTAAATTTTGTTAAAGCTTGTAAACAAGATGGCGAAAGGAAAGAACCAGAAAAGATCACGCGATGGTCAGCAAGTAGCTGGGGGAGTTGAAAAGGAGGCAGCACCAGCTAATGACGTTGATAAAACAGTTAAAAAAGAGACGGCTGTAGAGGAGAACGAACCCAAGGCCGGTTCAGCAGACCCCGCTGTGTCAAAGGTTGGTCAAAATAAGAAGAAAAAAGAAGGCGGGCAGGAAGCAAACAATGAATTAGATGGCAGTGGCAAAGATAAGTTTGCCGGCTTGATTTTTATGTGTAATTCTCAAACGAAGCAGGAGTGTTTCCGACACAAAGTGTTTGGCTTGCCAGCTGCCAAAAAGGAGCTTGTAGAAAAGGTGAAGCCCGGAATGAAGCTCTTCTTGTATGATTTTGACCTTAGACTGATGTATGGTATCTACAAGGCAGCGTCTGCCGGAGGAATGAATCTGGAACCAGATGCTTTCCGGAGTTCTAAAAGGCCATTCCCCGCACAGGTACTCTTTTTATACAATATTTGACTATATATACAAATCTTTTTTTGCGTGTATGCAATTTCTGTTTCATGTCTTTTCTATACATATCCACACTACATCAGTTTTATGTCGAGATTAGCATTTCTAAATGAAGTATGTTGTGCAGGTGCGGTTCCGTATTCAAAGTGATTGCTCCCCCCTTTCTGAAGACATATTCAAGAAAGCAATCAAAGATAACTATGATGGGAAAAACAAGTTTAGGTTTGAACTCAATCTTCAACAGGTATCTATCTATTAATTATTTGTAATGAAAGTCATGCTCGACATATATATTTTATGGCTTCTATAATTAGGAAAATTACCTGTTTTACAGGTGAAAAAGCTTACGAAGCTCTTCCGACCAGTACCACAGTTTAATTCTCGCCCAGAAAATAACCGCATTTCTGTTCAAGTTGACCTTCAGCGTAGTAGGGAGCTTCAATTCAGGGAGGATATGATGAGGGAGCAAATGCTTAGAGAGGAACTGCGTCGAGAAGAGTTGCGCCGAGAGGAATTGTTGAGAGATGATATGCTGCGTCGAGAGGAGCTCCTAAGAGAGGAACTGCGTCGAGAAGAGTTGCGCCGAGAGGAATTGTTGAGAGATGATATGCTACGTCGCTATCAAGAGGAAGCTGCAAGACGTACTGATTATGTTCCTCAGGCTCCATTAACTGGATATAGTGTTGATCCTGCTATAGCTGAGAGGGAGCTGTTACGATATGGAGGTGCAAGGGATTATATTCCTCAGCCTCTTCTTCAAGCTCAAAATCCGTATGCGAATCTACAATCACAAGATCCATATGGTAGTCTATTACCAAAGCAACCTGAGATAGATTATCAGAGCATTGAATCTTTATATCGTCAAAGGATAATGGAGGAGGAATATCGAAAGACGATAGCCAGTGATGTGCCAACTGAAAGCCTGCAAAGGGATTTACGTTGACCTGATTTAGGAGACCCTGTCGCTGGAAGTCCTACTGCATATATTGGATCATCTTCGCTATATCGCTAGATTTTTAAGCTGCTTAATTTTGAATCATAGGCTTATTATAGTTTGATTCCATACTTTTAGTTATGAATCAGTCTTAATAACTGATCTAATTGGTGCGGTACTAGACTATTTGAGATTATTGCGTAATTTTGTTCTGAACCCCATTATGATTTTCAGTTTGGAAAGTTATTTCATATATTTGACATGGTGGATAGAATTGTGATATGATAGATGTATTGTATTCAGAAGGGGTATTGTGGGAGCTTGTTAATGAGAAAAATGCATAATTTTAGTGTTTTGAATTCTAACTCCAATTCATATTGTTTTGCATTCTAATTATCTGAAGGATTGAAAGGGTTGTCGTGACCTAATGGTTGTCTAAAACCCGCAAAGAATAGTATTGACTTAAACACATGAAAGAAAAAAAAGTTGTCAAATTTCTAGAATTCTTCTTCCCTTGAATTTTTCAGGAGCGGCTTCACACCACCTTCATCACCTATTGACATTTGATGCTGAAGCATGCTCTTTTTCGTTTTCTCGGTCGGGGATTGTGCTTATGCTGCATAATGTTCAAGATTTTGACAGATGAAGCACCTCACCTTTGGTAAATCTTTCCTCTTTTGATCTCGAGCAAGACTAGGAAAATCTTTCCTCTTTTGATCTTGAGGAGGACTAGGTCTTTTGGGATTTCTGTTGAATTTTCTCAAATTTCTTCTATCAGATTGTCCACGTTTCCAAAATCCTTTTTCTTTTCCCTTCTTGGTGTGAGCTGCAAGTGCTTTTGATTCTTCATTATGAGGTTCATATTTTGATGATAATGGCAGTCCATAGGTCATCAAGTCGAGGTAATTTCATTCGAGCATAGATACCTTGAAGGAATGGTTCCCATGAGGGAGGAAATCCATGGGTCCCAGGAGAAGGAAATCCATTCACATCAATTGTGACAATCTATGAATCTTCCAACATTTTTTTCAATGACTCCTAAGTTTATTTTTGACTTGAGATACTCATAAAGTGGCAACAATAGAGGCTTATCTAATCCTTTTGCTTTTTTTAATCAAGCTATATAAGTGATCCGATTATCTTTTATGGAATCCATCAATATTCTTTTTGGACTTCTCTTTTTTTATATATATTTTGGCTTATATTCTTTTTGGCCTTTTCCTTTTTTGTTATATATATACTTGGCTCTTTCTTCAATTCCATGTGGTTTTGGAATGGTTTTGGCTACCTGATCCAAAAGATCATTTTTTGGAATGTTTTTCTCCATCTGATCTAGAAGATCATTTTTTTTAGATAAAGAGTATTTTTGTGTTTTAAGATCTATAATTTATGACAATTTCCAACTTGTCATCAATTCTAATATTTGGAGTCACTTTCCAATTCTAATATGCTCTCTAGGCTACTACTTGTTTCTAGGATTGTTTTAAGGGTTTCTCTCTCTTGTTGGTCTATTGTCATAAATATGCACTATTTCTTCATAAAGATGTTCTCTTGCACTATTTCTTCATAGGATTGAAGGAAGAAATTGTCCTTGTTATTTCTATAGTGATTGAAGAATTATAACATATTTTTTGTTATATAGACATTATCTACTATCTTAAGAACCTGACAAATCCAATGCATCTTCCATATTCTGGTCCAACAAGCTATGGAGGAGTCTTCAAAAATTATGAATGAAAAATCCTTCATTTATGTATGAGTAATACCAACAACACAACTGAGCTATGGGCCTTGCAACAAGGTCATTTCATTTGCATTTGCAATTGGTAGCACAAGCTTATAATTGAAGGAGAGTCTCAACTTATCATCTCTATATTTTGGAAAATTTAATGTGGTGCCAATCCTTCCAAATTCTCTGAAATTAGTTTACATTTGGAAACCACAATTGTGAAATTTGCCTCCCTTTTATCCCTTGTACAAGCTCCCTTGCTGACTAATGTTTGACACAAGGGTAATAAAATTATGTAAAACCTTGCAAATTTTCATCTTGGAATTGGAGGAACATCTCTAGACTTGTCTTGGGATTAAAAATCTCCTTCTATGTTGTGATCATCTTGCCAAATCTATTCCCAATAGAAATTATCAATCCTAGACGACTCCCCTCCTTAGTGAGCTCCATATAACAGGACTATAGTTTAGATCAATACCTTTTTTCAGGTTATTTTTTCCTTTGTATATCATGTCTATCATCACGCCTATATGATAGTTGGGTTGTTGAATTCTTTCATATCAAAATTTCATATTTCATAATTCCTAAGCCTTTGTTTACATAATATTTATGTATAGGTGCATGGTATCAAACATTGCATAATAGAATTGAAATATAAAGTAAAATAAAGGGCAATAAATTATTTAGTCGATTAAGATCTTATGTTGCAGAGAACATTAATAAGCAACTAAATAATATTTTAGAATCTTGGGATGTCGGTTTGGACTTGAGGAAAAACGTTTTTGTGAAAATTATTTAAACACTTCCATTAAATGCTTCAAATTTAAGTGAATTTCAAATAGATAACAAGGCTCACTTTTTGGTTAAATTATTAAAAAAGAAAGAGCTAGATGGTGTTCCAAAATACAAGTGTTAAAAGATTCCATTTCTAGTTGTACACAAATTAAAGATAAGAGAAGTAATGTTGGAGCACAACATGTTGACAAACTAGTTTTCCCGTTCTATAATCCCAGCTTTATGGCTAGAGGCGATGTGACTCCACAAGCATGGCATCCAAATGTGAACCAAAGTAAGTTTTTATGTTGAAAATGAGCTATCACATTTGAGAGGGGATTGAATTATCATAACCACTTGGTCCACAAGGTTAAGTATCCTTTGTAAGACTCTTTAAAGGATCTTGTTGATCTTGTGGAGGGTTCCTTTTTATTTGATAAATTAGAACTTTGAATCCCAACACAATAAGACAAGCTCTAAATTCCATGACATTGGAGATGGATCAAATACCAAAATACTTAATGGAGTCAAATGTGGAAAAACAAGTATGCCCTTGCCCCACTTGTAGGATCATATCTTATGGGAGATCTGAAATGGAACTACTACCTTACTTCGGGAAGACTTTTTGAATCAATGGATAAATATTTCAAACAATGTTCTCTTTCAAACTATTAAAGCTCACCACATATCTTAAGGTTATACCCAGGTAGCTCATTGGGAAATGAAAGCTCCACATTCTCAATAGGGACAATGGAAAAGCGGTTCCTCTTTCTCAATATTCTATCCCCATTAGAAGAAAATTTGTTATCTCAAGAGCCAACTAAATGGAAATTTGAAGTTCGGGAAGGGAAGGACACTTGGAGATGGGTATATCGACTTGTTGGTAATTTCAGCATCCAAGATCCTACCTTGAAACCAACAAATGGACATTCAAAAAAAAATCACATGGGATAAACTCCAAAAGTAAGCTTCCACAACACCACAATTCGACAATTATGTTTCTCCAACGATGAGGATGTCAATCATCTCTTTCACAGCTACAACTTTTCTTCCACTATGTGGGATCATCTAGCTACCAGCTTCAAGCAATCTGACAGACTTACAAACAACATTATTACAAATTTTGAAAATGTAGGTGGGATCCGTTCCAAAATTCTATCCTCAATATATCTTGGAATCTATTCCCTCGATTCATCTTATGGGATATATGGAAAGAAAGGAATCAACACATATTCAAAAACTCTGCATTGGTAATGTGTTCCTTAGGAATGATCCATCATGGTTGCTCTAGGAATTTCTCCTAAATCTTCAACCCTGTTGTCCTAAAGCATGCCAATAAGTTGCAAGAAGTTTGAGACCAGACACAAAGACGATGAAACAAAGATGGCAGATAAAAAAATGAAGAAAGAAAGGTAATCCTACCTGAGAGGAGAGTCACTCGATAGATTAAGAGCTACCTCAAAATTGAAGAGTTCTCTCTCTAACTTTGGGGCTCAACATAGACTTTCACTATGAGATCCTTGTTGTCGATGGTGACCAAATGCCAGTTGTGGTTAAGATGAGATAATTCCAACTTTGTGGAACATAGCATGTTGACAAGCTAGATTTATCATTCTCTAATCCAAACTTTATGGATATATTTGATGTGACTCTACAAGCATGGCATGCAAAGATGAACCAAAGTAAGTTTTTCTATGGAAAATGAGCTATCACATTTAAGAGGGATTGAATTATTATAACCATTGGATTTTCCTTAGAAAGAAAAATGATTCTCTTGGTGACCTGCTTTCCAGGTTGGCTAGCTACATTAAAGCTATGAATAACCATCACTGAGGTATAAATTCCATTTTTGGTGGATATGTAGCATGTACAATTGCACGAGGGAGGCTTAAGAGAGAAGGTCAGTAAAAGAGATCAACAAGCATTAAGATAGATTAATTTATGTTAAAGTAACCTTTAATGACCATAAATATGATATACTGAGTAAAATACCAATTTTAAAATGGCTAAGAGTATTTATAAGTGAATACCTAATTCTAAATACCGTAATGAGATGTGCTATAAAGCTCCAATACACAGTATGGTTGTCATGATGGTTTTGATTTTGAGAAAGTTAATCATTTTCAATACTTGCAACTAGCTATGTTATAAAGCTTCATAGGCAATATGTTTTGTTTTTAGAAGTTTGTTGGTTTGTAGGTGTCATTGAACACCAAGGACGGTGTTCCCCCAAGGGAGAGGGTTTTGTAACAGCCCTGGTAAAACCATTCATGTAAAAATATATAATACCACAATGATGGGACATGTATTCCAAGTTGAATGGTGGGATAGAAATCCTAGCGGGTATTCATTCATTTATTATGGCTAAGTAAATTGGAAAAGGAAAAGGCAAAGGCATTGGAAAGGCATGAGACATTAAGTGAAATTTTATTTATGAAAATAATGGAAATTAGGAGAAAAGGAAGGTGAAAGGTCACATTTTGCATGTGAGGAGGAAAATGAAGGAAAATAACAGAAAATGAAGAAATTATAGGGCTCATTAATAAAAAGGCTTCTGAGGATCAATGGGGGGAATTGGTTAGTTCAATTTTGGGAGAGCTCTCATTATTATTTCTTTCTCTCTCATACTCTTGAGCACTTAGAGTATTCGTGGAGCAGTCTTGGAGAGTGTGGAATATTTTGAGATTTGGATCAAGAAAGCAAAGGAAAAGCTGGAAATTGGAATAGTACATTAGGATCAACATCTACAACAGGTTATGATTACAACTACTGAGTTGCATGCATGTTTTCCTCATTGTTTCTGGCATGCATGGTGTATGCATGTGGATTTCCTAGCCATGTCATTTCCTACACAACCATGGTATTCTGGGTTTATTTCCATTGATTATTTTCTAGTTTGTTCTCATGATTCCTTTATCTGTTGGGTTGAGTTATTAGTTCCTAGAAGCCTTGGTTGTAAAAACGCTCTGGAAGCCCAATAGAGAACTGTGGGTTGAGTTACTAGTCCTCGAAGCCTTGGTTGGAAAAAATCTCTAGAAGCCCTAGGTGGGTTGAGTTACTAGTCCTGGAAGCCTTGGTTGGATAAATGCTCTAAAAGCCCTGTAAAATTTGGGGTTGAGTTACTAGTCTTGGAAGCCGTGGTTGGAACAAACGCTTTGGAGCCCTAGAGTAGCTTGGGTAGAGACCAATCCGTGATGGTTGTGACTTCCGACCATGAGGTAAAATCACTAGTTGAGGGTTGAGGTGGTTTGGCCTCTAGAATCCCTGGATTGATTGTGATTGATGTGTTTGATTAAGGCCCACATTCATGCCTGGAATATGGCACAGAGGTGCTTGGATGAAGTGAGACTTGGCTCAACCAATCTATTGTCAGGTGGAACATGGAAGTTTGATCCGCGGTTGGTTTTTACATTCAGTAATGAAGAGCTCATTTCTTTGGTATTTGGTATGAAAATATACTAGTTTATGTATGGATTCAATTGCTATTGTATTCATGGTATTTCTGTTGTTAATTTTCTGATTATAAGAAAGTATTCGATCAGTGATGATGTATGGTGCTATTCATGTTTTTTCCTGTAAATTATTATCCCATGTATCTATAGTAAAATTGATTATACGATAGCTCATGATGTAGGGGAGTAATGATTCTTAGCCATTCTCAGATAAGGAAGAGACCCCTTTGTTTAAATATGTTGTTTATACATGTACATGCTATGTTTGTGACATGTTTCACGAAATTCTTGTCATGACTGGGTGGGGTCGGATGAATTTCGATTGATGTGATTACTTCCATATGTTTTTTTTAATTTTAATTATCCTCTCCTAAATTTACAGGAAGTTCTGGGCAGTGAACTGGGCTCAGGGGCTAAAAATGTGGCACAGATCTCAAAGCTATAGGTGGAAAATTCGTTGTTTGGGCCTTAGCTGCTACCTTGACAAGGATAGCCTGCGACTATAGAGTCTATAGCCGCTACCTTTCCCTTACAAGCCCACGACTCAGCCTCAAAGTGGCTAAAAATTAGTTCCCCCTCAGGGAACAGGACCTTGGTGTTGGAAATGTTGTCATTGATGGCAAAGGAAATGACAAAGGGCTGAAACATCATTCAAGGGGCAGAAAGGCAGCAGAGACATCAGAGGAAATGGAGACCAGAGACATCAGAGGAAACAGAGACAAAGAGAGATAGAAAAAGAAAGGCAAAGGAGAAGTTAAAGGAGAAGCACTCAAAACAGCAACAAGGCAAAGAGAGCATGAGATATGAAGCAAATACAGTTTTAGAAAGGTCAGTTGATTGGAGATCTGGAGAGGCAACAGAGGAGCTTTAGGAGCAAGGAACAACATCAGTCAAGGAGTAGAGGTATTTGATTTGAGAAATGGGTTCTGAGTGTGAGAACATATTATAGAAAGTATGAAAAGAATGTTGAAAAGTTACTTCTTATGCACTGTAAAATATCCCCCTCACTCTTGAGAAACTGTGTGTGAAAGGTTGTGCGAATGCCCTACATATAATAAGGAATTTGGCGTTGATTAAGTAATTGTAATAAGGGTTAATGCAAATGGTTTGATTTATAAACAGTGCTGATGTGCTGAGGATATATATATTGTATCATTTGAATTGAATAAAATGAAGGTCAGTATAGATATCTGAAGATCTTCTGTTCCGAACTTATATGTGTTGTATTGATCGAATAACTTTGAAATAAGGGCTCATTCGAGATTCTATACATATATATCTGAAGGGTCATATGGACTAAGGTTCTATCGATCGCCGGAAGGATCGATGTCACAAAAGGAGAGGCAGAACCATAGTCAAATGCGCAGTGTGAATGGAGCTATGCGTAGTAACAGATGAAATCACAGCGGTGAAATGCAATGAATAGTTATATATATATATCGAAAGGAGCGAAACGTATAAAAGATCGGAACAGGCGAGGGCAGAACTTGGAGTGGAGAACGGAACCGTGACCGAGAGGAACAGTGACGACATTTTGGAGCAAAACCGAGGGTTTCATCGCATCGCTTTAGGCGAGTAAGCGGTAATCTTTGGTTGGGCAGCAATTCCATAGGATTTGTGACATGCGTCCCTCAACGAAATTGAAAACCGCCGTTTAAAGTGTGCCATCGCACGTTATACATCGACTGAAGACGCCGAGCGATATTGATATAGATCGTTGATTTGGAGGCTCGACATCGGACAGTGATCGCTCGCTGGACTTGGCCGTAGTTTAATGAAAGAGCCCAGAGGTTAACTAAGGTACGGTGCATGCGGTAGATTGGACTTTTGGTTGTATTCTGGGCCCGGGGTGGAGATATATGAAATGAATTTGGTTTATTAACTGTAGTACAAGGTCCAATGGAAAATATTAATGATGTTTATTAAGGTTTGCCAGGTAAATGCGAGAAATTGTTGTTGGTGTGTTATACGTAATATAGACCAACATATATTATGAAGAAATTGGATATGCGTTGAATAACCCTGTGGGCCCAGAGCCAAAGGTAAGCGGTTCAATTGAATTAAATCTCGAGATATATATTCCCAAGGTTCGAAACATATATATGTGCTGATATATATATATATATATATATATATATATATATATATATATGTATGTATATACATATATATATATATATATATGTATGTATATACATATATATATATATATATATATATATGTATATACATATATATATATATATGTATATACATATATATATATATACATATATATACACATATATATATACATATATATATATATATATATATATACACATATATACACACACACACACACACACACACACACACATATATATATATATATATATATATATCAAATCTTATATAATGCATCTATATGCCGGTTTATATGTTCAAAGGGCGGTGGTTTATACACAAAGGATCATGGATATGATACGCATTGGTTGAAACTGTACAGCAGTTATATAACTGCAATGAACTGGGAACTGAATAAATGTGAAAACAAAATAGAGAGTGAGGTTGGATGTATGATGAAAAAAAAAGGAGGAAGAGAAGAGTGCTATTCAGAATATACACTGTAATTGAATGAAAGTTTTTAACTATTTATATTGTCTGTGATGTAATTGGAAAGTCTCCAGAGAAATATAAAATCCCACTGTAAAGTTGAAATGGTACATTTTTTCTGAGTAAATTGATAAAAGAGAAGAAAATGCAGAATTGAAGAAAAAGAAATAATCAAACAGATATGAAGATTGGAGTGCAGTGAAAGAAATCAAAGGTACAGAACATAGCTTATATCCAAGTTAAATCAGCAAATGTTTCTTTATGAAAAAGAGGGAGTTGAAGCTTCCTTGCAAGTTGTAGCTTGCAGAATTTGAGGTTGGAGCCTCCTATAGGTTGGTGCTTACTGAAAACCAGTGGTGAGAGGGAGTCGGAGCTTGCCTTTACATCACATCAATAATAAGATGTGGTTTTCTCCCTTTATGGGTTTCCATGTATATGGTGTCTTTGTGCATGATGTTTATGTGTTGATATGGTCTATCTAATTTGCTTGATACTTGCTGCTGTCATATTAAGTCAGTTGTTACATTATATTAATACTTGCTGCTCACATTCTAAGACTACTCACATATTAAGTTGAATATGAAATGAAGGTGTAAATAAGTCTTATTGAAAAGTTTTAAATGTTCATTAATGTGTTAAACTGATTCACCCCCCCCCCCCCTCAGTTTAACTAAGGGTTCAACAATTGGTATCAGAGCAGGTTCCTTTTTTTTGTAGCAGTTTAACAATTGAAAGGAGATCCTAGGTTCTTGAGATGGCTAGTCAAGAAGGATCCTCAATGAACAAAGCCCCTTTCTTCACTGGTGCAAATTATGCCTTCTGGAAATTCAGAATGTGAACATACATAATGTCCTTAGGAGTAGAAGTTTGGGCTGCTGTGGAATTTGGATATGACTCTAAGGAAAATGTCTCAGAGAAAGAAGCCAAACAAGATTTTGTGGCTAATGCAAAGGAAATGAATGCAATCTTGAATGAACTGTGTGAGGCAGAATTCATCAAATTAATGCACAACGAGACTGCTAAAGAAATGTGGGAAACTCTAGAAAATATTCATGAGGGAGACACAAAAGTGAAGACAGCTAAACTTCAAGTCTATAGAGCCCAGTTGAAAATTTAAAGATGAATGATGATGAAGATATTGCTAGTTTCTTTTTAAGAGTTGCAGAAATTGTTAATAATATGAAAGCACTAGGTGAAACCATGCAAGAATGTGTAATTGTTCAAAAGATCATAAAATCTTTGCCATCTAGTTTTAATCCCAAGGTCTCTGCCATAGAAGAAACAATAGATATGGAAACCTTGACCATGAATCAGCTTCTTGGAAAATTAACAGCGTATGAGATGAGACTGCCACAGAAGAAGTCAAATGTAAGGGAGGCAGCTTTTAAGACAGAGAAGAAGAAAGAAGAAAAAGATGAGATAGACTCCTGTTCTGATGAAGAAGAGGCCAAATTCATCAGGAAGTTGGATAAAGGCTCAGGCAAGTATAAAGGTAAACTTCCATTTAAATGTTTCAATTGTGGAAGAGTTGGACATTATGCTTCTAAATGTCCTTATAAGAAAACTAATAATCAGGCTCAGTAATCAGAGAAGACCATATCTAAGAACTGGCAGAAAGGGAAGAGATTCAATAGAAAATCTTTCTATGCTCAGCAAGACAGCTGAATTCTCAAGTGAAGAAGGAACATCAGAATTTGTTTTAATCGCTATATAAGAGCTGGAAGAATGTTTTTTAGAAGATGAGGAAGAAGGTGAAGTGGACCTTGAGGGGGAGCTAAGAAGTGCCTTGGAGGAAATTGACAGACTAAAACTGAAGTGCAGAAAACAGAAAGAAATTCTTCTCAAATACGTGAGAGAGGAAAAAAATTCAGAAGCCCTCATTCAGTTGAAAGTAGAGCTTGAAGAAGCTAAGAAGATAGAAGATATTTTACTTAAGCAGATTAAGGATAAAACTCAGGAACAAGAGAAGTTGGAAGTAGAAGTAGCGAGCCTAAGAAAGAACTTAGAAAAGGCCCAAAGAGAACTATTAATGAATACACCTCTAATGAAAGGCTCTGGGCAGTTGGACCAGATTGTAAATGCACAAAGGTCACCTCTGATAAAAACTGGGATAGGCTATGAAGGAGAATCAAGCAAAGGCAAAGGAAAAGAAAACAAAAATATTATTTTTGTAAAAGAAGATGAAAATATCCAAGCAGCTCAAAAGATTTCAAAGGAAGAAGAATCCTGCAATAAAGTAGATAAAAATCAGGAGGAAGCTCAAATGACAAAGGATGAAGGAAATAAACTGTCAACTGAAAAAACCTTGCATACTCCTGAATATGTCAAATTTGGAAGTCATCAAAGGAGATTTTTTCCTTCTATGAAAAATGCTACTTGTTATTCCTGTCACAAATTAGGACACATTGTTGCATATTGTTATGCAAGAAGAATAAATACAAACCAACGAAGGATGCAAACAATAAAAAGTTTTACTCAAGCAGGAAGATGGAGAAGAAAACCTTTTATCAGGTATGCAATTTTTTTTTATGGATACTATTTTTATTGTAATGATTTTGGCCATAAAATCATAGAATGTAGAAAATATGAACAAAGTCTATTGTTCAAAACCTCAAGAAGGTTTATGAATCATAGAGAGTTTATTCCTACTTAAAAACCTGCTAAGGATATATCCAAATGTTGTGTATGCAATAAAAGTGGACGTATGTCTTCCAAATGTTCTATAAGAGAGTGTAGTTCACCATCTCAGAAAGATACCAAGCAAGAGGATGCTTGCAGTGGAAAAAGAAAGTAAATAAGTGTGATTTGGCTCTAATAACTCAAGATCTAAAAAGCTAGTGGTATTTGGATAGCGGTTACTCAAAGCATATGTCAGGCGATAGAAGCAAGTTTATAACCTTTGACGAAAAGAAATATGGAAATGTTACTTTTGGAAATGATAAAGCAGGAAAGATCAAAGGAAGAGGCTCAGTCAGTCTAGACAATGGTAGAGGAAAAACCCAGGATGTACTATTTGTGGATGGGCTGAAAGAAAATCTGTTGAGTGTTAGTCAAATGTGTGATAAAGGCTATGAAGTTATTTTTAGAGCTCAAGAATGTGAATTAAGATCAAGCACCATTGGAAAAACCCTGATCAAAGGTGTTCGAACGGAAAGCAATGTCTATGTAGTAAAAGAAGAAAATGAAGCATGCCATCTTAGCAAATTTTAGGAGTCTTGGTTATGGCATAGGAGATTGGGACACCTAAGCTTTGATCATATCATAAGTCTAAGCAAAAAGAATGCAGTCAGAAATATGCCAGTCATCAAGAAGCCTTCAAATACAATATGTAAATCTTGTCAGCTAGGTAAGCAGATCCGTATATCCTTTAAAACCAAAGAGAAGTTATCTACAAGCAGACCTCTTCAACTTGTTCACATGGATTTGTGTGGGCCTTCGAGAACTAAAACACCAAGTGGAGAATCCTATTTCATGCTAATAATAGATGATTTTTCTAGAAGGACATGGGTTGCATTTCTCAAACACAAATCGGAAGCATTTGAGAAATTCAAAATATTCAAGGCTTTGGTAGAAAATCAAACAGGATGCAAGCTAAAGTGCATCAGATCAGACAGAGGAGGTGAATTTACAGATTATGTTTTTGCAGACCTGTGCAATGAGCATGGCATAAAGCAACAGTTCACAATTGCAGGAACACCTCAGCAAAACAGAGTGGCAGAGAGACAGAACAAGTCTGTACAACAGATTGCCAAAGCCATGATGCAAGAAAGTAACATTCCTCAAACCTTTTGGGCAGAAGAAGTACACACAGCTGTGCATATCCTAAACAAAGCGCATTTAAGACCAAACAACGACAAGACTCATTATGAATTATGGCATGGTAAACCTGCATCAATCAAGCATTTTAGAGTTTTTGGATGTAAGTGTTTTATAAAAAATAATGATGAAAATTTGGGAAAGTTTGATGCAAGAGAAGATGAAGGAATATTCTTAGGATATGCATCTAAGAGTAAAGGTTACAGGTGCTACAACAAAATACTTCAAAAAATTGTAGAAAGTATTGATGTAAGATTTGATGAAGAATTATTAGACAAGTTAAGAAGTACATATTGCAGCAATCCTCCGGAAGTTCATGAAGACGAGAATCAAGATGATGATGAAATAAACAAGTCAATAGAAGATACAGATCTAAGATCAAAAAGCTCCTCCAGATACATTCAGAAGAATCATCCAGAAGATCAAATCATTGGGGACAAGAGTGTAGGTGTACAGACAAGAAGACAGCTAACTGAACAAACTGAAGAGGTATACCTCGCAATGTTGTCACAAATAGAGCCAAAGAAGTTTGAAGAAGCCAACAAAGACAAACATTGGGTGAATGCCATGAATGAAGAGTTGGACCAAATTGAGAAGAACAACACTTGGGAACTATTTCCAAGACCCAGTGAGAAAAATGTCATTAGCTGAAAAAGGGTATTCAAAAATAAGATGAATGAACAAGGACAGGTAATCAGGAATAAAGCTATACTTGCGTGCAAGGGATATTCACAGGTTGAAGGACTTGATTATGATGAAACATTTACCCCTATAGCTAGAATGGAAGCTATCAGATTGTTTTTAGCTTTTGCTTGCTATCATGACTTCAAGGTATACTACATGGATGTGAAGTCTGCCTTCCTGAATGGAGATTTAGATGAAGAAGTCTACATGGAGCAACCGGAAGGGTTCTCCTTAAAAGATAATGTAGACTATGTTTGTAGATTAAAGAAAGCATTATATGGGTTGAAACAAGCTCCTCGGGCATGGTATTCAAGGCTGGACAAATACCGGCAAAAACAAGGGTTCAAGAAAGGGGGAGTAGACAACAACTTGTACATAAAAGCAAATGAAGGTGAACTTTTGATTGTAGTAGTGTATGTAGATGATATCATGTTTGGAAGCAGCAAAGATGAATTAACAAAAGGATTTGCTAAAGAGATGGAATCAGAATTTGAAATCTCTATGATTGGAGAGCTTACCTTCTATTTAGGACTACAAATTCAACAAAAGAACACAGACACATTTATCTCACAAGAAAAATACTTAAAAGAGATGCTGAAAAGATTTAAAATGGAGGACTGCAAACCTGTGTCAACTCCAATGACTACTGTATGCAAGCTTTATGCAGATGATGGAACAGCTGATGTAGATCAAAAAATTTACAGATCCATGGTTGGAAGTCTGTTATATCTAACAGATTTTAGACCGGACATTGTGCTGGCTCTAGGACTTGTGGCAAGATATCAAGCAGCACCAAAACAGAATCACTTACTAGCAATTAAAAGAATATTTAGATATCTACAAGGGACTGCACATTATGGGCTATGGTATCCAAAAGGAAAAAACTTCATTTTGACAGCATATACAGATGCAGATTGGGCCAGCTATGTTGATGACAGGAAAAAGCACAAGTGGAGGTGCATTCTATTTAGGAGAGAGTCTGGTGGCATGGCTAAGCAAGAAACAAACATCTATTTCTCTATCCATAGCAGAAGCAGAATACATAGCAACAACAGCGTTTTGTACACAAGTCATGTGGATGAAGCAAACCCTCCAAGACATGAAGAGAATAAGTAGCTCAAAAAGTAGTAAAATTGGAATATGTGCCAACAAAAGAACAGACAACAGATATATTTACAAAACCTCTTACTAGAGAACCATTTGAATATTTGAGAGATATACTAGGGGTAGTATCTGTAGATACTACTCTCTGATATGAAGAGAAAGCACAGTTTTAGGGGGAGAACAGAAACGACAATATCATTCCTGGGGAAGATCAGCCAGTAAGGGAAAGCATAAAACAGGTCGAGAGGACATGCAGAAAGAAAACTAGGAAATGAGCAACCCTTTTGCCATTGATGTCAAAGGGGGAGGAAAAGCATGCAAAGTTGCAAAGTGCTTCTAAAAAGGTGGTTATTGCCATCAATGCCCAAGGGGGAGACTGTTGGAAATGTTGTCATTGATGGCAAAGGAAATGACAAAGGGTTGAAACATCATTCAAGGGGCAGAAAGGCAGCAGAGACATCAGAGGAAACATAGACCAGAGACATCAGAGGAAACAGAGACAAAGAGAGATAGAAAAATAAAGGCAAAGGAGAAGTCTAAAGAAAGGCAAAGGAGAAGTCAAAGGAGAAGCACTCGAAACAGCAACAAGGAAAAGAGAGCATGAGATATGAAGCAGAGACATTTTTAGAAAGGTCAGTTGATTGGAGATCTGGAGAGGCAGCAGAGGAGCTTCAGGAGCAAGGAACAACATCAGTCATGGAGCAGAGGTATTTGATTTGAGAAACTGGTTCTGAGTGTGAGAACATATTATAGAAAGTACGAAAAGAATGTTGAAAAGTTCCTTCTTATGCACTGTAAAATATCCACCTCACTCTTGAGAAACTGTGTGTGAAAGGTTGTGCGAATGCCCTGCATATAATAAGGAATTCGGTGTTGATTGAGTAATTGTAATAAGGGTTAATGCAAATGGTTTGATTTATAAACAGTTATGATGCGCTAAGGATATATATATTGTATCATTTGAATTGAATAAAATGAGGGTCAGTATAGATATCTGAAGATCTTCTGTTCCAAACTTAGATGTGTTGTATTGATCGAATAACTTTGAAATAACGGCTCATTCGAGATTCTGTACATATATATCTGAAGGGTCATATGGACTAAGGTTCTATCGATCGCTAGAAGGATCGATGTCACAAAAGGGCAGAAAGGCAGCAGAGACATCAGAGGAAACAGAGACAAAGAGAGATAGAAAAAGAAAGGCAAAGGAGAAGTCAAAGGAGAAGCACTCGAAACATCAACAAGGCAAAGAGAGCATGAGATATGAAGCAGAGAAAATTTTAGAAAGGTCAGTTGATTGGAGATCTGGAGAGGTAGCAGAGGAGCTTCAGGAGCAAGGAACAACATCAGTCAAGGAGCATAGGTATTTGATTTGAGAAACTAGTTCTGAGTGTGAGAACATATTATAGAAAGTATGAAAAGAATGTTGAAAAGTTACTCCTTATGCACTATAAAATATCCCACTCACTCTTGAGAAACTGTGTGTGAAAGGTTGTGCGAATGCCCTGCATATAATAAGGAATTCGGTGTTGATTGAGTAATTGTAATAAGGGTTAATGCAAATGGTTTGATTTATAAACAGTTCTGATGCGCTGAGGATATATATATTGTATCATTTGAATTGAATAAAATGAGGGTCAGTATAGATATCTGAAGATCTTCTGTTCTGAACTTAGATGTGTTGTATTGATCGAATAACTATGAAATAAGGGCTCATTCGAGATTCTATACATATATATCTGAAGGGTCATATGGACTAAGGTTCTATCGATCGCCGGAAGGATCGATGTCACAAAAGGAGAGGCGGAACCATAGTCAAATGCGCAGTGTGAATGGAGCTATGCGTAGTAACAGATGAAATCACAACGGTGAAATGCAATGAATAGTTATATATATATATCGAAAGGAGTGGAACATATAAAAGAGCGGAACAGGAAAGGACGGAACGTGGAGTGGAGAACGGAACCGTGACCGAGAGGAACAGTGACGGCAGTTTGGAGCGAAACCGTGGGTTTCATCGCATCGCTTTAGGTGAGTAAGCGGTAATCTTTGGTTGGGCAGTGATTCCATAGGATTTGTGACACCCGTCCCTGAACGAAATTGAAAACCGCCGTTTAAAGTGCGCCATCGCACGTTATACATCGACTGAAGATGCCGAGTGATATTGATATAGACCGTTGATCTGGAGGCTCGACATCGGACGGTGATCGCTCGCTGGACTTGGCCAAAGTTTAATGAAAGAGCCCGAAGGTTAAATAAGGTACGGTGCGTGCAGTTGATTGGCCTTTTGGTTGTATTGTGGGCCTAGGGCAGAGATATATGAAATGAATTTGGTTTATTAACTGTAGTATAAGGTCCGATGGAAAATATTAATGATGTTTATTAAGGTTTGCCGGGTAAATGCGAGAAATTATTGTTGGTGTGTTATACGTAATATAGATCAACATATATTATGAAGAAATTGGATATGCGTTGAATAACCCTGTGGGCCCAGAGCCAAAGGTAAACGGTTCAATTGAATTAAATCTCGAGATATATATTCCCAAGGTCTGAAACATATATATGTGCTGATATATATATATATATATATAATATCAAATCTTATATAATGCATCTATATGTGGGTTTATATGTTCAAAGGGTGGTGGTTTATACACAAAGGATCATGGATATGATACATGTTGGTTGAAACTGTACAGCAGTTATATAACTGCAATGAACTGGGAACTAAATAAATGTGAAAACGAAATAGAGAGTGAGGTTGGACGTATGATGAAAAAAAAAGGAGGAAGAGAAGAGTGTTATTCAGAATATACATTGTAATTGAATGAAAGTTTTTAACTATTTATATTGTCTGTGATGTAATTGGCAAGTCTCCAGAGAAATATAAAATCCCACTGTAAAGTTGAAATGGTACATTTTTTCTGAGTAAATTGATAAAAGAGAAGAAAATGCAGAATTGAAGAAAAAGAAATAATCAAGCAGATATGAAGATTGGAGTGCAGTGAAAGAAATCAAAGGTACAGAACAGAGCTGATATCCAAGTTAAATCAACAAATGTTTCTTTATGAAAAAGAGGGAGTTGAAGCTTCCTTGCAAGTTGTAGCTTGTAGAATTTGAGGTTGGAGCCTCCTATAGGTTGGTGCTTACAAAAAACCAGTGGTGAGAGGGAGTTGGAGCTTGCCTTTACATCACAGCAATAATAAGATGTGGTTTTCTCCCTTTATGGGTTTCCACGTATATCTGGTGTCTTTGTGCATGATGTTTATGTGTTGATATGGTCTATATAATATGCTTGATACTTGTTGCTGTCATATTAAGTCAGTTGTTACATTATATTAATACTTGCTGCTCACATTCTAAGACTACTCACATATTAAGTTGAATATGAAATGAAGGTGTCAATAAGTCTTATTGAAAAGTTTTAAATGTTCATTAATGTGTTAAACTGATTCACCCCCCCCCTCTCAGTTTAACTAAGGGTTCAACAATTGGTATCAGAGCAGGTTCCTTTTTTTTGTAGTAGTTTAACAATTGAAAGGAGATCCTAGGTTCTTGAGATGGCTAGTCAAGAAGGATCCTCAATGAACAAAGCCCCTTTCTTCACTGGTGCAAATTATGCCTTCTGGAAAATCAGAATGAGAACATACATAATGTCCTTAGGAGTAGAAGTTTGGGCTGCTGTGGAATTTGGATATGACTCTAAGGCAAATGTCTTAGCGAAAGAAGCCAAACAAGATTTTGTGGCTAATGCAAAGGCAATGAATGCAATCTTGAATGAACTGTGTGAGGCAGAATTCATCAAAGTAATGCACAGCGAGACTGCTAAAGAAATGTGGGAAACTCTAGAAAATATTCATGAGGGAGACACAAAAGTGAAGACAGCTAAACTTCAAGTCTATAGAGCCCAGTTTGAAAATTTAAAGATGAATGATGATGAAGATATTGCTAGTTTCTTTTTAAGAGTTGCAGAAATTGTCAATAGTATGAAAGCACTAGGTGAAACCATGCAAGAATGTGTAATTGTTCAAAAGATCCTAAGATCTTTGCCATCTAGTTTTAATCCCAAGGTCTCTGCCATAGAAGAAACAACAGATTGGGAAACCTTGACCATGAATCAGCTTCTTGGAAAATTAACATCGTATGAGATGAGACTGCCACAGAAGAAGTCAAATGTAAGGGAGGCAGCTTTTAAGGCAGAGAAGAAGAAAGAAGAAAAAGATGAGATAGGCTCCTGTTCTGATGAAGAAGAGGCCAAATTCATCAGGAAGTTGGATAAAGGCTTAGGTAAGTATAAAGGTAAACTTCCATTTAAATGTTTCAATTGTGGAAGAGTTGGAAATTATGCTTCTAAATGTCCTTATAAGAAAACTAAGAATTAGGCTCAGGAATCAGAGAAGACCATACCTAGAACTGGCAGAAAGGGAAGAGATTCAATAGAAAATATTTATATGCTTAGCAAGACAGCAGTGCATCAGAAGACTCAGCTGAATTCTCAAGTGAAGAAGGAACATCAGAATTTGTTTTAACGGCTAGAGAAGAGCTGGAAGAATTTATTTTAGAAGATGAGGAAGTGTTGGGAAAAATACTGAGGGGGGGGGGGTGAATTAGTATTTAGGACTTACTCAAAACTTTTTACTTTTCCATTCACTAAAACCCATACGCTACTTTGCTGAATCCAACTAGCGTATGCACGCGGATATCCTTCATAAAACTCGCGTATACACAGAGATCTTATTATGCATTTATTTCTTTGCTTAGGTCTATGCATCATTCATTCATCAGATGTTTAGTTAACAGTAAGCATGTGCAGTAATAACAGAATAAACCATCACACATAAGCAACACACATGAACACCAGGATTTTAGGTGGAAACCCAAGAGTCATGACAAGAAAACCCATTGTCGTTGTCTCGATACAAAAATTTATTATAGAGAAAACATCTTACAACCATGTGCGCGCAAACTCATACTGACCACGTATTAGGCACCCACACAGAGAAGGCTGCCTTCTCTCGTTTACCAGCCTCTCCTGGAAGGGAGCTACAACCCCCTGCTCTCGTTTACCGGCCTCTCCTGGAAGGGAGCTACGACCCCCTGCTCTCGTTTACTAGCCTCACCACGGAAGGAGTTACAACCCCCCCCAGTAGAACGGAAGGCTTCAACCTTCGGCACCTTTGTGGACCCGTTTCATCAGTTACCATCTTTTGGATCCAATAGCTTCAATAGATCACAACTTGCAGGCCACTTTTCATCATATTTTCAAACTGGACCCACTCCACACATTTAAGCTCAATCATACATCAAACTGAAACTTATACCCTTATAAATTCATTCAATGAATCATCAACCAATCAATCAACAACTTGATCTTTTCTCAACATAGTCAGCAACATAATCAATATTCTGAAAACCCAGATCTGTATGAATACATCATAGACAGATAGCAGTAATACAACAGAACAGATCAAACATTTCATACCACATGCTTCAGCAAACCCTAGTTTTCATACGTGCTTTCCTTTCACTGATCCTGTTTATATACGCACTTTAATGCATATAAACCCACATATACATCTGCACATACTTCAGAACTAGTTTCACATTCCATACGCACTTTCACTGAATTCAACCCACGTATATACGCGCTTTCTATGTTGCAAACTAGTGTATAGATCTTCAAAGATTATAGGGCAGCATACTTCTTCAGATCAGATTTACAGTTCAGATTTTACCCTTTACTTCAGATACATGTTCGCCTCATCTCAGATCTAAACATTCCATAAACAGATCTAGAAGATACAAATACATTTCAAATCTAGAGATCCCTCTTCATCATTTTCTTCATAGGTGCATCATAGAATCAGATCTATCATCAAACTGTTACCCTTTCCATTCAGACATACTTCAGAGTGAAGTATCCATTCAAACCCAGACTCATGCACACACTTTGCACAATGATTTTCTTCTCCTTATATAGATTTAGCCTTTGTCAATACCATGAGCCAAAACCACATTACTTCCGATGGTATTCCTGGACGGGATCACATAGAAAATCCAGCGCTCAATACAATGGGTCAATACCATGGTAGTAACCAATGGTTTTACACATTTAGAGCGCAATTGATCATACGCGACTTGGCACGTACTTTTCCGCGTGCATACACGCCTTCTCCTTGATAGACCCGCGTATGCCTTGTAACACACCTTTTTCATCATTATTCTTGCACATCCTGATATTTCTTTCTTCTGCAACTTTTGTACTACTTGTAGAACATCAGATTTACATCATTAATAAACTTATCAAGCATCAAGAACAACTTCATTAAGTAGGTTGCCATCATCTTCATCAAGTGGGTTGCCATCAAGGGCAACACTCTGCATCATATTGCCAACAATCTCCCCCTTTGGACTTGATGGCAACCACGATGGTGTTTGATCACAATAGATAGATACATTAAGCATAATGATATTCTCCCCCTATTCAAACACCATGTCACTCTCCCCCTTTGACATCAAGGGCAAAGGGCGGATCAAAACCAACACAAGATTTTTCCCCTCATGTAGAAAGAAGAGCGTTGTAGAACTGATGTACACTGAAGTTACCATGCTCCCCTTGAGTTCATGCTGAATGTTCAAACATATTTTCCAATGACTCTATGACCTTCCTATCACCAAGGACTCATACTTACATCAAAGATCCAATCAAGTGGATTTACATATGAGACTCAAGTACCCAACCAAGTGGGTTTACAAAATTGACTCAAGTCCTTACATGATTGAATATTACAATTTTACATCATAGGTCTCAACATGACCTTTTTATCAAATTACAAATATGACTTTTTACAATCAAGACCAAAATACCTCAAGAGAGAGATCATAATTCAGAATCATCATAATGCCAACAATGCATTATATTTAGCAAGGCTAATGCTCCCCCTGAAACTATGCGTTCAATGCATCCTTTCCGTATGACCAAAACTTCCTCCTTAGTTTGTGCAACCTGAACACTTTCAACACCCAATCATCAAGGCATATTTACCCAAAATCAGAGAATTAAACAGAAATATAAGAGCTAAAATACCACTAGAGACTCCAAACCACATCAGAGATACCAAACAGCACCACAGCTTGTGCTGAAGAAATGCTGACCCAGAAAAATTGTCAGAAACCACTCATACGCGGATTTCTGTGTATGAACTCGCGTATATACGCAACTGTCTTTTAGGAAACCTGTGTATCCATTTTAATCTTCTGATTTTAAACAGATCTGATATTCTGAGAGGCAGAGATAACTTCCAGCTTATGTCTGTGATATTCGAATGTTTCCTTGGAATATATGAGAGAAGAAAGATAGGACACAGTAGTTGAGTTTTCAAGTGTCATCCAACAGTTTTAGCATAAGCACATTAGTAACCAAGCCTTCAATCTCTTTGCGGAATCAACATATTCTTCTCAAGAGGAATTATCATTCCAGAAAAACTTCTTCAGTAGACAATGTGTGTCAAGCAATCATCCAAGTGATCTGATATCACCAAAATCTTCAAGATTTATAAAAGGGCTCATCCGTGACAACAATCATTAGCAACAAATTTTGCATGATCTATCCTTATCTCTGAATCATAAGACTTCCATCTCATCCAAAAAACAAAATACTTTTCATCAAAAAGTAAACAGGGCTTATCCATAAACTCATCATAAGTAACCATGTATCATATCATCATCATTTGAGCATGCATATTAAGGAATAAGCAGATACAGTGCCAATAATGCAATCATTAGTAGTTAGACTAATGCTCCCCCTGAACCTGTGCTTCTGTTCTTGAGCTAAATCACTGAATTTATTATCACATAAAAGCATATGCTTCTGTCTCCAAAGGAACTCGTGTGTATATGCGACTTTTGTTCACAAAACCCATGTATGGAAAGTGAAACACTGAAAATTTCACTCCTTCATCTCCCCCTGAATTTGTATCACCTGTACCTGTCTTCTCTTGTTATATCAGATGCACTGTCAGAAATAAACATAACCAGAATAACCAAATCAACCATGAGAATCACCATACATCGCTCTCCCTGTGATGATACATTACTAATCACCAGAATGTATCTCACATCATTCATGCAGTCATTATGAGAAATAAGCTTTAGAAGCGGATGACCGCAATAGGGTCAATATTCCCTACGTTTTTTACTGGTCTTCCTTCTTTTTCCAGCTTTTCTTGAAATTTCTTATTGTGGGCTGGAAGTTCTCCAATTTCTCAGATCTATTCATCCTGCATTCTTTTTCTACATGTCCATACTTGTTACAAGTATAGCATATTATGTGACCAGAAAAGTAAGCATAAGGATCATAATGTTTTTTTCTATTCTTTCTTCTATTGCAATCAGCTGCTTTATGACCATACTTGCTACTTGAAAAAAAATATCCCTTGAAGAAACCATAGTACCTTTCTGTGTAGAATCCGTTTGTATGTGACTGAAACATTCTACTTCTGCAATTGGCTGCAACATGCCCATAATTATGACATTTAAAGCATTCAACATTATTGATGCTTCTATAGTTAGGAGGGAATGATTTCTTTTGAGAGGCCATGATTGTCGGTTGACCTTTTGTTTCTTCCAACACTTCAGGTTTTGCATTGATATCCTTTGAATCTTTAGCACTTCCTTGTGAACTAGATTCTCCTTTAACAGTTTCATGAAAACCAAGACCACATTTAACAGAGGGAGACCTTTGACTACTAAGAATATTGTCCAGAATCTTAGTACTATCTTGAAACCTCAAGAGTTTATATTTTTCTTCTAATTTACCTTTCAAAATATTTACCTCAACCTCCAATATTTGGCATTGCTTATTCATACTTTCTTCGACATTTCTTCCTTCTTCTACTTGATCATTCAATTTTAAAATCTCTTCCTTCAACCCATTTTCTTGTGCTTCAAAGGTTTGTAAAAGTTCTTCATTCCTTTTGTTTGATTTTTCCAGATCTTCTTTAAGAGAGATGATTTCTGCTTCAAGTCCTTCTTTTTCAAATGATTGTAGAGGTTCTTTATTCTTCTTATTTGATGCTTCAAGATCTGCTCTCAGAGAGATGATTTCTGCTTCAAGTCCTTCATTCTTCTTATTTGATTTTTCAAGATCTTCATTTAGATCATTGATTTCTACTTCAAGTCTTTTATTTCGATTGCTTCCATAATTGTACAACTTTTGATACTTGTCTACCTGTCCATTCAGAATTTCTATCTGTCCTTTCAGTTGAGAGATCATCTCTTTGTAGATACCGTCTCTCTCTTTAAATGATCTATGTTGATCTTCAACTTTAATCTTGAGAGCTTCTTCTAGATCCATAACATTACTTTCACTATCTTTACCATTGCATGCACAAGAAAGTGAATCACAAGAACCACATTCAATACCTGTTTTATTTTCCTCATTTTCTGCTGCACATGTTTTCTGAGAAATATCCTTTCCTTGAGTAGCCTTCTTCTTTTGCTTCTTTCCCATTATGACGGATCTCCTTCAAGCGATCAAGCTTCTGCAGAAGGACCCGCTCTGATACCAATTGTTGGGAAAAATACTAAGAGGGGGGGGGGGGGGTGGCGTGAATCAGTATTTAGGACTTACTCAAAAAATTTTACTTTTCCATTCACTAAAACCCATACGCTACTTTGTTGAATCCAACTAGCATATGCACGCGGATATCCTTCATAAAACTCGCGTATACACAGAGATCTTATTATGCATTTATTTCTTTGCTTAGGTCTATGCATCATTCATTCATCAGATGTTTAGTTAACAGTAATCATTTGCAGTAATAACAGAGTAAACCATCACACATAAGCAACACACATGAACACCAGGATTTTAGGTGGAAACCCAAGTCGGGAGAAAACCACCGCTGCCGTTGTCTCAGCCTTCAATATTTTATTATAGAGAAAACATCTTACAACCATGTATTGGCGCAGACTCATACCAGCACGCAGGCACCCACCTGCAGAAGGCTACAACCTTCTCTCGTTTACCAGCCTCTCCTGGAAGGGAGCAACAACCCCCTGCTCTCGTTTACCAGCCTCTCCTGGAAGGGAGCTACAACCCCCTGCTCTCATTTACTAGCCTCACCTGGAAGGGAGCTACAACCCCCTGACTGAAGGCTTCAACCTTCAGCACCTTTGTGGACCACGTTTCATCAATTTTCATACTGGATCCAATAGCTTCAATAGATCACAACTTGCAGGCCACTTTTCATCATATTTTCAAACTAGACCCACTCCACACATTTAAGCTCAATCATACATCAAACTGAAACTTATACCCTTATCAATTCATTCAATGAATCATCAACCAATTAATCAACAACTTGATATTTTCTCAACATAGTCAGCAACATAATCAATATTCAGAAAACCCAGATCTGTATGAATACATCATAGACAGATAGCAGTAATACAGCAGAACAGATCAGACATTTCATACCACATACTTCAGCAAACCCTAGTTTTCATACGCGCTTTCCTTTCACTGATCCTGCGTATATACGTGCTTTAATGCATATAAACCCGCGTATACATCTGCACATACTTCAGAACTAGTTTCACATTCCATACATGCTTTCGCTGAATTCAACCCGCGTATATACACGCTTTCTATGCTGCAAACTAGCGTATATATCTTCAAATATTATAGGGCAGCATACTTCTCCAGATCAGATTTACAGTTCAGATTTTACCCTTTACTTCAGATACATGTTTGCCTCATCTCAGATCTAAACATTCCATAAATAGATCTAGAAGATACAAATATATTTCAGATCTAGAGATCCCTCTTCATCATTTTCTTCATAGGTGCTTCATAGAATCAGATCTATCATCAAACTGTTACCCTTTCCATTCAGACATACTTCAGAGTGAAGTATCCATTCAAACCCAGACACATGCACACACTTTGCACAATGATTTTCTTCTCCTTATATAGATTTAGCCTTTGTCAATACCATGAGCCAAAACCACATTACTTCCGATGGTATTCCTAGATGGGATCACATAGACAATCCAGCGCTCAATACAATGGGTCAATACCATGGTAGTAACCCATGGTTTTACACATTTAGAGCGCAATTGATCATACGCAACTTGCCACGTACTTTTCCGCGTGCATACGCGCCTTCTCCGTGACAGACCCGCGTATGCCTTGTAACACACCTTTTTCATCATTATTCTTGCACATCCTGATATTTCTTTCTTCTGCAACTTCTGTACTACTTGTAGAACATCAGATTTACATCATTAATAAACTTATCAAGCATCAAGAACAACTTCATTAAGTAGGTTGCCATCATCTTCATCAAGTGGGTTGCCATCAAGGACAACACTCTGCATCATATTGCCAATAAGAAGAAGGTGAAGTGGACCTTGAGGGGGAGCTAAGAAGTTCCTTGGAGGAAATTGACAGACTAAAACTGAAGTGTAGAAAAAAGAAAGACATTCTTCTCAAATACGTGAGAGAGGAACAAAATTCAGAAGCTCTCATTCAGTTGAAAGTAGAGCTTGAAGAAGCCAAGAAGATAGAAGATATTTTACTTAAGCAGATTAAGGATAAAACTCAGGAACAAGAGAAGTTGGAAGTAGAAGTAGTGAGCCTAAGAAAGAACTTAGAAAAGGCCCAAAGAGAACTATTAATGGATACACCTCTAATGAAAGGCTCTGGGAAGTTGGACTAGATTCTAAATGCACAAAGGTCACCTCTGATAAAAACTGGGATAGGCTATGAAGGAGAATCAAGCAAAGGCAAAGAAAAAGAAAACAAAAATATTATTTTTGTAAACGCAGATGAGAATATTCAAGCAGCTTAGAAGATTTCAAAGGAAGAAGAATCCTGCAATAAAGTAGATAAAAAACAGGAGGAAGCTCAAATGACAAAGGATGAAGGAAATAAACTGTCAACTGAAAAAACCTTGCATACTCCTGAATATGTCAAATTTGGAAGTCGTCAAAGGAGATTTTTTCATTCTATGAAAAATGCTAATTGTTATTCCTGTCACAAATTAGGACACATTGCTGCATATTGTTATGCAAGAAGAATAAATACAAATTAGCAAAGGATGCAAACAGTAAAAGGTTTTACTCAAGCAGGAAGATGGAGAAGACAACCTTTTATCAGGTATGCAAATTGTTTATATGGATACTGTTTTTATTGTAATTATTTTGGCCATAAAATCATAGAATGCAGGAAATATGAACAAAGTCTATTGTTCAAAACCTCAAGAAGGTTTATGAATCATGGAGAGTTTATTCCTACTTATAAACCTGCTAAGGATGTATCCAAATGCTGTGTATGCAATAAAAGTGGACATATGTCTTCCAAATGTTCTCTAAGAGAGTGTAATTCATCATCTCAGAAAAGATACCAAACAAGAGGATGCTTGTAGTGGAAAAAGAAAGTGAATAAATGTGACTTGGCTCTAATAGCTCAAGATCTAAAAAGCTAGTGGTATTTGGACAGCAGTTGCTCAAAGAATATGTCAGGAGATAGAAGCAAGTTTATAACCTTTGACGAAAAGAAATCTGGAAATGTTACTTTTGGAAATGATAAAGCAGAAAAGATCAAAGGAAGAGGCTCAGTCAGTCTGGACAATGGTAGAGGAAAAGCCCACGATGTACTATTTGTGGATGGGCTGAAAGAAAATCTGTTGAGTGTTAGTCAAATGTGTGATAAAGGTTGTGAATTTCTTTTTAGAGCTCAAGACTGTGAATTAAGATCAAGGACCACTGGAAAAACCCTGATCAAAGGTGTTCAAACGGAAAGCAATGTCTATGTAGTAAAAGAAGAAAATGAAGCATGTCATCTTAGCAAATTTGAGGAGTCTTGGTTATGGCATAGGAGATTGGGACACCTAAAATTTGATCATATCATAAGTCTAAGCAAAAATAATGCAGTTAGAAATATGCCAGTCATCAAGAAGCCTTCAAATACAATATGTAAATGCTGTCAACTAGGTAAGCAGACCCGTACATCCTTTAAAACCAAAGAGAAGTTATCTACAAGCAGACCTCTTCAACTTGTTCACATGGATTTGTGTGGGTCTTCAAGAACTAAAGCACCAAGTGGAGAATCCTATTTCATGCTAATAATAGACAATTTTTCTAGAATGACATGGGTTGCATTTCTCAAACACAAATTGGAAGCATTTGAGAAATTAAAAATATTCAAGGCTTTGGCAGAAAATCAAACAGGATGCAAGCTCGGTTACATCGAGATTAGGCAGAGGAGAGTCACACAATTGCAGTTGTGTTTTGCGGACACGTACGTGGGCATGAACGCCAAGCAACGAGTTCACAATTGGAGCACCTCGGTAAGCGGGTGGCGGAGGCGAACGATTGTACAATAGATTGCCAAAGCCATGATGCAAGAAAGTAACATTCCTCAAACGTTTTGGGTAGAAGCAGTACACACAGCTGTGCATATCCTAAACAAAGCTCATTTAAGACCAAACAGTGACAAGACTCGTTATTAACTATGGCATGGTAAACCAACATCAATCAAGCACTTTAGAATCTTTGGAAGTAAGTGTTTCATAAAAAATAATGATGAAAATTTGGGAAATTTTGATGCAAGAGTAGATTAAGGAATATTTTTAGGATATGCATCCAAGAGTAAAGGTTACATATGCCACAACAAAATACTTCACAAAATTGTGGAAAGCATTGATGCAAGATTTGATGAACTATCAGAAAAGCAAGAAGTACAGATTGCAGCAATCCTCCAGAAGATCATGAAGAAGAGAGTCAAGATGATGATTAAATAAACAAGTCATTGAAGATACTCCTCTAAGGTCAAAGCTCCTCTTTGAATACATTCGGAAGATGTCAAAGATCAAATCATTGGGGACAAGAGTGTAGGTGTACAGACAAGAAGACGACTGACTGAACAGACTGAAGAGGTATACCTTGCAATGTTGTCACAAATAGAGCCAAAGAAGTTTGAAGAAGCCAGCAAAGACAAACATTAGGTGAATGCCATGAATGAAGAATTGGACCAAATTGAGAAGAACAACACTTGGGAACTAGTTCCAAGACCCAGTGAGAAAAATGTCATTGGCTCAAAATGGGTATTAAAAAATAAGATGAATGAACAAGGACGAGTAATCGGGAATAAAGCTAGACTTGTGTGCAGGGATATTCACGGTTGAAGGACTTGATTACGATGAGGAAACATTTACCCTGTAGCTAGAACAGAGCTGCTCCAGTTGTTTTTAGCTTTTTCTTGCTATCATGACTTCAAGGTATATCAAATGGATGTGAAGTCTGCCTTCCTGAATGGAGATTTAGATGAAGAAGTCTACATGGAACAACCGGAAGGGTTCTCCTTAACATATAATGTAGACTAGGTTTGTAGATTAAAGAAAGCATTGTATGGGCTGAAACAAGCTCCTCGGGCATGGTATTCAAGGATGGACAAATACTTACAAAAACAAGGGTTCAAGAAAGGGGGAGTAGACAACAACTTGTACATAAAAGCAAATGAAGGTGAACTTTTGATTGTAGTAGTGTATGCAGATGATATCATGTTTGGAAGCCGCAAAAATGAATTAACAAAAGGATTTGCTGAAGAGATGAAATCAGAATTTGAAATCTCTATGATTGAAGAGCTTGCCTTCTATTTAGGACTACAAATTCAAGAAAAGAACACAGGCACATTTATCTCACAAGAAAAATACTTAAAAGAGATGCTGAAAAGATTTAAAATGGAGGACTACAAACCTATGTCAATTCCAATGACTATTGGATGCAAGCTTTGTGCAGATGATGGAACAGCTGATGTAGATCAAAAAATTTACAGATCCATGGTTGGAAATCTGTTATATCTAACAGCTTCTAGACCGGACATTGTGCTGGCTACAGGACTTGTGGTAAGATATCAAGCAGCACCAAAACATAATCACTTACTAGCAATTAAAAGAATATTTATATATTTACAAGGGACTGCACATTATGGGCTATGGTATCCAAAAGGCAAAAACTTCATTTTGACAGCATATACAGATGCAGATTGGCCCAGCTGTGTTGATGACAGGAAAAGCACAAGTGGAGGTGCATTCTATTTAGGAGAGACTCTGGTGGCATGGCTAAGCAAGAAACAAACATCTATTTCTCTATCCACATCAGAAGCAGAATACATAGCAATAGCAGCATGTTGTACACAAGTCATGTGGATGAAGCAAACCCTCCAAGACATGAAGAGAACAAGTAGCTCAAAAAGTAGTAAAGTTGGAATATGTGCCAACAAAAGAACAGACAACAGATATATTTACAAAACCTCTTGCTAGAGAACCATTTGAATATTTGAGAGATAGACTAGGGGTAGTATCTGTAGATACTACTCTCTAATATGAAGAGAAAGCACAGTTTCAGGGGGAGAATAGAAACGACAATATCATTCCAAGGGAAGATCAGCCAGTAAGGGAAAGCATAAAACAGGTCGAGAGGACATGCAGAAAGCAAACTAAGAAATGAGCAACCCTTTTTCCATTGATGTCAAAGGGGGAGGAAAAGCATGCAAAGTTGCAAAGTGCTTCTAAAAAGGCGGTTATTGCCATCAATGCCAAAGGGGGAGACTATTAGAAATGTTGTCATTGATGGCAAAGGAAATGACAAAGGGTTGAAACATCATTCAAGGGGCAGAAAGGCAGCAGAGACATCAGAGGAAACAGAGACAAAGAGAGACAGAAAAAGAAAGGCAAAGGAGAAGTCTAAAGAAAGGCAAAGGAGAAGCACTCGAAACAGCAACAAGGCAAAGAGAGCATGAGATATGAAGCAGCGACAGTTTTAGAAAGGTCAGTTGATTGGAGATCTGGAGAGGCAGCAGAGGAGCTTCAGGAGCAAGGAACAAAATCAGTCAAGGAGCAGAGGTATTTGATTTGAGAAACTAGTTCTGAGTGTGAGAACATATTATAGAAAGTACGAAAAGAATGTTGAAAAGTTACTTCTTATGCACTATAAAATATCCCCCTCACTCTTGAGAAACTGTGTGTGAAAGGTTGTGCGAATGCCCTGCATATAATAAGGAATTCGGTGTTGATTGAGTAATTGTAATAAGGGTTAATGCAAATGGTTTGATTTATAAACAGTTATGATGCGCTGAGGATATATATATTGTATCATTTGAATTGAATAAAATGAGGGTCAATATAGATATCTGAAGATCTTTTGTTCCGAACTTAGATGTGTTGTATTGATCGAATAACTCTGAAATAAGGGCTCATTCGAGATTCTATACATATATATCTGAAGGGTCATATGGACTAAGTTTCTATCGATCGTTGGAAGGATCGATGTCACAAAAGGGCAGAAAGGCAGTAGAGACATCAGAGGAAACAGAGACTAGAAACATCAGAGGAAACAGAGACAAAGAGAGATAGAAAAAGAAAGGCAAAGGAGAAGTATAAAGAAAGGCAAAGGAGAAGTCAAAGGAGAAGCACTCGAAACAGCAACAAGGCAAAGAGAGCATGAGATATGAAGCAGAGACAGTTTTATAAAGGTCAGTTGATTGGAGATCTGGAGAGGTAGCAGAGGAGCTTCAGGAGCAAGGAACAACATCAGTCAAGGAGCAGAGGTATTTGATTTGAGAAACTAGTTCTGAGTGTGAGAACATATTATAGAAAGTATGAAAAGAATGTTGAAAAGTTACTTCTTATGCACTATAAAATATCCCCCTCACTCTTGAGAAACTGTGTGTGAAAGGTTGTGCGAATGCCTTGCATATAATAAGGAATTCGGTGTTGATTGAGTAATTGTAATAAGGGTTAATTCAAATGGTTTGATTTATAAACAGTTCTGATGCGTTGAGGATATATATATTGTATCATTTGAATTGAATAAAATGAGGGTCAGTATAGATATCTGAAGATCTTCTGTTCCAAACTTAGATGTGTTGTATTGATCGAATAACTTTGAAATAAAGGCTCATTTGAGATTCTGTACATATATATTTGAAGGGTCATATGGACTAATGTTCTATCGATCGCCGGAAGGATTGATGTCACAAAAGGAGAGGCGGAACCATAGTCAAATGCGCAGTGTGAATGGAGCTATGCGTAGTAACAGATGAAATCACAACGGTGAAATGTGATGAATAGTTATATATATATATATATATATATATATATATATATCGAAAGGAGCGGAACAGGCAAGGACGGAACCTGGAGTGCAGAACGGAACCGTGACCGAGAGGAACAGTGACGGCAGTTTGGAGCGAAACCGTGGGTTTCATCACAACGCTTTAGGCGAGTAAGCGGTAATCTTTGTTTGGGCAGCGATTCCATAGGATTTGTGACACGCGTCCCTGAACAAAATTGAAAACCACCGTTTAAATTGCGCCATCGCACGTTATACATCGACTGAAGACGCCGAGCGATATTGATATAGACCGTTGATCTGGAGGCTCGACATTGGACGGTGATCACTCGCTGGACTTGGCCGAAGTTTAATGAAAGATCCCAGAGGTTAACTAAGGTACGGTGCATGCGGTTCATTGGTCTTTTGTTTGTATTGTGGGCCTGGGGCAGAGATATATGAAATGAATTTGGTTTATTAACTGTAGTACAAGGTCCGATGGAAAATATTAATGATATTTTTTAAGGTTTGCCGGGTAAATGCGAGAAATTATTGTTGGTGTGTTATACGTAATATAGATCAACATATATTATGAAGAAATTGGATATGCATTGAATAACCCTGTGGGCCCGAAGCCAAAGGTAAGCGGTTCAATTGAATTAAATCTCGATATATATATTCCCAAGGTCTGAAACATATATATGTGCTGATATATATATATATATATATATATATATATATATATATATATATAATATCAAATCTTATATAATGCATCTATATACGGGTTTATATGTTCAAAGGGCGGTGGTTTATACACAAAGGATCATGGATATGATACGCATTGGTTGAAACTATACAACAGTTATATAATTGCAATGAACTGGGAACTGAATAAATGTGAAAACGAAATAGAGAGTGAGGTTGGACGTATGATGAAAAAAAAAAGGAGGAAGAGAAGAGTGTTATTCAGAATATACACTGTAATTGAATGAAAGTTTTTAACTGTTTATATTGTTTGTGATGTAATTGGAAAGTCTCCAGAGAAATATAAAATCCCACTGTAAAGTTGAAATGGTACATTTTTTCTGAGTAAATTGATAAAAGAGAAGAAAATGCAGAATTGAAGAAAAAGAAATAATCAAGCAGATATGAAGATTGGAGTGCAGTGAAAGAAATCAAAGGTACAGAACAGAGCTTATATCCAAGTTAAATCAACAAATGTTTCATTATGAAAAAGAGGGAGTCGAAGCTTCCTTGCAAGTTGTAGCTTGCAGAATTTGAGGTTGGAGCCTCCTGTAGGTTGGTGCTTACAGAAAACCAGTGGTGAGAGGGAGTCGGAGCTTGCCTTTACATCACAGCGATAATAAGATGTGGTTTTCTCCCTTTATGGGTTTCCACGTATATCTGGTGTCTCTGTGCATGATGTTTATGTGTTGATATGGTCTATCTAATTTGCTTGATACTTGCTGCTGTCATATTAAGTCAGCTGTTACATTATATTAATACTTGCTACTCACATTCTAAGACTACTCACATATTAAGTTGAATATGAAATGAAGGTGTAAATAAGTCTTATTAAAAAATTGTAAATGTTCATGAATGTGTTAAACTTATTCACCCCCCCCCCCCCTCTCAGTTTAACTAAGGGTTCAACACTTGGAAGGTTGGGTTACCTATTAGGGATGTCAGTGATGGAGCATAAGGCGTGTTTTTTGTGTTTCCGTTAGTTCCAGTTCATTAAGGTCATCTAGGAGGTTGAATCTCATATTAGTAGCCTCTCGTCACATGTTTACCTCAGTTGGTCGATTACTTGGGTAAATTTGGGAAGAGGGTGTTACATTGATGAACCTAAAACTTACTCTCCCCCCTATGAAGGACAAAATAAATAGAGTGATTTTCTCCTTCTCTCCGGAAAAAGCCCCAGGGACGGATGGTTTCATCGCTTGCTTCTACCACTTTTTTTGGTATGTAATCAAAAAATATTTATGCAAAATGGTGGGATATTCCCTTAAAAATTTTGTAATGGGAGGGGGCATCAACTCCTCTTTCTTAGACTTCATTCCTAAAGAGGCCAATCCATCCTCCTTTGTAAGCTTCAGACCTATTTCACTCTGCAACGTATCCTATAAAATCTTCTAGAAAATCCTAGCTCTTAGACTCAAGCCCTTACTGCCTCTCATGATATCCAACAACCAATGGGGGTTTGTGTTGGGCAGACAAATATTTGACAATATTATCCAAGAGTAAATTGACTCAAGTTGGAGAAGAGGGGACGAAGGCATGGTTATTAAGATGGACATGGCCAACGCCTTCAATAGGGTTAAACACAAGTTCCTCTAGAAGATCCTCAAGAAAATGGGAAAGGGGGAACATTCATAAGATGGATCAAACTATGCATCTCCTCTCCTTGGATTGCCCTACTGGTCAATGGTAGAGTGGCTGGGTTATTTAAAGCCTCTAGGGGGTTGTGACAAGGGTGCCCCCTTTCCCCATTCTTATACATCATCATGGCTGAGGCTTTGAGTCAGAAATTAGAACAAGAAAGAACCTCAATGAATCTCCCTGGCATAAGATACAAGGTAGGGACAAGAAGCATAAAACATGACCAATTTGCAGATGATACTATCTTCTTAGGAGGAGCTTTGTCGGTAATTTCCAGAAGATTCAAAAGGAACTTGGACCGATTTCTAAAGGCGTCTAGGGGGGCTACAAATGACAACAAGAGTTACATTTTTAGTTGGAACATCTCAAGCCATAGGGAAAAAAATAGAGGATATTCTTGGGTTTAAATTAGTGAGAGTCTGGAAGGACTTCAGCTACCTAGGAATTCCAATATCACTAAGAAGAGCAACCCCAAAATCCTGACAAAAATTTACAGACAAGATAAAAGAAAAAATTGTGAACTCGGTTGCATTTGGCTCAAAACTGTAGGTAAAACTATACTAGTGAAGTCAGTTTTGTCGGCCACCCCCCTTTATCAATTCTCGACACTGTAGGCTCTAAAATATGTCTTGCATCAACTAGGGATGTACATAAGGAAATTTATATGGGATGGTTAATACCAAAAATATCACTTGGTGAAATGGAAAATGGTTAGTGCCCCAAAGCAACATGGTGGCCTGGGGATTAGAGAACAAAATATGGCTAATGCTGCGTTGGGGGTCAAACTTTACTAGAATATGATTGTTTCACCAAATCTATGGTGGATGCAACTGATCAAAGAAAATTACTTCCCCTAGCATGATATCAGTGAAGGGAATTTTTAGGAATGTTGGACCCTTAGTTAACCTGAGAGGGGGGGGGGGGTGAATCAGTTTAACACATTCATGGACTTTTAAAACTTTTCATTAAAACGTATTCACACCTTCATATCATGTCCAACTTAATATGTGAGTAATCTTAGAATGTGAGCAACAAGTATTAATATAATATAACAGTAGACTTAATATGAGAGAAGTAGGTGTTAAGCAGAAGATATAAATCAGATCAACACATAAACATCATGCACAGAGACACCAGATATAAGTGGAAACCCATAAAGGGAGAAAACCACATCTTATTATTGTTGTGATGCAAAGGTGAGTTCCAACTCCCTCTCACCACTGTTTTTCTGCAGGCACCAACCTACAGGAGGCTCCAATCCTCAATTCTGCAAGCTACAACTTGCAAGGAAGCACCAACTCCCTTCAATTTTCTGCAGGCACCAACCTACAGGAGGTTCCAACCTCAGTCAGCTACAACTGACAGCTATCAAGCTTCAACTTGATAGGGAAGCTCCAACTTCCTCAATTTATCAAACTGAATGTTTGTTGATTTACCTCAGATATCAACTCTGTTTTGTAGCTTCTCTTTCTTCTTTTCTTTTCTTAATATTCTCTGCCTGTCTCTTCTATACTCCGCCTTCTCTATATTTAATCTCTCTAACCTATCTTATGCATATCCAGTTGATATTATTTATAGAGTTCCTCACATGACTATTTGTATTTCACAAGGAATTTTGAGTGAACAGTCATGACTCTTTGGCTTCTGTCTTCTCATTCCTTTATCCAACTCAATTTAAAATTATAATGATATGTACAAATTTCCATGCTACAGTGGGATTTTTATTTTCCTTAGGATACTTGCACTGCATCACAAACAATAAAAAATTTAATTACAACATTTACATTCAGATTTTCAGTTACACACTTCAATTTCACTCAGCTTCTTTTCTGGATTTTGGCTTGATTGGATTTGTCTTTTTTGCTGCTATTTCTCTCTCTTTCGTTCTTGTAGGCTCTCTTCTTCATTGCAATTGTATAACTATTGTCCATATAACTATCTTTTGATATCACTGCTGGGGAATTTCAATACTTTTAATTTCTGCAGTGGCAACCTTTACATGCTGAATCTTTGTCAATACACTTGTAAGGATTCGAGTCAACCTTCGACCTTTATAATAAATTTCAACCTCTGTTTAAAATAAATTCAAAGTTCTTTGCCCAACCAACCCATAATTCGAATAGTTCAATATCTTGGTTCGTTCTTTTAATTCAATAACGGAGCCTTCTTGATTCTTTCTTCAGGTTCAATTATCGAATTCATAGAATTAGATTAAGGAATGTGTTGATGGGCTTAGTACCAACTGATATAATAGATAGCCCTTATGTGACCCAATACCTTTGATATTTAAATAAACCCGACAGTTATAATTTCATTTCGGGGGCTTCCTTCACACCTCATAACTAAATGTTCGAACCTTATAACTATGACCCCAAAGATTAATAAATCCGCAAATCTTAACAATAATCAACACATTTTTATGCATGGGCCCCACCATACAATCGACGGAATCAATCAAATACACATGCCCATACCTTAAGTTAACCTTCGTGCATCTTCCCAATATGATCACCGTCAGATCGCTTCCCTCTAGATCGACGGCTTGTGTCAATATCGCACCGAGTCTTTGGTCGATGGTTAATGCGCGATGGCATGCAGTGGAAGCAGTTTTTCAACCTTGCCCCATGCCACGTGTCGAGATTTCTATGGAATCGCTCGCGAATGGGGAAAACCACTTGCTCCACAAAAGTGGTGCGATGTAAACCGAAAACCGCCGTCACTGTTAACTCCAAACCACGCTCACTGTTCCTCTCAGTCACGGTTCCGCTTCTCCACTCCAGGTTCCACTCAGCTTCCGCTACAAGGTTCTGCCTATTCTATTGGAAGAGGTTCTCCTCTTCACGCAGTCACAGTGTTTCTTCACGTTACAGCCTCTTTCCTCGGCATTCCTTTCATCCATCTACTCCGACGCATAGCTTCGCCATACATAACCCTTGCGGCTATGTTTTACAGTGCTCACAAGCATTGGATAATTAACCACAGTTCCACAATAACTTCAATCGATTCAGACAGACATGATCAATCACCGGGTTCTTAATTGCTATAGAATTCGATACTCTAATCAAGAACACACAGGATTATTCATATCGATAACCCAACAATCCTCCACACAGAAATTCATTCAGAGCATTTCCCATACAATTATTACTGTGCCATCACCTGATTTCACAGTTTCCTTTGCGGGTTCACTGTGTTATGACTGTAATTTCCTTAGTATATATATAACCTCACACACTATACTCCACAGTAAATCCATGTACATAGTTAATCATAATTTCACATAGGAGCCATTTATACTTCGAATTACAGAGTCTCACCATACCCATGCAATGTTGAACACTTAAAGATACCCACTCTGCACCTTGAATATTTTTTTGCTTCTTTGCTATCCTCTGCTCCTTGACTGATGCTTCTCCTTACTTCTCTTTTTGCTATCTCCTTTGCCTTTCTTTTGCTATCTCTCTTTGTCTCTATTTCCTCTGATGTCTCTGCTGCCTTTCTGCCCCTTGAATGATGTTTCATGTGCTCCTCCTTTGTCATCTCCTTTGCCATCAATGACAAAAATTCCAACAAGGAATCCTCCATTGGGGATCTCATTAGAGCTACTTCTAACATAATAAATGAAAACCTCATCAAAGTACTAGGAAAAGGAGACACAATAAATATATTCAAAGAATCCATCCTGGGGCAGATCCCCTTAGATCAAGACATGAACTTGCGGGACATCCATGTCCTATTGAGGCAAAGAGGAGTGGTCAAGTTGGAAAAAATCTTGGATTGGGACCAGAATGGTAAATGGAAGAGATGGAAGCTTGAGAACATTTCATAGGATCCTAATAATCAAAGGAATAAGCTCATAGAGAAACTAAGAGGATGTTCCCCTATCGATCTAATCACAAATGACAGTTGGATCTAGATGAATTTAAATACTTAGTCAGAAAAGGATATGAGCATCTGGTTTCCCAAGATTAGGTCCCCCTGAAGGAACCTATTTGGAATCAAATATGGAATCCCAACACAATCCAAAAATTAAAATTCTTTTGTTGGGTTCTAGGTCACAAAAAAGATTAATTGCTAAAAACCTTCAAAAATGTGGCCAAATAGGCCCCTCAATATGTCCTCTATGTGAATAGGCGGAAGAATATATACAACACCTCTTTTTGAAGTGCAATACAAATAAGCAGGTCTGGGTGGGGGCACTGGGGCCTCTATTTAGAAGATTCAAGTGGAATATGACATCCTCTTATTTTTCCACTCTTGGCCCAAGTCTTACTTGGGCACCATTCATGCCAAATCTTCGTTCCAAAACATCTCTTCAGCCCTCCCCAGGTATATAAGCTGGAAAGTACGGATGATGAGGAACAGGGCTATCTTCTAGATAGAAAGACCTTTTGCCATTATTGGGGCCTTTAATTCCATTATGCAGTGCATGGATATGCATAGGCTCGAGCTTGATCACTCATTAGATCAGGAGGAATCATCTTGGATGAATAGGTGGATCACCCCCCCAACCCCAAAACTCAGAAGAAAAGATCTCACTACTGATACTCAGTGGATCCTCAGATTTCCCTCCAAAGATATGGCAAAGTGGTTGATAAATTTGGGGATATGGAATCTGCAATTTGATGGGGCTTCACAAGGAAATCCTGGGGTGGTAGGAGGGGGAGGGATTCTCATAAATCTGAATGGAAACATCGAAGACATGTATGACTAGAGTTTAGGCTAGAAAAAAAACAACAAAGCTGAGGCCTATGGGTTACCCTTTGGAATGAATATGGTCATCACTAAAGGAATCAAGAATCTCCAAATCCTCATAGACTCCATGATAATAATAAACTATAAGAGAAATAATACCCCTGCTAAAAACACTCTCCTAAACCAATTCATCAAGAGAAACCAAGGAATGAACCCTCTATTGGATGAAGTAATTTTCTACCATATTCTTGGGGGAAACAATAAAGAGGCAGACAAACAAGCCAATTTGGCTTGTATAATCAGAGAAGAAGCCATAGTGGTGAATGGAATTGAAGGTTACCTATATATTCCATAACTATGACTAAGAATCATAAGGAAAATAAAATTTCTAACCATGCAAATGGTAATATGGATAAATTCTTAGACCCAATGGGAGTGATTGACTGCCTTTTAATCCCTCTCCCCCAACATCCTCTGGAGCTCTCTTCCCCCTCCCTCCCTCCCCCCTCCCTTGGAGAATTGGTATACCTCTTTATAACCCCCTCCCCCATCTCTCCATAACCCCTTGCTCCCTTTCCTCCCCCACCCTACCTGCTTAAACCCTTGCTCCCTCTCCTCCCCCACCCTACCTGCTCCATCCCCCTCCCCTATTACCCCCCCCACCCTTCCTCCTCCCCCTTACCCCTCCAAGTTGGCACGACTGTCATTTCCTCCAACCCTCCAACAGGTGGTCGTGTCTTGGATGGCCCCTTGATTTAATAATTACTCAAAGTCTTATTTTTATTAACTATCCCTGCCTCACTATCGACTCATGTCACATTTTGTATAGAGAAATCACTCCGCAGCATAGCGCCATGCAACTCAACCACCCTCCGCCTGGTCCCTACAACATCTCAGGCGTGTGTATACACAGTCCCTGCCTCGATATCTATTGCAAACACTGAAATTTTGGTACCTTTCTCGTGGGAATGGTGAATCTGTGCCACAAAAATTTACTCCCCGAAATCTGGAAAACATAGGAGGAGCATGGGATGGAGGTGGAAAGGGGGTTACGAGAAGCTATGAAAGGTTGGTAAATAATGGATTAGCATTGGAAATCCAACAACACTGGTATTGTGACGTTGTTCCTCCTTTGCTGATGTACTACAGGTGGTTATATAAGGGATAACAGTTTGAGTAAAAGCAGAAACCCTCTCACAGGGGAAGCTAAGGAATCCTTGGCTCTGTCCCTTCATTTTTAGTTGGTGGTTAAGAGAAGTTGTAACAATCTACATGTTGGTAGTGTTGGTGGGATGTATGTTTGGTTGGATATGCTCTGGGGGCTATCTATAATACATGGAGGCCTCTGTGTTCATTCGAGTGAAAATAGAACTTGGGGAATTGGCAGTGAGCGTCTGATGAATTACCTATCTACGGGAATTGAGGTGGCTTGGAAGGCCCTATGCACTAGATTATGTGTCAGTTCTATTTGATTTTGGTGTTTCAGGTCTTTTAGGAGTTCTGGGGCCATTTGTACTATCGTGTCTATGATATTTGAGGTCGTTGGTCGGTTTGGGTTTGGGTCAGAGATCGTCGGTCATCCTGCATCTATCAAGATGAGTGGAAATGTTAGCTCTGCTACTGAGAGCACATGCTCGGGTAGGCTAGGGCCTCCACAAACCCAGGACTGGGAGTGTTTGTGCCGAATGGGCTCGTGGAACTGGTAGTAGCAAGTTAAATTGTGAGGTTTGTGCCCTAGAACATGGAGAATTTAGAAATAGAATTGTTGTGTTGAAAATGTGTGTGCACCAACACCAAAAGAACACCACAGAGATCAAGGAATGACAACTTGAAGAAAAAGAGAAAATCTGAAGGCCGGAAGACGAAGTTGAAGCCATCAGGATGGAGATTGACAGGCTAAAGGTAAAGTTGGCAGACAACTACAAGAGGGAGGAGGATATGCCAAAGCCGCTAGACCTAAACTCTCCATCTCGAATGGAAGAATATACACCCCTTTGGCACCATCTATTTTTTTTAATATGTCTAATTATATATGGATATATCTCCTATCGCAGTTCTGTAATGTTTTTAGTAGCAGGCAAATAGTGTTGAATTTTGATAAAGGGTTGGCTAGTGAAAAAAATCACATAAGAGTTGGCCCAAATGTATCATCCACAGCCAACGAAATACTTACATTTTTGATGTAAAAATATCGCTTTTTGATTGCATGTAGGCACGCTTTAATACAAAATATATATACTCTTTCTAGTTAAAAAAAAACAAAATCTATACGTCTTCTACTATGTTATGGTTTAGGAAAGACTACTAACTAAATCATGCTAATGGAATATGGCTCCAACTAAAACTCTAACTCTGGCTATTAGATTTGGTTCTAGCTATGGCTCAAGCTCACTTGCTTCTATTGTTGGCCGGATAAATCGTTCTTGTGGACAAGACCGATCTCCCTAGTACTAAAAGTATCTAGCAACAAACAACCAAATAGACTAATCTTTCTCTAAGCATGTAAGGTTTACAAAAATCTCTATAAAGGTGTAAAAGACTTACCGTATGTCCAGCACTTGTTTGAAGTCGTTGTTGTCCCTCGTGCACTTGAAGGAGTTTTCCTCGTAAACTTGCAGTCACAAACAAGCCAAAATATTACATAGCACCTGTATAGAAATCATCATAAACCATGCTTATCATAGTGATAAAGGAATCTATGAAATAAACCATTGATTGACAGCTTATTGAGAAAAATGAGTATATTTGTATTAATTTCAAAAGAAGGAAAACCTTACAACCTGAGCCTTGATGTTGAACAGGCCTTCTCAGGGTCTGAAGCAGGAGTCTCCTTTACTTTGATAAGCTCTGCACTCCTCCAACCAAGACAAATAGAGGTATGTAATCCCTCCTCACAAAATTCTTAGTAAATTGAGTCTAAATCTCAACAGCACTTAACCTCAAATCTTCTTAAGCTTGACCTCTATTCTCAATCTCCAAAAACTTAACCCTTTGAGGCTACCCAATGCCTCTTTTTATAGTGGAAAAGAGGAGGTTTTCTGTTCCAAATATGAAGGAATAGAATCCTCCTTCAAAGGGATAAGCTCCTCACATCAAGGGGTTAGCTCCATAAGGTAAGGGATTCATGCACCTCACAAGAGCGGTTTTGCCACCGCAAGATCCATTCTAGAAGCTTCCAAAATTCACTTTTATTGAGATTTTTGGAATTTACTTGCACCTTTTTGATCTTACAGGGGTCCGCACCTTTAACACAGATAAAGTGCGTTCAGGTACGCAAGAGAGCTGAACATTAGGTGCGGGACCACAGGCAAGATAGAGAGAAAGTGCGACACCAAAGTTTAGGAGATTTTTAGGAACATTTCTCTGATTTTCAAGGCTTGACATGAGGAACTGATATGTTAGACTTGCAAAGGGAGAAGTATGAGTGACAATGAGCTCATACACATAGCAGAATGTCAGGATGAAAATTTTTCGTGTAACAGATTGCCCCCTAAAGTGCAAAGTCTGGAATAGATGAAGCTGAAGTCTGTCATATATGAAGAGTGCAATACTTTATCATTTCAAGGATCATCCTGTGGACACCCCAGTTGGAACCTGTAAAAACATTCAATGCAAAATATATATATGTAATCATATCATCGCTGAGGTAGGCATTCCCATACTCAGATTAAAAACTAACTAAACTTGTTCTGATACAGAAATGATTTTAATATTACATCAATAATGTAGACACAACATGGGCGCAGCCTTCTGTAATGAATAATCTACTGTATAATAATAAAACTCCTTGCAGCCTGGATGGTAGAAACTAGATCCAGGGTCTTGATTTCCACATCTCAAACTAGTACAATTCTATCCATGTGAATGAATGTGTCACAGTCAAACATGGTAGAAACCACTTGATTACCAGTCAATGATGTAAACTGTTAACAAGTGTGAGAGTAACCACCAGTAATATCAATGGCTCTCAAAGTACTCAGTACAATCCATGAAATGTGAATGAATGAGCTGAATTCGAACATGTTACGGAATCATTCGATCGAAGGTCAATGATGCAACCTGTCATCGAAGGCAAGAAACCTGCCATTGAGGCATGCAGATTTCAAGGTACTGATGATTTCTAGATCAACTTCCTAGATAATGAGCCGTCATGGATAGAAAGTGATCCGTCGTAGGAAAGCCCACAACACGAAATCATAGATCAAGTTTTGAAGAAATATATCGGCAAGGACTGACTCAGGGATGGTCAAAATGGATGACAGATATTTTGCAGATGAATGGTTTATTTGAACTGTCCTCTTGAACACATAACGACACTGCAGATGGCTTGGTAGCAGTTGACCCAAAGATAATACCCAGAAACTAGATGAAGACTTTCAAATGAGGTTCGATTAACTGTTAGGCAAAGGATTTCCCAACCCAGGTGATTGAAAGTGTCGTGTTCAAGAGTGGTTAACTAGATTTCCGAAAAATCAAAATACAACAAACACGTTCATTTTTCTCTCTTTTCCCCACCATTTCTGGCAAATACCTCTTTATTTTTGACAAGCTTGAGGAGGATAAAATTTGCTTGTTTATAAGCTCATCCTTCGGATGAGTCCAACTTAGTTTAAGATTCGAACCCTAAGAAGGAGTGGTTCATTCCTGTTTAAAATTGAACAGGTCCTTTACTGTTAAATTTTAACGAGTCCAGTATAGGAGAAACTCGGTGTTTTTTTCAATTTTAGGGAGTCAGAAGAAAAAACTTAAGAAGACTCCATGGGGGTACTTTTTCGTAAATTTAGTCTCTCGAGCCCGAAAAAGGATAAAATAATGCGGGAGAGAACTCTATTGACCGTAATTAGTCAACGTATACCTTTTTCGTAAATAGTCCATTTCAGTCCGTAAAAGGGGTAAACTTATACTGAAGGGACGACCGTTCATTTACTTTAACGGGTTCGAATAGTCAAGTACTCGGAAATCTTTTCATTTTTAGAGAGTCTGAAAAGGGCTTAAAAGAGAACTCTAGGGTTTCGCTTTTTCGTAATTTTCAAGAGTCCGAAAAAGTGATAAAGTATACTCAGTAGTTTCGCTTTTTCTGTAAATTTTAACGAGTTCGAAAAAGGGATAAAAATGTACTCATCGTCTTCAATTTTTCGTAAGTTTTAATGAGTTCGAAAAAGGGATAAAAATATACTCCTGTGGCCGACTTTCAATTTAATTTACGAGCAGGAAAAGACGGAAAGAACTCGGCATTTTCATGTGTTTTACGAGAATGAAAGATAGCAAAATAATCTCGGGATTTTCATGAGTTTAACGAGTCTTGAAAATAACCAGAATTGACTCCAGATAGGTTTCATTTTTCCAAAAGCTTGAAACAGAGAAAAACTATGCTTCAGAGTGGTTTCATTTTTACACAAGCTTGAAACAGAGAGAAAATTGTGCTTGATGCCCCCTAAGTGTAACTGCTAGAGCGCATGCCCCCCCAGCTTCATTTCATTCAACTAAGTACACAGATGGTAATTAATAGCTGGATGGAATGAAGGTTCATTTACGAGATCATATGAAAGACCCGGCCTAAAACTGTAAGAATATTATGCAAAAACTGAAATAACTAACCTAAATATACGACTTAACATTTACGAGATCTAGTCAAAGACTCGACTCAATTAGGGGAGGATTTGTTTCATTTTTTAACAAGCTTGACACAGGAAAAGAACTATGCTCATGGCAACATGTTTCATTTTTTAACGAGGTTGACACAGTAAAAGGAACTTTCCTCTTCTACATGTTTCATTTTTTAACGAGGTTGACACCGTAAAAGAAACTATCCTCGTATCTACTCTCTACAATCTACCTATATAACCTACTGATTCATTGTTTTAATGAGGTTGACACAGGAAAAGAACTGTCCTCATACCTGATTCATTTTTTAATGAGGTTGACTCAGTAACAGGAACTATCCTCTGACCAACTGTTTCATTTTCTAATGAGGTTGACACTTGAAAAGAATTATCCTCATACCTGATTATTTTTTTAACGAGGTTGACCCAGTAACAGGAACTATCCTAAAAAACTACTTATTTCTAATCTACCTACATAATCTATTGATTCATTTTTTAATGAGGTTGACATAGGAAAAGAACTATCCTCATGGAAGCTTGTTTCATTTTTTAAACGAGCTTGACACAAGAAAAGGAACTATGCTCTTCTACAATCTACCTTCTGATTCATTTTTTAACGAGGTTGACACAGTAAAAGAAAATATCCTCACTCACTGATTCATTTTTTAACGAGGTTGACACAGTAAAAGGAACCATCCTCAGACTCATTGATCATGGCTTCCAATTGGAAGAAACACATGTCAATGGACACACCTTAATCATGGCATCCAAGAGGTCTTCATCAGAAGGAAGAATAGTTCTCTGGAAGGAACACATGTCAAGGGACTCAAAAGGGATAAGAACATCGCGTTCAAATAATCCCATAGATTTTTCCATGTCAATTACCGGATCTAAGTCAAAGGAAGACGAGCAAACAGTGAGAGGCTCGCTGACATCGATAACTGAAAACATGGGACTAATTGCCACATAATTAACCCGTGGCAGGGTAGATACCACTTGCGTATGAGGAAAATTCAGGGATGTCAGATTACTGGTAGTCGAATCAAGACTAGGGAACGAAATCTGGTCTACAGTCATAATATTGTCATTGTGAGGGAAAGACATCACGCGAAAGAGTGTCGATACGAAAACTTTCATTGCATAAACATAGTCTCGCCCAAGGAGTAAATTGAAATCCAAGGGACCTCAAACTACCATAAGATCAATACAGACAGTTTTAACTTCCAAAGTAATAGAAAACTTAGGAAGGATCCCTAAAGGTTCACTAATGGTTTTGTTAAAAGCTTTCAGATTCTGCGTAATAGGCACAAGCTGAGGGGAACCCAAAGCTTTCCAAGCAGTTGAGGATAAAATACTAATAGAAGCACCTTCATCTACTTGTGTGCGGTGTATGTCCCTACCACCCAACTTCACAATGATTTGGAAAGGGATGGAGGAAGGAAGATGAGATTCTGTCAGTCTATTCCAATCAAAGGAAAAGACCTCAGTACTTGAAGGGGGTTCTGTAGAAACAGGTGAAATGCCCCCCGACGTAGAAGAATCTGATGTAATAAGAAGAACCTGAGCATTATGAAGTTCACTCTCTATAGGGAGAATGGGATCGACCGAATGTGAAATCGAATCGACCACTTGATCAACTAATGTATCATCAACTTGAGTGATATGAGTTTCACTCTCCAATGGAAGAGTGGGATCGACTGTACTTGAAATTAGATCAATCACTCCGTCAGTTGACTGTAGGTTGGGAGAAAGTTTACAGTAGCCAGTTGGAAATTCTTGCTGTGGAACAGTAATGTTTTCCAACAATTTTGAGGCTTCATCCATGTGAGGGAAAATGTGAGTTTGATGACTCCCTTTGCATAACTTACAAGGAAACCTAACTTTACCCTTTTTCCCAGGAACCTGACTATCACTGGTTGATGGATCAACGAAAAGTTGATGAGATTTTTCTGACCATACTTCCAAGACCTTTGGAATACCAGGAAAATTGATAAGGAAGTGGTCACCCTTACAAAGCCTGCAAGGGTATTTGGGTTTACGATGCATGTTGGAGGCTTCCTCAACACAACTAACACTTACAACCATGGTTGGTTGGTTGACTTCTTTCTTATCTTGCTTCTTCTTCTTCTTCTTCTTCCCTTTCTTCTTCTTCTTAGTCACCTGGTTACTAGCGTCAAGGCTTTTACCAAGCGAAGAGGAAGAAATGGAGGAAGAAATATTAGGCGAAGAAGGTAAAGGGTCAATAGAAGGTTGGTGATGTTGAGATGGTGAACTCTGTGAAGCATCCGGTTGAGGTGGAACAATTGGAGTGTTCGGGGCCAACGAAGTTGAAAATAACCATATCGGTAAACCTATTGTAAATCCAGGTAATGACAAAGTAGCCATATAAGGAGGACCAACATTTCCAAAGCAAGGAAAAGTACTAGGATTCTCGTTAAGAGGGGTTCCTTGGTTGGTATATTCCGGAACAATTGCCATTATATTCAACTTCAGTGAATTTTACTAACAATTTAAAACTAAAATTAACAATTCACAATTCACACCTAACAATTAAAATTCACAATTCACACCTATGGTTTCTAAAAGTAAAAACAAACAAATTAACACGCGCTATCAAATCTGGGAGTCAAACCACACACAAACAGTAACTTCCCGTACTAAAAACACTAGTTGGTGATGAAATCCAACTTAGTAGGAATTTAATACAGAAAGGGCGATTGGAACAGTTACCCTGACAACCTGCTTAATGAAACAGACTGGCACAAGTGTCTTCACAAAACCATCTCGAGTGAAGAGAACCCCCCAGAGAGTCCAAGTGAGTCTAGTCGACGTCTGCTCCAGGTACAGTGAGATCTTTCCTTCACCGTCACCTTAGGAAATAATCTTAAACTTATGGATAGTAAGGTTACCAACAATAACAAATACAACTGGGGGAACAGTCTACGATCCAATTCCACGCGCAAGGGTAGAGTAACAAAGCTCAATCCCCTTGAAGGTTCCTCGACATGGTTAATCTGAGGTTTACCAACAAGTGACCCCAGGCTCCTCGACAATGGTTAATCCGAGGTTTACCATTTGTAATGCACGCAAAATCTTCTATCTTCCCCAATGAAACATAATTGATTGTCTCAAAGGTTCGGACATGATCTCGTGATTGACTTCTTTAAGAGAAGCATCCCATATTGTACCAATTACAATTGGATTTATTTCCTACCGCAAGATTTATCTACTTGTTTGTTTTTGTTGCTTTGGAAAGTTAACAACAACCTATTCCAAAGCACTAATCCTGAGCTAGATTGGTGGAAAGAGCCCTAAAAATGTAAAAATTACTAGATGAATTTTATTAAGCGCTGTGTTATTTAGGCTGTTATTAGTCAAAAGGGTAAATGGATATGAAACCAATGGTGTTATGACCCGACCCAAAACTGAATGCAATTGAATATGATAATGTAATCTTTTCAATTCGATGAATCCTAACTAAAGTAAGGAGAGAGTTTCCATTCACTTCCAACAATGCAAAAATTGATCACTAAGAGAAAATATAACAAATTCTCTAATGCACTAATTTCATCAATAAAAACTAATGCAAATCAATCCCAAAACAATTTTTATTTTTGTGTTTTTAAAACAAGCATAAAAACATCTAAATTCAAATCAAAGAAAACCGATCTAAATTTATGATTTATTTTTCAGAATGTAAACTATGCAATTGTAATCTATGCACAATTCACATGAAAAGCATGCAAATGTAATCTATGCACATTTTTCATTCATATTCTAAAAATGATAATTCTAATTATGCAAATGTGATCTATGCAAGAGAATTATAAAACACAAGATGATTCTAATGTAATCTAAGAACCAATCAAGTGCAAGTCAAGAAAATCGGGTGAGAGTTCCAAAGATAAAAAAACACTCAAAGGCGATCAACACTCAGAAACAAGAGATTTTTGACAGAAAAATACAGATCTGGGTAGATGCTAAGAATCCTAAATTAAATCTAAACTAAACTGGAAAAAAGAAATCTAAAGTTTTTCAAAAAAATTTAACAAGGTCCGTAGGCTTCTAGAAGTAACAGGTGCAGTACCGCACTGTTTACTTAAGGAAAGTGCGAAACTGCCTGCACTGTGCAAAAGAACCAAGTGCGGTCCCCAGAAAAGTTCAAGAAAAACTTAAAAGATTTCAAAATTTTCAAAAACAGAGAAAACCTAAGCTACCCAGGCAGATATCCATCAATCAAAAACCGGGAAAAACTTTTCCTCAAATCAAAATAAAAGAGAACCAAAAAACAACAAGTTCTTTCCCCAGTGGAGTCGCCAAATTGTTGGCCGGATAAATCGTTCTTGCGGACAAGACTGATCTCCCTAGTACTAAAAGTATCTAGCAACAAACAACCAAATAGACTAATCTTTCTCTAAGCATGTAAGGTTTACAAAAAGCTCTATAGAGGTGTAAAAGACTTACCGTATCTCCAACGCTTGTTTGAAGTCATTGTTGTCCCTTGTGCACTTGAAGGAGTTTTCCTCATAAACCTGCAGTCACAAACAAGCCAAAATATTACATAGCACCTGTATAGAAATCAGGGAATTTTTTTTGCAAAAACAAAAGCAAAAATATGTAAAATTGTGAAAAGACTGAGACAAACCTCCAAGTAATTACCAAAGGAAATCAAATTAATAATTTCTCAAAAAATAGACTCAAAACACCCAATTAACTTAATGGAGATTGATGAGATGAAGAATTGCTAAAAGAAATTCAGAAACAAGAGATTTTTGACAGAAAAATACAGATCTGGGTAGATGCTAAGAATCATAAATTAAATCTAAACTAAACTGGAGAAAATAAATCTAAAGTTTTTCAAAAAAATTTAACAGGGTCCGCAGGCTTCTAGAAGTAACAGGTGCGGTACTGCACTGTTTACTTAAGGAAAGTGCGAAAATGCCCGCACTATGCAAAAGAACCAAGTGCGGTCCCCAGAAAAGTTCAAGAAAAAATTAAAAGATTTCAAAATTTTCAAAAACAGAGAAAACCTAAGCTACCCAGGCAGATATCCATCAATCAAAAACCAGGAAAAACTTTTCCTCAAATCAAAATAAAAGAGAACCAAAAAACAACAAGTTCTTTCCCCAGTGGAGTCGCCAAATTGTTGGCCGGATAAATCGTTCTTGCAGACAAGACCGATCTCCCTAGTACTAAAAGTATCTAGCAACAAACAACCAAATAGACTAATCTTTCTCTAAGCATGTAAGGTTTACAAAAATCTCTATAGAGGTGTAAAATACTTACCGTATCTCCAATGCTTGTTTGAAGTCATTGTTGTCCCTCGTGCACTTGAAGGAGTTTTCCTCGTAAACCTGCAGTCACAAAGAAGCCAAAATATTACATAGCACCTGTATAGAAATCAGGGAAATTTTTTTGCAAAAACAAAAGCAAAAAGATGTAAAATTGTGAAAATACTGAGACAAACCTCCAAGTAATTACCAAAGGAAATCAAATTAATAATTTCTCGAAAAATAGACTCAAAACACCCAATTAACTTAATGGAGATTGATGAGATGAAGAATTGCTAAAAGAAATTCAGAAACAAGAGATTTTTGACAGAAAAATACAGATCTGGGTAGATGCTAAGAATCCTAAATTAAATCTAAACTAAACTGGAAAAAAGAAATCTAAAGTTTTTCAAAAAAATTAAACAGGGTCCGCAGGCTTCTAGAAGTAACAGGTGCGGTACCGCACTGTTTACTTAAGGAAAGTGCGAAACTACCTGCACTATGCAAAAGAACCAAGTGCGGTCCCCAGAAAAGTTCAAGAAAAACTTAAAAGATTTCAAAATTTTCAAAAGCAAAGAAAACCTAAGCTACCCAGGCAGATATCCATCAATCAAAAACCAGGAAAAACTTTTCCTCAAATCAAAATAAAAGAAAACCAAAAAACAACAAGTTCTTTCCCCAGTGGAGTCGCCAAATTGTTGGTCGGATAAATCGTTCTTGCGGACAAGACCGATCTCCCTAGTACTAAAATTATCTAGCAACAAACAACCAAATAGACTAATCTTTCTCTAAGCATGTAAGGTTTACAAAAAGCTCTATAGAGGTGTAAAAGACTTACCGTATCTCCAACGCTTGTTTGAAGTCATTGTTGTCCCTCGTGCACTTGAAGGAGTTTTCCTCGTAAACCTGCAGTCACAAACAAGCCAAAATATTACATAGCACCTGTATAGAAATCAGGGAAATTTTTTTGCAAAAACAAAAGCAAAAAGATGTAAAATTGTGAAAAGACTGAGACAAACCTCCAAGTAATTACCAAAGGAAATCAAATTAAGAATTTCTCAAAAAATAGACTCAAAACACCCAATTAACTTAATGGAGATTGATGAGATGAAGAATTGCTAAAAGTGGAAACGAAGATTTTTACAAAAAAATACGGATGCGGGTAGATCTTCAGAATCCTAAATTAAATCTAAACTAAGCGGAAAAAGGAAATCTAGAATTTTTCAAAAAAATCTAAATCATTCAACGGAGCTTCTAGAATCTTGGGTGCGATTACCGCCTTGTTTACTTAAAGGAAAGTGCGAAACCATATATTGTGCGAAAAGGACCAAGTGCGGTCCCCGGAAAAGTTCGAGAAAAACTTAAAAGATTTCAAAATTTTCAAAAACGAGAGAAAACCTAAGCTACCTGGCGGATATCCATCGATCAAAAACCGGGAAAAACACTTTCCTCAAATCAAAATAAAAGACAAGCTTAACAAGTTCTTTCCCCGATTAGGAGTTGCCAAATTGTTGGCCGGATAAATCGTTCTTGCGGACGAAATGAGCCTCTAATCTTAAAAGTATCTAGCAACAAACAACCAAATAGACTAATCTTTCTCTAAGCATATACGATCTATGAAAAGCTCTATAGAGGTGTTAAGGACTTACCGTTTGTCCAGTGCTTGTTTGAAGTCGTTGTTGTCCCTCGCGCGCTTGAAGGATTTTTCCTCGTAAACCTGCAGTCACAAACAAACAAAATATTACATAGCACATGTATAGAAATCGAGGGGGAAATTTTTTTGCAAAAAAAAAATCAAAAAGATGTAAAATTGTGAAAAGACTGAGACAAACCTCCAAGTAATGACCAAAGGAAATCAAATTAAGAATTTCTCAAAAAATAGACTCAAAACACCCAATTAACTTAATGGAGATTGATGAGATGAAGAATTGCTAAAAGAAATTTAGAAACAAGAGATTTTTGACAGAAAAATACAGATCTGGGTAGATGCTAAGAATCCTAAATTAAATCTAAACTAAACTGGAAAAAAGAAATCTAAAGTTTTTCAAAAAAATTTAACAGGGTCCGCAGGCTTCTAGAAGTAACAGGTGCGGTACCACACTGTTTACTTAAGGAAAGTGCGAAACTGCCTGCACTGTGCAAAAGAACCAAGTGCGGTCCCCAGAAAAGTTCAAGAAAAACTTAAAAGATTTCAAAATTTTCAAAAATAGAGAAAACCTAAGCTACCCAGGCAGATATCCATCAATCAAAAACCAGGAAAAACTTTTCCTCAAATCAAAATAAAAGAGAACCAAAAAACAACAAGTTCTTTCCCCAGTGGAGTCGCCAAATTGTTGGCCGGATAAATCGTTCTTGCGGACAAGACCGATCTCCCTAGTACTAAAAGTATCTAGCAACAAACAACCAAATAGACTAATCTTTCTCTAAGCATGTAAGGTTTACAAAAAGCTCTATAGAGGTGTAAAAGACTTACCGTATCTCCAACGCTTGTTTGAAGTCATTCCCCGCCTTGTTGTCCCTGCGTGCACTATTCCGAGTTTTCACAATAAACACAGTCACAAACAAGCCAAAATATTACATAGCACATATTATATGAAATTACAGGAAATTTTTTTGCAAAAACAAAAGCACAAAATTGTTAAGAGACTGAGACAAACTTTGAAGTAATGACCAAAAGAAATCAAATTAAGAATTTCTCCAAAAAAGAAACTCAAAACACCCAATTAACTTAATGGAGACTGATGAGATGAAAAATTGCTGAAAATTCCCGGAAAGCAAGGGTACAACTGAGAAAAAATACGGATCAGGTAGATGCTAAGAATCCTAAATTAAATCTAAACTAAAGTTTGGAAAAAATAAATCTAAAGTTTTTCAAAAAAAAAATTTAACGGTCTAAAAGCGAGGCTAGAAATAACGGGTGCGGTACCGCACACTATTACTTAAGGAAAGTGCGAAGCTGGCGTCCTGTATGCAAAAAGAACCAAGTGTGGTCCCGAAAAATTAGAGAAAAACATAAAAGATCTCAAAATTTAAAAAAACAGAGAAAACCTAAGCTACCCAGGCAGATGTCTATCAATCAAAAACTAGGAAAAAACTTTCCTCAAATCAAAATAAAAGAGAACCAAAAACAACAAGTTCTTCCCCAGTGGAGTCGCCAATTTGTTGGCCGGATAAATCGTTCTTGCAGACAAGACCGATCTCCCTAGTGTCAGAATACAATCTAGCAACAAACAGCCAAATAGACTAATCTTTCTCTAAGCATGTAAGGTTTACAAAAGCTCTATAGAGGTGTATTAAAAGACTTACCGTATGTCCAGCGCTTGTTTGAAGTCGTTGTTGTCCCTCGTGCACTTGAAGGAGTTTTCCTCGTAAACCTGCAGTCACAAACAAGAAAAATATTACATAGCACCTATATAGAAATCATCATAAACCATGCTTATCATAGTGATCAAGGAATCTATGAAATAAACCATTGATTGAAAGCTTATTGAGAAAAATGAGTATATTTGTATTAATTTCAAAAGAAGAAAATCCTTACAACCTGAGCCTTGATGTTGCACAGGACTTTCCGGGGTCCGAAGCAGGAATCTCCTCTACTTTGATAAGCTTTGCACTCCTCCAACCAAGACGAATAGAGGTATGTAATCTCTCCTCACAAAATTCTTAGTTAACTAAGTCTGAATCTCAACAGCACTTAACCTCAAATCTTCTTAAGCTTGACCTCCCCTTGAGGCTACCCAATGCCTCTTTTTATAGTGGAAAAGAGGAGGTTTTCTGTTCAAATTATGAAGGGATAGAATCCTCCTTCAAAGGGATAAGCTCCTCACATCAAGGGGTTAGCTCCATAAGGTAAGGGATACATGCACCTCATAAGAGCGGTTCTATCACCGCAAGATATTTTCTGGAAGCTTCTAGAATTCACTTTTATTGAGATTTTTGGAATTTACTTGCGCCTTTTTGATCTTACAGGGGTCCGCACCTTTAACACAGATAAAGTGTGTTCAGGTACGCAAGAGAGCTGAACATTAGGTGCGGGACTGTAGGCAAGATAGAGAGAAAGTGCGACACCAAAGTTTAGGAGATTTTTAGGAACATTTCTCTGATTTTCAAGGCTTGACATGAGGAACTGATATGTTAGACTTGCAAAGGGAGAAGTATGAGTGACAATGAGCTCATACACATAGCAGAATGTCAGGATGACAATTTTTCGTGTAACATCTATTTGATTAATAAGACTTCAAAACTTGAAGCTTGACTTTAATCATTAATATTCCTCTCCTTTCATATAAAAGGTGAGAAGATGAAAATCTCTCCACTACAAGATGTGTCAATACTTGAAAATGGATTCTATAGTATGACCAATATATCTTATTGGATGTTGATTATCATTTCCAAGATGTGATCCACCCCTAATGAATATTTACTCGCCCAAGGTTTTTATGACTAGAACATCTATCTGAAGGATGATTAGGCTTTCCACAAGGCTCACAAGGATAAAAATAAAAACATTGATCCCTCATGCGCTAATTTTTTTTAACTAGGGTAAAATTCCACTTTTTTTAACTCAGATCATCTAGATCATAATTGAATTAGATTCCTCTTTTCGAGAGGACCAAAATTTACCTATATATCACCCCAATCAGTTAAGCAGAAGTTAATTTTTGAATTATTTTATTTATTAAAATGAAATGGAATTGGTTAGCCTAAGCACATGTGGAATTATTCAAGTCGGTCTCAACCCTTAGCAAACCTCGTGAAAAATATAAATAGAAGAAACCTCAAGCTCATTCTCACACATTTTCTCAAGCGATCTTCTATTTTCATTCTTTGTCTTGGTTTGTATATTTTGTTTGGTTCGCATAGGTTTGAAAAAAGGAGCTCGCACAAGGTCTGAAATCACATGCGAGAGGCTCGCTCTGATCTAGGGCTTCTGGGTCATAGCCGTAGGCTTGACATTGAGATTTTCGGGTGATATCCACGAGCACAATGTGTTATTCCTACAATGAGGGTGTCATAGCCATAGACATAGTGTGGCAAGGTAGCAGTTAGGGATTTAGGGCCTGATCAAGATGATCTGGGCCATAATCACAGGCACAGAGTGTCTTTCCTGCAGTAAAGGATATATAACCACTAGCACAGAGTATTAAGGGTGTGACTAAGGGATTTCTGAGTAGATCTAGGCTAGATCAACCCCAATTGCTCACACAATGTTTCATCTGCATAGTCACAAATGCTCTCAGTCAGTTTTTGATAGTGTCCTGGATTCAGATCTAGGACTTGACAATTGATTTCAGTTTAATTCAGTGATCTATTGGATCCATCGTTCTTACTATTGTAGATATGCATATTTGTAGACATGTTCTATATATTTATGCTGCATATGTATTGGGGTCATTGTACTCTCTGCTGAATTTTTTTTTATGATGATCTATTGAAGAAGAAGATTTGAAAGGGTTTACCCCTTGTGGGGTTTTTCCCTAGCCTTGGACCAATTTGTTGTCTCTTATGGTTGTGTTGTTGTCTTCTTTATCACTACATATATTATTCTATCTTTTGTTACAATTTATCATTATGATTACATTGTTAATGATTGGATGCATTGTTTATGAAGAAGTAATTTGGGCTAAAGTGATTGATACAACATAAAACAATCTAAAAATTTAACATGGTATCAGAGCCAAGGTGAAGGACAGGCCCAAAGAAGACAAGCATTGAAGCCCTCATTATCAAAAAACAAATCTACATCCAATGTAAACATATCTCCCTCTACATTCAAGGAGAATGAGAAGTCTGGTGATGCATCAAACTTTGTTGAATGGAAAGTCAGGTTGGATATTATAGTCAACAATAATGATGTGTTGGATTAAATTCAAGGTAGGATGCCCGAACCTCCAGAAAATGCTTCCGCTTCTCTCAATAATAGGTATAAGGAAGGTGAGTCCAAATCAAATAAAATTATAGTTGATGGTTTACAAGATCATTTACTTACATATGTTGGGAATTTAAGAAAGTTTCAATACATGTATGACAAGATAACCGACATGTATGAAATCAAGAATCTGAATGAGATCATCACCTTGAAAAATCAACTCAAGGAAATGAAGACGAACAAAGGAGAAGTTGTTCAATCATACATTATGAGTATATCTTGTCCCAGATATCAACTACAAAGGGTTGGAGAGAATATGCCTGACAAAGAAATGGTAGTTGCGACTCTCAGAGGTCTCCCTCCTGTTTGAGAAATCTTCATTACTACAATAAAAAACAACAATGTCCTCCCATCATTTTATGAAATTTTTGGGAAGCTTACTCAAGAAGAATCAAGAATGGTAGCAAGAAGAAGAATTCACAAGCATGAAGAGGGATATTCCGCTGCATACATCACTCATAACAAAATGAAGAATGCAAAAGGAGGCCCTTCGAGGAATCCTCCTTCTCAAAATTCAAAAGGAAGGAATGACAGATCAAAATTTAAAAGGAAGGAATGATTGTCCTTAGAAGATAAAGAGGCCATGATACAACACCAGAAGCAAAAACAATAATAAAATAATAACATACAATCACAGGAGCAACTGTGAATAAATATGAATATATTCTCATTTTTGCATTTACTAGTTATTCTCCACTAGATTCATGGGACGGTTGGTTGGTTGATAGTGGGGCCACTTATTGCTTCTCTAGATACAAGGAAGTCCTCTATAATCTGGTAGAGAGGGGGACTAAGTTGAAAATAATTCTTGTAGATAAATCCACTCATCCTATAAAAGGCTTTGGATCCGTTAAATTTCAGTTGGATTATGGGGACTTAGTATTGTTACATTATGTTATTGTATGTGCAAAGTTTAATGAAGAATTTAAATTCTATATTTGCATTGGAAGATAAAGGGATGAGTTCTTCCTTCATCAATGTAAAAGTTTTGACTTGGTTTGTTGATGCACCTATGAAATATGCATTCACATTAGGTATGAGATATGAAGGACTCTATAAAATCACCAAAAGGACACTTATAACATTGGTTAATAAAACAAATCATCTTAGTGAATTGTGGCACCACAGATTGGATCATTTACACTATGATGCTCTTTCAAAATTGAAGAAATGGTATGAGGTATTCCCGATGTTCAAGACCATCATGAAGGAGTTTGTCCAAGTTGTTTAAGTGGAAAGAAAACAAGGGGACCATTCCCCTCTAGTAAGAACAAGACAACCGACATCCTCCATATCATTCATTCAGATATATGTGGTATGATGTCTGTGCATTCTATTGGTGGTCATCTCTAATACATCACCTTCATTGACGACTTCTCAAGAAATACATGGATATACTGCCTTAAGCATAAGGATGAATCATTTGAAAAGTTCCAAGAATTCAAAGCCTTGATAAAAAATAATCAGGGAAAAGAATCAAAGTATTAAGTTATGACAATGGAGGGAAATACATGTAAAAATAATTCATAGCATTCTACAAGAAAGAAGGGATCAAGAAATAAAATATTGTGCCATATACACCTGAACAAAATGGCTTAGCTGAAAGGAAGAACTGGTCTATATTAGAAGCTTCCCATTCCATGCTCCACGATCAAAAGGTACCATATTTTATGTGATTTGAAGCCACACATGCTACTGTATATGTTCAAAACTGGGTACCTCATCAAACATTAGAAAACAAGACACCCAAAGAAATATTCACAGGAGTCAAGCCTAATATTATCCATCTTTGCATATTTGGATGCCCTGTTTACTTTCATGTGCCGAAGGACAAAAGAAAAATCTTAAGGTTACAAGAAGGAAAGGTACATTTGTGGGTTATTGTGAAAACTCTAAGGCATACAAAATATATATTCTTGGTTAAAGGAAGGTCGAAATTAGCAGAGACGTAACTTTTGATGAAAATTCATCTCTTGGTAAAGCAAGAGACCTTCCCCCACCTCCTCCTCCCAAGGAAGAAAATAATGACTGGGATATTCTAGATGATCCTTCTATGCCTGAGTCCAATGATATTGATGTTCCCATGGAGCCTATGGATCCCTCAGATACACCCCCCAATGATTCTCCTACTAGGAAGAGACCACTTCGGCTTTGCGACTCTCTATAGGATAATGAAAGAAATGTTCCCATTCGTAGATCATTCAGAGAAAGGAAGCAACCATACAGGTATCAGGGATATGTAGCTTCCATGAGCACTATAATTCAAGCTGAACCATCCTCATTTGAAGAAGAAGTCAAAGAACAAGTTTGGAAGGATTCCATGCTCGAAGAATATGAATCTATTGTGAAAAACGATATATGGGATGTTGTGCCGAGACCGAATGGGAAGTTTGTTGTGACTTCAAAGTGGATATTCAAGATCAAACATGGAATTGATGGAAGCATTGAGAAATACAAAGCAAGGTTCATATCTCGAGGCATCTCTCAAAAAGGAGGAGAAGATTATGAAGAAATATTTTCTCCCATGACTTGATACACAACCATCCATTTGATAGTTTCCCTTACTGCTAGTTAAGGATGTGCCCTTCATCAGATGGAATTAAAGTCCACTTTCTTTCATGAATGTTACAGGAAGAAGTATATGTTAAATAACCACATGGATTTGAAGTGGAAGATCACCGAACACATGTTTGTAGGTTAAAGAAGGCATTGTATGGTTTGAAGCAAGCTCCCCAAGCTTGTTATGCACACATTGACAATTATTTAATGAAGTTGGGCTTCACAAGAAGCAATGTTGATCCCAACCTCTATTTTAAGGTTGTCCAAAGTATTCCATTGATTTTGGTTCTATATGTAGATGATCTATTCTTGAAAGGAAGTGAACCTTTGATGATCGAATTTAATAGAGAACTAGCCTCTAAATTTGAGATGAAAGAACATGGAATCATGCACTACTTCTTAGGCCTTGAGGTGTAGAAAATTCTTGGAGAGATGTTTCTCTCACAAGTAAGGTATGTTGTGAAACTGTTGGAAAGGTTTGGTATGACTGAGTGCAAATACATGGCTACTTTGATGGAGATGAACTTCAAGAAGCTATGTGGAAAATAAGTTGGACCTGATCTAGCAAATCCATCTGAGTACATAAAACTAATTGGGGCTCTGATGTTCCTTGTGAACACCTGTCCAGATATATTATTTGCAGTAAACACATTGAGTCAATTCATGAATAAGCCCTTCCATGCACATTGGATCATTGCCAAATATGTATTGAGATATTTACATGGGTCGATCACACTTGGTCTGAGGTATACTGTCGGAGACATTCAACTTCATGGATACACTTATGCTGACTGGTCAAGAAATGTTACAAACATAAATAGCACTTCTAGATGCTGCTTTAGTCTTGGATCTGCCATGATATCCTAGATGAGTAGGAAACAAAAATTTGTAGCATTAATCACTGCTAAGTAGAATACATTGCCACTAGCATGGCTAGTTGCCAAGAATTTTGGTTAAGGAAGCTCTTTGGAGAGCTATTTGAAGACATCTTAGACACTACAGTGATATATTCTGACAACAAGAGCAGGATATGTTTGGTAGATAATCCCATGTTTCATGAAAATTCCAAGCACATCGATATTCAACATCATTTTATTTGAGACATGGTGCATAGAGGAGATGTTAGACTCCACCACATATCAACTGATGATCAAATAACATATATTCTCACCAAGGCACTACCGAAATGAAATTTCTTGGTCTTCAGAGAGAAGCTTGTATTGATGGATGTATCCCCTCTGGATAAGGGGCAACAATGGTCGAGGACACTACACAAACTCTTCCTATCTTGTTTGAGTTCCCGGGGCGAGGAATTAAGATAAATGGCTCCTGGGGTTGAGGTATATCTAGATAATAGGGTACTCCCCTATCTGTTACCCATAGGGTTGAATATTCTCCTCCCCTATCTTCATAGGGTTGGAGAATCCTGCTCCCATGATTGGTCTTTATATAGTATACCCTAGTTGGCATCATACCCTCAAGAAAGGTTTTTTGGGAATACCGCTCTGTGTTTGGCCAATGAGTTGAAAGTGTACTTGGGGTGTACAACCCAAGTCAATTATGATGCAGGTGTTCTACCACATGACTATTGAGAGTCACTGATGGGAAGATCAATAGGAAATAGGATTAGGTTTAGAGTTTCTCCCCTCTTGGGATTCCAGGGTCGAAGATGTGCTCCTTTATATGATGTGTTATCCTAATGCTTGGTATGGGTGGAATATATCGTGCCCCGATTCTTCTTCTTCTAGATACAAGAAAGTTTCAATAGATGGAGTTGAGCCATGATAGTCTTAGCATGACGACACCATGATGTGAAGATATACATGAAAAATTTAACATGTGGAATTCTTCCTAATATGAGAGGGAGTGTTAATTTTTTCAACTAGGGTCAAATTATAATTTGGTCAGCTTAGATGTTTGAGATCATAATTGAATTAGATTCCTCTTTTCAAGAGGACCAAAATTGACCTATAGATCGCCCCAATTGGTTAAGCAGAAGTTACATTTTGAAATATTTGATTTATTAAAATGAAATGTAATGGGTTGGCCTAAGCACATGTGGAAGTAGTCAATTCGGCCTCAAACCCAAGCATACCCTCACGAAAGCTATAAATAGAAGTGACCTCAAGCTCATTCTCACATACTTGCTCAAGCGATCTTCTATTATCATTCTTTGTCTTGGTTCATCTATTTTGTTTTGGCTCGCACAGGTTCTATAGAAGAAGCTCACGGAGGGTCTAGAATCATAGGCGAGAGGCTTGATCTAAACTAGGGCTTTTGGGTCATAGACGCAAGCTTGAAAGTAATATTTCTAGGCTATATCCACAGGCACAATCTGTTATTCCCATGGCCAAGTTGTGATAGTTGCATGCACACTATGGCAATGTAGCGGTTAGGGCTTTAGGGTCTGATCAAGCTATTCTGGGTCATAGTCACATGCACAGTGTGTCCTACCTCTGGTCAAGGAGCTATATCCACTAGCACAGAGTCTTAAGGGTGCAGATAAGGGATTTATGAGCAGATCTAGGCTAGATCAAACCCAATTACTCACACAATTTTTAATTCTCATAATCACAAATGTTCGCAGTTAGTTTTTTATAGCTTCCTGGACTCAGATCGAGGATTTGAGAATTGATTTCAATTGGCTTTAGTGATCTATTGGATTTGTGGTTCTTATTGTTTACAGATATGTAGATTTGTTCTATATATTTCCGATGCATATGTATTGGGCTCATTGTACTCTCTGCTAATTTTTTTTTTATGATGATCTATTTAAGAATGAGATTTGAAAGGTTTTCCCCCTTGTGGGGTTTTCCCCTAGTCTTGGACAAATTTTATATCTCTTATGGTTGTGTTGTTGTCTTATTTATCACTGCATATATTGTTCTATCTTCAGTTACAGTTTATGATTGATTACATTGTTAATAATTGGATGCACTGTTTATGAAAAATTAATTTGGGCTAAAATAATTGATACAACAGAGAACAATCTAAAAATTTAACACCATGTGGCCAACTCAATCATAATGTTGGAAATTATGAATCTAATATTAAATTGAATCATGTGAAGATGAATTTTCTTAAGGGAACCAAATACTTTGGAACTTAATTGGTTAATAATAGTTTGGAATGTGAAAGGCCACTTCCCTTTCACATCCAAGACCGGTTCTATGCTTGTTGATGATGATTTCTTCCCAAGGTATAATGATTGGCTTGGGAAGTGCAGGTAGAACTTATTCAAATTCATTTAAAACTACCTTTGAAGGGGCATCATTGATTTTATTATGTGTTGGTTTTTTATAGTAATCATTCTCAAACCCAAAAAGAGAATTATTTTGAATAGGGATTAATTCAAAATGTTGATTTTTTTTTTTTATTGTGACTCATCTTGTTGTTTTTGTGATTCAAGCTAGAGAAATTAAATTTTGTCCTATGAATCTTGTAAATCGGTTAGAACATGAATAAGAGTTGCTTTCTCAAATGTGACCGTATTGTTGATAATAGAGAGTATTAGAGTATCTAGTAACTCTAATTCTTCATCAATTTGAACCATTTTCTCAACAATTCAAGCTCAACAAATAAAAGGGTGTTGAATTCTACTAAAAATGCACACATTTACGATACAGTTCAACTATTCATTTTGAAATGGAAGTAAATGAGTAGTTTCATGATCAACCAATATGCAAGGATGACGATATAAAGCCTTAGAATAGGTATACTTGAAGCAACAAGAAATCCTACAACATATTTTTCTCACTTTCTAGTAATTACTTGAGGTTGATCAACAATGGATGAATGTGGGAATAATCCAACACAAAACGATATCAAAATTGGTAAGAACTACTGTTACTAAGAGGTTATAATATTTTCTGTAGTTATTATTTCTTAATCACAATTTTATATTCCAAACAAACAAAATTGAAGCTCTTAGTATTTATATTTAATAAAAATAGGGAGACAAAATATATCGCCTTTGAGTATCAAGACATCTTGGAAGTTTACATTGTTTGTGCTTTGTTTCTATGCAATCTTATTCTAATCGAGAATAATAAATCTGATGCTATTGGATCTAATGAAGATATTGTAATGGCCTTTGCTAGTAATCTCAGAGAATGAATAGAAAAAATTCTGTGGATGCCAATGATTTGTTTGAGAGTGTGTTGAGGGCATCACCTGTCATATTTTTTGCAATTCGATAGATGTATGGTAATCAAGTCAATCAATGTTAAATAATTTAGAAACACAACATAATAGAATATGATGGATATGAGGGGAGCTCCTGACAAAATCAAAGAATCCCTCATCCATGAGGTTCTCTTGTAGTAGTTTTGGATGTCTAACAATTAATGTGTGGAGATGAGGCAAAGATGTCTTAGATCGTTTGTTGCGCGACTAATCACAATTCAAGAACTTGGTGAGAAAAAATATATAGAATAAGAGGGTAAGTGATAGATGGGATATTACAACGATATTGTGTGTTTCTCAAGTAACATATTTTTTATAGATTTTGTAGACAAGAAAAAATAGTGTGGTGGTTGCAGATGGATGTCAAACAACTAATGATTGTGAATACCAAATATCCATATAGAAGTCACACAATGTAATTTGTTGCTACAAATTGTGGGGTGGGAATCTCATTTTTTTTCTGACCTAATGTCATGTTTTCTTTCCTTGGCTCATCTTGTTTCCCATCAATGACAATCACACATGCACAAAAATGAAATTTTTAGCTATCAAATAAAATACTCAAAACTATTGCATCATTACTTTAGAAAATAGCAAAAATGCAACGGGGATCCTAATGGAATATACTTCTTCTAATGTCACAGATAAATGTGATGGAGAGGAGTTGAAAAAAGGTCATTGATCACACTTCATGAAGTAAAATATGGCATCAAAACCTTACCCTAATGACATGATGAGAAAAGAGATACATTGAATGAGTTGAAAAGGGTTTATTTCAATAAGGGAAATAAGGAGTCTAGAATGATCATGTGCAAATGGAGAAAATATTGGATCATTTGGACCATAGTATGGAAATGGATGTGAGAGAGACATGATATACCCAATGAGGGAATGAAATACAAAAAAAATATAAAGAAACTATGATACTAGTGATGACCCTTAAAAAGTACTTAAGCTATGTAATAAGTAGCACTAATGTCAAGGAAGGCCACAAAACTTGTGGCTCACAAACTTGTTTCTATTATATCATTGCTAAATTGTAGAAAATGCGTGAGATACTATCCCACTCTATAGCCCATAGGTAAGGGTAATATATTCTTCATGGATCAAAGTCATTCAACGATAAGGCATTACAAAAATATATTCAATATGAGCTTATCATGTCACTTTGCAAGAAATGAACCTAGATGGGGATAAAAACAAACTTTCCTCCTAACCACTGGAGATAAATTTGATTGACTAGTACACATAAATACATGTTCTTATGACATTTAGATTCATCTTTAAAGGAGTATCTTGGACTTATGATTACTCTTCATATTCTTAATTAAAACCCTATGAATTAGGTTTATAACAATTGTCAGATTGTATTTATTTGAACTCAACAATGTTGTTCATATCTACTAATACATTAGTAAGAAATGAGTATTATACACATTGAAATCCATTGCAATAAAAAATAAATGCTCTTAATGAAAAGAAAGACATTGATTCTTTCAACAATGTCATTACCACTAATGTGACTATTATCATTACCATTAAAACAACTTATAATGTAGAAAATAATATACATACTTAATGCCATACATCCATAATATGCACTGGTGCTTACTTTGTATAAATGAAGTACCAACGCTTCATAGGTTATATGCATTGAAGCTTCATTATATATATATATATGTATATATATATTCTTTGGAATGAAATCATGGGAAACCCTAGAGTATTTCAGTCTATATATCTCAACCCCAAGTAAATGAAATCATAAATTATTTAATATTATTCTCATACATAAGGGAAGTGTATCCAATTTGAAATCGCATATAAACTTAGATAAAAGGAGAAAATTATTTCAATTAAATCGCATTATTCAAGCTCAAAATTATCTTAACTCATATGATACTAACAAAGAGTGTTAAAAGAGTTGACTTAAGCATTGCAGACTTGATGCAACAAACTAGGAGTTGTGTTAGCCAAAAAAAATAACTAAATCATGTTGCAAAAATTGGTGCATGATGATGCAAGGAAAAGGTTAACTGATAAGTAATCTTCAAAAACTATTATTGATAATAGCTAGTATGTGAGATCAAAATATAAGACAATGGAAGAATTGTTCCACACATGCACTGCAAGGTAGCATGCCTTATCTAACTTGGTTTAATTACTTCACATCACTTCAAATTTCCATATTTCACATTTGGTATTTTGGTATATGGAATGAAGAGCATACCTAGGTCATCTTCAACTCTTATCTTGACTAGCATATACAAGAATGAACGAATAACCTTCAATCCATTTATGAAACTTCTAACAAATTGCTTGTGAATTGTGAAGTATAAACTATGCTCGTTAAGAAAGAAACCTATGTTTTCATAGATTTTTTATTGAATGTTATATTTTTTTTTTACTGGTTGATTTTGAATGTAACATATGTTACTATGTATTGAGTCATTATGTCATTCTATGCTACCAAAAATGTGAAATGAGGTCTCTTATCCTAGAAATAAGGGTATGTAATACATCTATTAGTGTCTAAGTAGGACATGACCTTAGATTAATATTATTTTATATGCTCAAATAATGCAAACTATCACTTATCTAAAGAAGGTTCTCAGCAAGATTTGGGGTCCTGGACAGTAACTGAGTTGGTGAATGGAGCTGTTCATGCAAGGAAACAGCCGATTTTTGTTTGACTCTGCTGTTTTTTATTTATGCTATGTACATATTTGCTGTTAAAACTCTATAACACTACTTCGGTGGGCTCAGAACTGTTTTCCTTATGTAAGGAGGTTCTGGGTCCCCTTTTTTGTTATATACTACTAATAGGTGACTGGGATAGTGTCTACTACCAGTCCGTTTTTTGATAAAATAATCCTTGAGCTTCGCCTTGGCATCTATCACCTTTTTGTTTTTTCATCTCTGTTTCGGCCTAAAATCCAAGGGATGATGAACAAAAGGAGATGCTTTGGTTCTAGAAAAATATTTTTGGTTTTTTATGGCTGCTTGGCATTACCCCAGGTCTTGCAAAGTAGCTGATTCCTCTTCGCACAAAGGAGAATGGAACTGTACTGAAATGCTATGCATATGCTCTGAGACTATCTATTTTTAATAGAAAGTTCGATTTTTTTCTGTGGAAAAAAAAAATGCAAACTATCAAAATTTACTTCCACAAATAGTTATCATATTCACAATAATTTATGGCAAAATTGGACAAAATTCAAACCATCCTCCCTCATTCAAAGCTACAATGAATGTTTTGCATTGTATAACATAAAGATATTGAGAAAAATGAAGCCACCCTACATATTTATAATGAAAATCTTTCATTGTAGAGTTAAAGTATCAATATTTTTGTTATCAAAAACCATAAATTGGGTCATAAATATACTAGTGACTAAGTTCATGATTCCATTTCTTCAAGTTCAGCTACTTTTCATAGAGAGAAAGATCTAATTCCAATACATAGATCGACATGGGATGATATATTACTTTTAACATTGGAATTATGCCTTTTAGGATTTAGCATTTTTCATGCATCTCTTGCAACACCTTCAAAGAAGTATATCATTATGGCCTTTCCAACAACCATACTGCCACATCCTTAAGGACCCAACAAAATGATGTACATAGTACCTAATATAAAACAAATATTTTTGTGAATGTGCATTAAATTGTGTGACCTTTCTAAGGTAATATGATTGCACTTTACTCAATATATGGATACAAAATCACCCTAATTTCTCTTACATGTCCATTAACCAGCCATATACATATCGAAATGCAAATGAGGTCATTAAGATTAAAATTTTAATAAAAGAAAATTCCACAATGATATTTTTTAACAACTTCAAAATACAAGATATAACCATGAATTTTAGATTACTAAAAGAAAACAAATAAACATTTGACAAATAAAAGAGGCATGTCTCCATATTACAAACACAATTTTATAGGCCTAATTATAATTCCATTATACGACAAATCATTAATGCAATGTGACACTTAGATCTCTGCTACCACACTCTGCTCATATGGAAATTCAATCATGCCACTTGTTGATGACTGCTATACCACTTTGCTCAAAATTGAATGGTTCCTTATGAATCCATTTAGGTCTGAATAATAAAGCAACCCAATAAAGAGTGTTGTGACACATCTCCCATATAATAAGGCTCAAGTCCCACACTAAATCTATAGTTTGACAATGTATTATAGAATGTCCACTACACATTATTAGTTACAATCTCTTCATATGATCAAGGTACTAAAAAAATCCCGTAAGTATTTATTTTTGCCAATTATGTAATGAGCATGAATAATAACAGTAAAAAGTGTGACTATATTCACCACCCACCTCCAAAATTCATTAGATACACAACCAATGATATGGTATTCAACATGTTTCCTATCACAAAAAAAAGATACCTTTAACCCTTACCACTCAAGGTAAACTACAACCTCTCTAAGTGATTAATGCACTTTTAATAAATGATACAACATATTGAATGTGGAAGCAAATCTTGCTTTATACATCAAAATAGTTGTGAATAGGCATATTGTATTAAACTTGAAATACCTGTTGCGTGATTAACAAATAAATATTGCAATAAATTTCTTTCATTAATGTTTTCTCATGCCATTATAAATTAATGATATTATTTCAAAAGTCTCATAGAATGAAAATCACAAGAATGTAATAGATATCTAAGAACTCATTATTAATAATTGTTTGCCACAATTTGGCCCATATTTTCTTCCTAACCTCATTGAACGAAGGTTCATCAAATTTCGTCCAACCTTTGGTTTATTTTTAGTATCATGGCATTTTAGACACATGACCCCTCATGAATTAGAAACCAATATATTAATGAGTGGTCTATGAAAAATTGTTTTTCCAACAATTAAAGATAATGGGCATCTTAGAATGTGTTTATCTTGTTCTATTATCATGAAGTTTTACATAAATGCTAAAAATCTATTTTGACAAAGTTGTTATTCTCAACTTCTCATAACTAAGGGGTATATATCCTTTGGGATATTGGTTGACCAAATTATGTATTGATTCATTCAATAAGGATACTTACACACCTTAAATGGAATTTCATTGGCAAACATAAACCTTTATATTCAAAATATGATCTAGGTGTAAGTCATTTTGTTCGTGGATTTGGTTGAGATTGGTGTGTTAGAAATTGAAGGTTTAGGTTCTCAACTTTTCAACATCATCATGATGTTTTATTAATGACACCTTGTTTGATGTGAAAATATCATTACATAATTTATCCTTATGTTAACACTAGTTAAACACCACCTAATATATCCAACCCCCTTGATTATTCCATCTTGTAGTTATAGAAAACCCAACCATTTCAATTAATGCCCCCACACACTCTACTAAATGATTGGTAGATTTTACAATGTCCACAACCTACTGATGTAAGGCATGCCAATTTTGAATGGGAACTCATTCATTTTAGGGAAAATAGTCTAATTATGAGATATGTTTGCATATTTGTTGGGTTTGTCTTGTCTCATCACTATGTATTTTTATAGAGAGAAGAGGATTGGGCTTGTTGGACTTGATTTTTTTCATAGATTACTCCAAGTGTGATTCAACCCCCTAAATCTTGATTGCATGTTATCTTCATCCACTATTAAGTCTGTGTATATTTTAAAATTTCAAAGAGAATTCTTGCATCTCCCTTGTCATCACATTCTTTGAATATTCCCTTCCTTGCGATGTATTACATGATCCAAAACTTTTCACTTGTACAACCTTTGAAAAATATTTCCGTAACAATTAAAGATGATGGACATATCAAAATCTCTTTATCACTTTCTAATATCTTTAAGTTTGGCATAAATGTGAGATATATTTTTAAGAAAACCAATATATTCAACTTCAGGGGTGTATATTATTTGGAAACTTGATTTATCAATTTAAATACCAACTTTATTCAATAAGGATACATGCGCACTTTAAATATAATATTGGAAAACAAACACTTTTTTCATTCATAAATTAATGTGTGTAGTCACTTATAAACTCAAAATATGATATTATTATAGGTAATATTATTGGTTGATTTGGTTAGATTGGTGCATTAGAATGTTGAATGTGATATTTTTTCAACTTGTTAACATCATCATTATATTTTATTAATGGCACTTTCTCTGAGGCAAGAAATGATTACACAATTTCTCCTTATTCCAACACTAGTTAAATACCATCTAATATACCCAACCCTTTTGAATTAGCCATATTATAGTTAGAAAAAACCCAACCCTTTTAACTAATTTCCCCACCCACTCTCTCCATCTTATAGTTAGAGAAAACCCAACCCTTTGAACTAATGGCCCCAGGCCACTCTGTTGTATATATGGGATGATTTTATAGAGTCCAACTTACTTTTAAAAGTCATTTCAGTTATTAGATATTATTTGAATGGGCTCTCACTTATCTTTGGGCAAGGGGTCTCATGTTATCATGCATTCATGATTCATTTGGACTTTCTTCCATTAAACTCTAAAATTGAATAGAAAATGAAAGAGATTCCTTAAGGCTCAGTAATCATCTCAATATTTTTATTTTATTTTAATGAAAAAAAAATCAATTTGGATTTTAATTTTATTACTTAATATTTGAAATCAATATACAACAATGGTATTGTATGCATTCAAAGTCCCACAGATTAATGTACCTTTGAAGTGAAAATTTAACTAGAAATTGGAAACCACTCACAAATTAACCATTAATAAATAATAGATAATGGAAAAGTCGAGTGATGAAAAATAAACTAATATAGAGTTTATTACATTACAAGAAAATGGGATTCATTTTATCTTAAAATGTGATGCATTCCCACATTACATCCTTATAGCTTAGTTTCGTAGAACTGCTATCATGCCAAAAGCTAATACTAACAAATTCTTGCATCCCATCTTGATGAAAAGAATAATTCAATACAAACATTAGAAACTAAAATTTATATATTTAAGTCCAATGGGTCTTGGATAGATGGTGATTGGGTTCTCTATTAAGGCACTCCTTGATGTGAAGTCACTAGTTCAATTCCCCGCCCCAATCATGGTGATATATTAGAAATGATGGTGATCTAGTATCACCCAAAATTACAAAAAAAAAGATAATATATTTAAACATTAAACTTACATGAATATATCTAGCTTGTAAGCCATTAAGGCGATCACCAAACAAAGAGAATTCATCATTTCCAATAAATTTAAAAGATGATACCATGGTCTCTAAATAAGACCCAAGGAATTTGGGACGATAGGAACCACAACAATATAAATTAGTCTCCAATGTATGCTGAAAATTTTGGGTTGAGATGTTATTTAGTGATCGATTTCACAGAAATACAATATTATATTTTATAAATTTGTAAAGCACCAATAAGAGAGTAGTTGTTTAAACTTCAAACACCCTAAGACATATATTAATTCAAAAAGAATAAAAATTAAATAGCGGATACACGTGTGAAATAGATCAACCCATCATTTTAAGGATACAAGTTCATAACCATTTGCTCAAATCTTCAATTAGCCAATGAATATATAAAATGGGTTAATATCCAACAAATGTTACAAAGAATCAACGAGACAATCATGTACAATAGCATAAAATCTTGCTTTGTAAATTTGCAAGATGCCTTGACCTATGTTTGAAAAACAACGTGATACTAAAATCCATCCAGTCGAATCTAAAGAATTAGTTACCACATAATATTATAAAATGTGTGTTCATAAAATACAACTTGGAAGAAGCACGAGTCACTATTTTAACCAAATTAGTTTTCTGTCACATGGAACTCAACATCACATCATGTTTCCATCATTAATGATATGGATTTTATAAACTTCTTTTTCATGTTAAAGTTGGTATGTTGTAAGATATCATATATTATTTTAATGTTTTTGATAATGGAAATGCATTGGATAAATATGGAAGCAATTTAGAAGCCAAATCATTGAAGTTTTATAACCATAATAGAGCTAAATCAACCCAATCAATCCATTCACTTTTGACATTGATCAATGTATCTGAAGCCAATTGGGAATGGCACTATACCACACATAAAATGGTGATGATTAAAATTAAACGACATTATCCTAGAAGAAAGTAAAGTATAGAGAAATTATAATATAAAGGTCAAATATGAATACCATTCTTTCTTCATTCAACCATTAGAAACCCATGCACTAAATCATGGCCTCGATGAAGAGGATAACCCATATATCAATAATTGTACTATAAAACAATAAGAATGAGTCTAAAGGATACATTTAGATTAAATGGTGTAAAATCCACAAATCTAAATACAAATATTAAGACAAGAATTTCACTATGTAAATTTCAAGACAATTTGCAAGCAATGTAATATTGGGTAGAAAGTATTATATTATATAATAAGTTTTAACCAATATTGTAGCCACATATATATATAAAATGAAAGAACATTTCAAATAAATGACTACAATATTAGCACTAGCAATTCTTTTGAAATCTAGTACAATATATTGGGATATGATACAATGGCATGGGTTTGGGAGAAATAATTACAACTCTTTAGAAAAAGCACCAATAAAAATATTATAAAAAGAAACTCCCAATCAGAAAAGCCTAATGAAATTGCAATTAAAAAATTAACATATATATGTCAAAAACAAAAAAATCCATAATACTTGGAATAACAAAATATCTTAGTCCCATATTGCAGTGAATGTATGTATGGGATGCAAATAATTACAGGATGAGATATTATGATCTAGGAACAATAAAAACAATTTAGTAAACCCAAGAATCTATGATGTCTAATAGAAATATGAAAAAGAATAAAGTAGACCTTAGATTTTGGATGCAAAGGTACTAGAGTTTAAGGTACAATCTCTAAGGTAGAAAAAAAATTTCCATTAAAGGGTCTCTTAATGCAATGAAATGGGGTATGGAAAAGGGCAGGTCAAAAATCTTAAGTATAAATTGATAAATCTCAAGAGTCAACATACTTCCTTTTCTATAATAACAAGAATAATGGGATAGTGTTCTCCATAAAAACCCTACCAAATGTTACAAAATATAGTGATATATACGACAAATATGAGGGAAAATCTTGTCATCATGGAAGGAGCTCAAATAATAACAGTGTCATATGATGTAATTAAAATTGGGAATGAAAATGATTCTAAAATGACATATAACATTAAAAATGTGTAAAAATATCACACATGATTCTCATTATTGACTAAAAAGATGCAAGAATTTAAGATTTAATCCAGTGCTACACAAGCACATTGAAAAATTCACATCATACAAACTACTCTTTTTGTGAAAGTTACATCTAAAAGTTGTAGCTTGTAAGAACTAGTACTACATGGGAAGCTTTAGATGTTGAAAAATTTGAGAAGAATAGAAACATATAGAGTCCCAACAACACCAAGCGACAACATAAACTTCACAAATTCACAATTAAGCCTAAAGAATCAAGATTCACTAGCATAATGATAGTGATGTAAGGTCACGCCTGAGAGGAAAATACAAGAAGTTGTAGATATACAAAGTGTGAAGTCATTAACAAAGTCTAAGGTTTTGGTTTCAATAATTTATTAAATATGGAGGTAAATAGAGAACCATGGTGGGCTATCTCAAGTAGTTGAATGCTTTGGGATTCATGGAGGTCTCAAGGTTGATCCTCAAAATTGTTTTCCTTTACTACATACTTCAGTCAATGTCCCAATTGGGTCACATGTCATAGTTAAAATTGATGGGTTTGAATTGCATACACTCCATAGGGAAGTGCCCAATTGTTTATCCCAAAGGTTTTCCTTAGAACACACACACACACACACACACACACACCTCTTTGTGTGTGTGTGTAACAAAATATAGGCAACACCAAATAAATTTCTCAAAAATGTACCAAAGTTTATGAAAATAAAGGAAACAATTAAAATGTTTTTTGGAAGAAATGTGCAAGTTATGTTGAAAGTGGAGACATTAACTAAAATGATGTCTTAATAAATGTCCAAGTTTCACTAGAAATGGAAGAGGTTTATTTAGAAATATATTACTTAGAGAGATGTGCTAAAAATGGGGTTTATAACAAGTTTTTCACGAGTAAAAAGTTTTACCTGATAAATCCTCTTAGATGTCACATTGTTTGTAACATAAATAGGCTAGATGTTGCTACTTATATTTGATACTACCCCTATTTATTTTCCTCGAGCCAAGAACTAGGTTAAAATATCCAACTAAAATTCAATTGATGAAAGGGACATTTGATATTAAGCACCAAATGGTTTCACAACATTTCTTTCACTCTAGTTATTTAATAGATACACATCAATAACTCAGCATGTATGCCTCATGCATACTACTTGAATTTAAAAATTAATCTAGTACTTTTCCACAAAACACCCTTTGAATTTGTTGATTTTTATGGTGTCTTCTATATGGATAATTACTTCTAATTATTTTGACTTTTCCACTTTCTTATTTATTATTCATTTTTCCATCATTAAGAAATTATAGAAAATACATCAACAATATATGATATTAGGATCATGAAGGGAAAACCACACAAAGAACAAAATAGTTAACCATGGGAAAAGCTACATGAGGGAAAAACCCAACAATCCTTCCTTATAGAATCAATTCAACAAGAGACATCAATGTCATAGAAAATTTGAATAACATAGAAGCAAGATGACCATCCACCAAGAACCAATCAAACCCTACACATATTCTAAGACAAGTATCCTCATATCTATCCACAATATCTATGCAACAAGCACTGTTTCAGGTCTACAATAGGGCCCAAATTTGGCCTGCAACTAGGCCTTAGACTTTGTGCTATACCACAGAAATTATGCCGCAAACTCGTCCAGAACTCAACCTCTGTCTACTAGAGAAAGGGTAGATAAAATGTATTTCTTCCTTCTGTTTTCAACCTTTATACTCCTTGTCTTCTTTGCTTAGAAAAAAAAATATGATCATAATCTGAAGCGTTCATGAAAGGAGATCGAATGAGATAATTAAAACCTTCAAGTGACGCGAATGGGTGTTTCTTTGGGTAGGCCGATATGATGGCTTGGAGGGCCAACTTGGTCACTTGTGGAGACAAAAATACACATTGAAAATTTAAAATCTTCTTTTACAAAGGTCATGAAGAACATGACTTTCATATTTGTCTTTTGACAATAATGAACATGAATAACATACTTGACAGATAATAATTTTATCAATGATAAAAATATACATTATGAAGATTGACCATAGTTACAAAATTCAACACTCCCTCTTAAATAGGGAGGTATTCATAATGACTATCAATATGTTCTCAAGTTGCCATTCTATAAGGAAGGATCATCAAGATTAAGATAAGCATCATCATCAATATAATCATCAACATCAACCACATTTCCATAACCAATTCAATACCCTTGACATATGACCCATATGCATTGTCTGATATCCATCAAGAGGCATCAGAAAACAAGCTCACTCTAGAAAGAGATGAGAGCATGATACGAAAAAAATCTCACTCTATAAAGAGATCATAGGATGATGTCAAAACAAGCTCACTATAGAAAGAGATTAGAGCATGATTCTAAGAAGCTACAACCTCTAGGACTGTACTCTATCCAGTGGTCAACTGACACATGGAGTATGTCCTATCCAGAGCATTTTCCTTCATCATGTAAGAGTACTTGACACAATGATAACATCTTTAATCATGCCAAAGTACTTTACAGAAGGGGAAAGATGGTCCACCAAACCACTCTTCCTAATCAGGCCTATGTACTTGACCTATGGATAAGCTCATATTGTGGCCACAACACCCCTGTAATTTTTCATACTTATTATGAGGAACCTCTTTATAAATTTTGGTGATATCACTCCTTTCATGCTTTGATTTTGTTAATTTTGTGTGATTTTCACTTTTCTTGGTTTTCCAATTTGATCATTTCATTGTGTGCGGTTTCCCAACAACTTCCCAATGAATCAATTTTCACTGAATTTGGACTTACGGTTTGAAAATGATGTTTATTCAAAGTTCGATTGATTTTCACCCTTTAGAATTAAATATGTAAAAAATGTATTTTGATTTTATAAATTTAACTAATATAAATATGTAATATAATCAATTAATAAATTATTTAATTATTTTTATTAACTAGCTCAATTAATTTTTAAATATTAATTTGTAATATTTAATTAAAATTTGATTAATTATTATTTAATTTATTTTTGGTTAATATACAAAACAACCGTAAACTTATATATATATATATATACACACTAAAATAAAACATATTTATCACATCATATTTTTCGATGGGTCTGGAGTATTCCCTCAAACTACTTATGTCTGGTTAAGAGTTTGTATTCCTTCAATGTAAGAAAATAGGTTAACAACCCAAGATCCTGATGCATGTGGAAATAGTGAAAATTTTCCCTGTTATGGACCACCAACAGGTCATTCCAAGTGGCATGTTTTTCCTTGAATAACAGTGATAAGTCAGCCCAAATTCATGGATAATGGACAAAAAATATTGTCCTAACTGCTGATTTGAAAACTAAATTATGATAATTTTCCCTCTATATCAAAAAGAAATCATCCCATTCAAAATTCAAAACTATTCAAAAATCATACCTCAAGATCCCATCCCAGGATGACATAAGAGGGTTTAAAAAGTTGGAATGGGAGGAGCTATTATATTAATTATGGGAGAGCCTTCATTTTTTTTCAAGTGTTGGGAAGGGGTCCCACTCCATCCACATGGTCCCCCTCCCACGTCTCCTCCTCACCATGGTGTATGTACGTATATCCTTTCAAAATCAAACTTTTAAAGTTTAAAAAAAAAAGAGTACATTGGAGCTAACATTCCGTGGAGGGAAACAGTTCTTATTGCTCAATTAAGGAACAACTCGCATCAACTTTGGTGTGAAACAAGATGGTGGAAAAGGCCTAAAGAACCTTGGGAAGAATTAATGTGTACATTTTTCACTTCTGGGGCACTGGAATCAGAAAAAAATTTCATTTTGGAATGCGATGCATTGAAAGACATCAAAGAAAGTTATGGGATTATGTCAACATCAATTTCTTGGCATTGTCTTTTCAGCGATGGGATTATTGGGAGGTTGGGCCAGCTCATCATCAATTTGAATAAGAAAAGGACTGAAATGAAAAAGGTGAAAAACAAGGAAGTCATAGTCCCATAGACTATGTTTAGTCTCATGGACATTAAAATTTCATTTCATTATGAATTAAATTCTCTCCCATATTTTCATTTGTGTTTTATAAAGTTGTATTTATTATTTTTAATTTATTTATTTTAAATATTAAATAATTTAATTAAAATTTTATTTTATATATATTTTATTGAAAATTTTAAATAACAAAAAACATTGATGATAAATTGCCAAGAATTTTAACAAATTTTCTATGATAGTGATTTTTCAGTAATTTGACAATTTTGACACTTAAATGTTTGAGTTTTACTCAACTAAATGACATCCAAAATGACTTGTTGGAAAGCTAAAATCATGGAGAACAATATAAAGACATTAAATTAAACAAATCTAAGAATTTACCAGGCCTAAAATTTAACAGAAGTGGAAGCTACTAAATTGTAACAAGAAAATCAATATTTGAATATATTTTGAAGATTTTTCATTTTCCAATAACTCATGCTTTTGCAAATTGGTTTGGAGATTTCCTTCTTGGGCCAAAGAGGTTTTTACAGAGATGAATGGGAAACACAAAATTCTTTTTATATTATTTATTTAATTATATTTCATTTTATGAATTTTTTTTCGCAATTTTGTAATTTCAATCTTGGTGTGCAAATTTAATCGGTTTCTTATTTGTTTTTGGCAGAGAATTTGTTGGAAGGATGAGTCAAACCAATCTTGAGGCAAATGAGATTGCACTAGCACGAAAAAAGAGGATATTTTCCAGCTAATGATTGTTGAGACAAAATTGTTTGCAACAACTCTACATTTTTGTATTCATGTTTGTAATTATATATATATATATATATTTGCAAGTCAAAATTCTATTCATTCTTCTGAAAGGATGTACATCAGGAGTAGCAACAAAAAACAAGTTGTCTCACCCCGACCAGGTTTGTTGACCATCGTTTGCAGCATTTGACAAAAAAACCGAAAGGAGACTAAGGTCATCATCCATAACCGAGAAGGAAAAAGGCACCAGAATACAAGTAACACAAAGAGAACACATGTAGTCATGCTAGCCATATGACGTGATCGAGGCTGGGTTTTTTGGGGTTGTCCCAGGAGGAGGTGGAGGACAGAAAGAGCATTGGAAATTCTCTTCGAAGTGAGCCATCCAGGACTCCAACTTCTCCACCTTCTACGATAGTAGGTTATATCCATTCCATACCACCATAACTCGTTCTTTAACATGGCACTGAAAGTAGTGCATTTTGTCCAAGGTAGCTACTAGTTCAACACGTTCCTCCTGTCAAATTCGTTCTATTGTTTCTAACTGTGCCAGCAGGGATTGTATCAACTCACGACAATTCTCTAAACAATAATGTTGAATTTACCTCAAACCAGGTACCGAGCACCCTGTAGACCCTCGTCGTTATGTGCCACCACAACGCCTCACTCTGCCTCTCGGTTGTGGTTGCAACAACCGACCCCCGTGACTCGTCGTCGAGCCGCCACTCCTGTGAAAAACTTGCACACTAGCCACCATCCACTGAAAGCACCCCGTCATCTTACCACCCTGATGAGCCTCTGATGCCTCCACCCCCAGGTACATAGACTGTAATTGAGTTTTCGAGGCCCCAACCAATCTAGGCTTTGTTGGGAAGGAGGACCACCCTCTCCTCAGAGTTGGGCGCATAATCGATGGAACAACAACGTCACTCACAATGCAGAAGACATGAATGCAGATACCACTGCCAGCCTTACAAGCTCGTCTGACTCCAATCCACCAGGCCCGCCTCACCCAAATATGAAACCACCAGTCGCCAAGGCGGGGCTAATAACTCACACATCCCTCCATTAAACAAAGTTGCAAGACTGCAATACTTCTAGCACCCCACCATTCATTCCACCCTAGGTTTTGTGACATAGAAAATCACTACAAATTTGAAAATTCAAAAATAGGAGGGTCGAACGAAACTCTAAATTTCCCAATGCACTTCGAGGAATGCCCCCCAACTGCACCAACAACAAGAAACCACGACAACCTCCAAGAAAATTACTCCCTTCACCCCTGAACACACAGGAAACCTCACACTTAAGAGCAGAAAAACCCAATTGTAGGCCCAAATTCCGATGAAGGAGTGCCACACACAGAACCACCACCACTCCCAGGTGAAATGCTACCTACACTACCTCCTCAAGCCTCCAAAGGAACAATAACACAAAAACAACAATTTCCAAATAAACAAGAAACACCAAATGGTCGGCACTACCAGAAGCCACACTTTACATTCATAGAAAAACACGGAATATCGTTGAAAGTGCAACTAGGATCGGTCTTCATGCTGACTATGTAATTATGTAAAGAAGAAGACAATGATAATAAAATGTATTTTTGTTGTACTTGTTTCGTGGGTTTCATGAACAAGATTTTATTATATAGGTTATGGACTTCTTCTTGATGTCTTCTAGGTTTGTGTCTTCTTCTATAATTAAGTGTCATATACATGAAGGATTTAGTTTAGATGTTTATGCTCCAAATACCTTGTGAATAAGCTCTCAATAGCCCTCATATAATGTTGAAGACATGCTCCAAAATATAGTGAAGACAACCTTCAACGATGTTGAAGAAATACCTCATGAGATGCTGAAGAAATTACACCTCAAGTTAGCCTACAAATTGTGTTAAAGTCAGTTGGCAGGTCTGCTTATTAACTGACTGCAACAATTATAAATACCCAGTTGAACTGCGCAGAAAAAAGAAAAGAATTGCAGATCTGAAACAAGAAGTGCAGGAAGAATATTACAAAGTGAAGGAAGAAGATTACGAAGTGAAGGAAGAAGATTACAGAATACAGGAAGGAGATTGCGTAGAAGAACAAGGGATAGACTGCGGATAATAAGGTACAGTTTGTGGATAGTAAAGTACAATATTATAGATATCAAGGTACAGAACTGCAGATAGTTGCAAAAAGATTTCGGATTAGTGCAGGAAGGGTACAATGTGATTATATCTAAGTTTAAAGAGTAAATTTAAGAATATTAGTGAATGGTTCAAGTGCGGACTTACCTAAGTAACTTCAGCTCCTACCTAGGACCATAAAGAAAGGATAAGTTGCGGATACATTATTGTTAAGGGAAGTTGATTTGAAGACATAATTTGCAGAGGTTGAGACAGTGATAATAAGGAGAAGAAGAAATAATAGTGAGGAAGGTGAATCTAGGATTTACCTTCCTACAATTCAATAAATTCAACTACAAGCATATGCAAGATAAAGATCAAGGTCTCTAGTGTTGATGCAGAACTAAGAAAATTGGTGAAGAAAAGAATTAAGGTTGAAGAACTTGGATCAAGGTCTTGGAAGCATATCTAGGTCAAAGGTATGAGTCTTGGTCATGGTACTTGTCATTTGAAGATATATAAGAAGGATTATTTGCGGGTTTTCCTCTCCAAAAGGGAGAGGTTCTACCCTGGCTCTAGGAGCCTAAATTTTGTGTCTTATGCATTTTGATAATTGACTTGATGAAAGATTAACTAACCTAAAATATGAGAAGACATAAGTAACACAAGTCATCTCACAAGTAATTATCAAGAAGAGAATTTGTATTAATCACCAGCCCTCCAAATTATCAACATGGTATCAGAACTAAGGTGCTGAACACAAGGGTTTCTTGTCAACAAAGACACTTGAAGAAGCAAAGATCAAAGTTTGGGTTGGAAAGTCAAATCAGTTTGCAAGTAAGACTATCTAGCTACTTCAAGTAAGATCTCTTATATCATTCAAAAGATCAACTCATTCAAGAAAGTTGTTGGAAATACTGAGGAGGGGGGGGGGTGAATCAATATTCCTTTCAATTAGTATTATTATTAATCTTTCAGATCATTATTTAATCTTCAATTATTATGAGTGTTTGTACAATGATAACAGTAAACAAAAGGAACACAAATGCACACAGTTTTTTAGGTGGAAACCCCCTCTGGGACAAAAACCACTTGAATAATTTTCTAATAATTCTTTAATATTCAACTCCAATTGAAAATAAAGCTCAAACTTCCTAGAATCTAGAAAAACATTCTTCTCTAGCTCCCACTAGATTGATGCTCCAATGCTCGAGATTCTTCAGTAGTCAACTGAACAAATTCCCCAACACCAAATGAGCTACAACTCACACTAGCACCACCCTACCACCCTATATAAGAATAAAATAAGAATGGACTCTCGTACCAGGGAAAATGGTCCACTTTATAATGATATATAATGATGTAGAAGAAGAAGACACACTAGACCATGACCCCAACTATGACACAAATACCTAATGATGATCCTAGACCTCCTGACATTGCTTCTTCAATTCTTGGCAGATAAACACTTGTACAAATTTTACAATGATGCTTTTACAATGACTTAGTACAATGATACCTTTACAATGACTGTATGTAGTGTTGCCTATGTGAAGAATTCATGTGGTGAACTTCTTATTGTTGTTTTGCACCTTGATCGCTGCTCTTGTCATGCTACCCTTTCTCACTCTTCAGAGCATTAGATCATGCATTGAGTCTAATCTTGATGAATATATAATACCTGCAATTTTTTTTCAAGGAAATACCCATGACATGATAATAACAAAACTTACCTCATCCTGGAGAGCATATGTCAGTGCTAAACAAAAAAAAAATAGAATAAAAAGAACCTAATGCAATTAAGAGATGAACATGCATATACAAAATATACTTACCTAGAGCTTACCTTTGTTGCACCTTGCTTTGCTTTGCTGCCCTAGAAATTATGGTCCTTTGCAGCCCTTGACAACACGTGATCTAACATTTTCTTGCCTTTTAGGAGCTCAATCTTGAATCTGGTGTATCTATGTGATTTCAAATCCCCAATATGTGATTTTCGATTATGTAGTATTCCTCTGAATATTATTTCCAATTCCATAGGTCTGATCCAATTTGGATTCTTCGAGACAAATTTATGCCCAATCTCTCACAATGACCTAATTATCGACTAGTTCAATAGATTAAACTTGTACAACGTGCCACGTGTCACTGTTTCCTCATTCAAATATGAAATTGATACATAGAAAACTACAATCCGTGCACTATCCAATAGTTTTTACAGAATTCCAATCCGATACTCAGAGAGAGAGTTATGATGATTTTCCCAAGGTCGCCTATTTGAGATGAAGTTCAGGAGCCTGCAAAAACCCTAACTTCAAAAGATCATATCTCCGAAAATATTGTGCACCATGATCTGAACGTTTTACATGCGCTTTATTAGGACTTTGGCTTCGCTTCATAAAAATTTCAGCTTCTGAACCTTTGTATAATTTTTTTTTAGCAAAAATTCCACGATGAACTATTTCAAGTAGCGAAATCCGTACATGAGGAGGATATGAGGATCACAATTTATATAAATGTTTAGGTTGAGAGGGTATTCAACAAGTGAAAGTGGGAGAGATTTTAGGAGCTTAAAAATTATTAATTATTGTATTTTAAATTACCACAACCAATTATTAGTGTCATGCCACAACCCCATGGGGTTTTGGCCCACTAACTAAGGTTACTAACTTCAAACATGAATATCTCTCAAACCGTGAAGAATTGTGTGGCAAGCAATATATCAATGGAAATATCTCAAAAATTAGAAACCATAAAAAATATCCTTGACATGGAATATATTAATTTGGTTGGTCAAAATTCCCATGCAAGATCGGGGTATCCCTTGGTGCTGCTTGGGTTGACATCAATGACAACCATTGATCAACAATCTCCCCCTTTGGCATTGATGGCAACACAAGTGCTCCCCCTGCGATCATGAAACCTCTTCCTACAACATTATCTCCCCCTTTGAAATCAATGGACAAAGGTAAGTCCCCCCTACACACAACCATCTCGCGAACCTGTACACATTTCCACTCCCCCTTTATATTTTGAATAAGAAAAATCTAATGAGAACTTGGGAGAATCCCAAGATTCTGGCACAGATATTCAAATGATTCATGAGGTAAAGGTTTAGTGAATATATCAACGATTTGTTCTTTTGTAAGAACACATTCAAGTTTGATATTATTTTCAGCGACTTGTTCTCTAACAAAATGATATTTGATCGGAATGTGTTTTGTTTTTGAATGTATGACAAGATTCTTGGAAATGATGATGGCACTAGTGTTATCATAGAAGATGAGAATATGCTCACTAAATGATACTTGAGGATATTCCAAAGTTTGTTTCATCCAAAGGAATTGAGTACAACAAGTTGTCGCTGTAATGTATTCTGCTTCCGTTGTAGATAACGAGATTGAAGTTTTCTTTTTGCTCAACCATGATACAAGACAACCACCTAGATAGAATGTTGCTCCACTAGTACTCTTATGATAATCAACGCTTCCTGCCTAATCTGCATCTTTAAAGGCTTGAATAATGAGACTGTTACCCTTGGGATACCACAAGCCATATTTTGTTGTGCCCTTTAGATATCGAAGAATTATTTTGACAAAAGTAATATGTGATCCTTTTGGTGCTGCTTGGAATCTTGCTACTTGTCCAACTGCTTGCATAACATCTGGCCGAGAGGCTGTTACATATAGAAGACTACCAATCATAGATATGTACAACCTCTAATCCACATCCTTAGATGAGTCGTCTATGCTAAATTTTCAACCTGTTACCATCAGAGTAAGGATGGGTTTGTAATCTTCCATTTTGAATTCCTTGAGCATTTCCTTGATGTACTTGGCTTGACATATAAATATTCGTTTCTCTTGCTGACATATTTGAAGCCCTATTAAGTATGCCAGCTCACCAAGTAAGGACATCTTGAACTCACTTTGCATCTTTGTAGCAAAGTACTTACTTAGTTGATCATCTTTGCTACCAAATATCATATCATCCACATATACCTCAACGATTGTTAAACTATATTTATCTATTTGTACATAAATATTTCTATCTGCAGTACCTTTCTTGAACCCTTGTTGACGTAGATATCCATCAAGATGAGCATACCATGCTCTAGGAGCCTAGTTGAGACCATATGGAGCCTTCTATAACTTGCAAACATAGTCTTATTTTTCTGATAGTAGAAAACCTTCAGGTTGTTCGATGTAAAGTTATTCTTCTAATTCCCCATTCAGAAATGCTGAATTAACATCCATTTGGTAGACTTTGATTTTTATTGAACATGCATAGGAAAGAAACATTAGGATGGATTTCATTTTGGAAACTGGTGCAGATGTTTCATCGAAATCAATTCCTTCCACTTGTGCATATCCTTTGCAAACCAATATTGCTTTGTTTCTGTTACCCTGTCCATCTTCATTCAATTTGTTCCTGAACACCCATTTAGTCCAAATGAAATTTTTATCTCCTGGTTATGGAACTAATTCCCAGCTGTTATTCTTCTCGACTTGATCTAATTATTCATTCATAGTTGCTACCCAATGTTCATTCTAGCTGGCTTCCTCAAAACTACTAAGCTCAAAGGTTGCTAGAAAATAAATGTGAGCTTGTTGTGATGAACAAAGCTTTTGACCTTCGTTTATATAACCAATGATTTAATTTGATGGATGTTTCTTTTGAATCCATTCTTTTGTTCTCTTTGAGGGAGCTTGTTGTTGTTGTTCTGGTATATCTTAATGATCATTATTTACTTCTTCCTGGTTGATAGTTGCTTCTTGTTCTAGAATTTTCTATATGTCCTTTTCAACCTCTGTCTCAAGTTTCAAAGATTCTAGATCCTCATCATTATTCCTTAGAACACCATATTTGTCAAATGTAACATTTATGATCTCCATTATCTTTTTTCGCCTTAGATTATAGCATTTATAGGCCTTTCTTTTGCGTGAGTAACCAAAAAAGATACCTTCGTCAACACGTGATTCCAACTTACCCGACTTTTGATCTTCTCTTTTGATATAACATTTTCCTTTGAAGATTATGAAATATTTTACATTAGTTGGTTTTCCTTTCCATAATTCATATGGGTCCTTGTTGAAATTATTTCTAAGAAGACTTCGGTTGATAATGAAGACTGTCGTATAAATTGCTTGAACCCAGATTTTTTCATCCAATTTTGAGTCCTTCAACATTGTTCTACCCAATTCCTGTACAGTTCTGTTCTTTCTTTCAACAACTCCATTTTGCTGAGGTGTTTGTGCTATTGAAAATTTTCTTTTTATTCCATTTTCGTCACAGTATTGCTGAAATAATTTGGAAGTAAATTATCTACCATTATCTGATCTTAGACATTTTATTTTCAAATCAGTTTCATTTTCGACCAACTCCTTGTAGATCTTAAAACACTCAAATGGTTCAAATTTTTTCTTTAGGAAACTGACGACTGTCATCATGGTATAGTCATCTGTCATTAACATGAAATATAATTCTCCATCTAAGTCTTTTGTTCTCACAGGACCACATAGATCAGTATGTATCAATTCTAATGGATATGATGCAAAGTGTTTTCTTGTTTTAAATTCGAATTTTGTCTTCTTTCTATGTCGGAAAGCCTCACATAGTGTGTTGGAAGGTTTTTACATTTTCGGCGTTTCTCATACTGCTTCCTTTTTGCTTATCCTAACAAGATTGTCAAAGTTTATGTGACCCATTTGTTTGTGCCATAACTAGCTTTCATCTTCTTTAGCTAGTAGACATGCTTTAGTTGCTTCATCAATAACATATATGTCGTTTGGAGCTCGACTTGCTGTAGCCACAATTTTTCCATACCTGCCTTTCCTGATTTCACATTTTGTGGAGTTGAATAGCATTGTGTGTCCTTGATCACACATTTTTCCAACACTGAGCAAATTTTGATTCATGTTTTCAACCAATAGAACATTCTTGGCTAGAACATCTTTGCTTCCAAGAGTGATGGTACCTGATCCTATAACATTTGAAGATCCATCATTTACAAAGGATACGGTTCCATACTTCTTCTCTTTCAAAGATACAAATTTCTTTCTATCTCCAGTCATATGCATTGAACAACCGCTATCAACATATCACACATATTTTTTGTTTTGAGCCTTAAGAGTGAGAGCACAATTATCAGTCTTATTCTTCTTCCATGTTCGTTCGTTCTGTGGCTTCGAATATTGTTCTGGAGGATTTTCAAGTATGGAGTCTCTGGCTATGTGTCCAAAGTTTCGACATTTGTAACTGGAGCAACAAAGTTGTCAGCTTGTTGACTTAATTGTAAAATCCACAAGAGGTATTTGTAATAATAATTTATCATATATAAAATGTGTAAGTGATGATTGAATGTTACAATGAGGCCCTGCTTATATACCTAGGCAGGTGGCCTTTCATGAATAGGCATGTCTTTTAGACATGCCCTTTCACTAACTTAATGACTACTTACATAATCCTTATTTGACTATTAAAAATTATATTTATTAGTATTTATACTATTTTTTATGAATTATATTCATAACATTGCCCCTTCCTTCAAAAGCTTTGTCCTCAAAGCTATATTTGCGACAATTTCTTCATTTTGCATTTGTCATCTCGTCATCTGTTACTAGTAACTCTCGGCATATGTAACTTGTGTTTGAACCAATGGTTTTTTTTTTTTTTAAATTTTCTTATATATATATATATATATAATAGAATTAATTGCGATTATATAATTTATGACTTAATTGTGATTATGTAACATTATTATATAATTGTGATTATAATTATATAATGTTACATATATATATCCACCGTATATTAATTCATCCACGGTAACGTTACAACATATCCAATTTCATTTTACCCATATCAACTGAGTTATAAAATAAATCACCACAAAACGTTACACTGTATACCTTACGCTTAATGAAATGACACAGCTGTTCAACTACGATTTTTTTTTTAAAAGTCGTAATGGTTCGTGACCGTCACAATGTTGACTAGCCGGATGGACATGGCGAGCGAGGACGTGGTTGTATACGCCAGAATGGACAGTGTTTGTGTGGTTTTTAACAGTTGAATGAACACAACAGAGTTGCAGTGGAAATTGTCGGGGTTTGCGGACAACGTTGAAGTTTGTGGACGTTGTAGTCGGATGAAGAACCGTGTTCGTCCAGAAATGATGTAGCATCCCTATTATGTGTTGGCGCTCGTAAGGCCAGAAAGTAGACATCAACGACAACATCGATGACCTGCGAGACAAGGCCGAAAACTCTAGCAATGGCGAACTCATCAGTCACATTTCCAGACAGCCCAATGCATTTTGGGCCACCAGCGGAAACCGGAGGTTGCCAACTCTGCGAGACATGGCTGACAGCTCCAGGAAATTCAACCCCATTCAAGAATCTCTTTCGTGAGGAGGCCCCGAGGTTTGACTGCTGGTATTTCGTCGAGACAGAGGGCTTTGCTCGGTACTCAAAGAGTGGTGGTGCTCTCGCTTAGCTTTCAACCTGTGCTCCCATCATCATGCATGTATTTTCCATGATCATGACTGGAACAATTTGGCCCTCTGAGAATTTCCAATGTAGGGTCTGTGGCTCACAACGAGGAATGTTGCTAGTGGCTTCTAACTCCCGAAGAATGCGATATAATTTTTGTAGATGTTGCCAAGCCTAGTAATTCATCCGTGATTTCTCAATACACTTTAAAAAATTTGATTCTCTTTCTAAAATCATGAGAGGTTTCTTAGATTTTGCACTGACATTGATGATCAAGCTTATCAAGCAACGCCGATAAGACCAAGCTTTCTCACTCTTTGGAGCATAGGAAAGAACAAGTGCTGACAATTGAAGCTCTGCCCCATAAACTTCCTTGATTTCTTTTTGTGATATAACCTGTTTCATGGAATTCCAAGCACTAGCATAGTCACAACTTAATATAACAACAAATTTGTTGTGCTTCAAAAGTGCAACTTCTACAGATTTTAAATCCATTTTACTTCTATGTTCTATGAGAGTTTCTAAGGAACTTCCTGATTCACATAAATATGGTGAACAATCTTCATTTTGTGATAAGCCACCAAGGATTCTATACTACCTGTATGAAAATAGGTAAGCAGATTTTGCAGCCTTAAATAGAGGATGCAAAGCTGGGATGCAAATAGCAAGCTTATGATCTCCGCACCAGAAAACAGATCTATCATAGGATGGTCCTCTGTTGCTCTCTGTATTCCCCTCATAAACAAGCGGGAGATTTGACTTTACACCAACACTTTCAAAGGGGAAACCTTTAGATGTTATAACTAAATTCCTCTCTCCAGCAATAGATGTCTATACATCTTCAACAAGAGATTCAGTTGTATCTTGGCCTTCTAAAACATGGAATGATGCTAGTTGAGAAGGATGCACAAAGCTCACTTCATCGATGAGAGGATCTTGGTCTTGAATGACCTCCAATTGAGCCAGTAAATGGATGCCATCTTCATCACCGTAATCATCCTTCGAGGGCATCACTATTACTTCATCTACTTCAACAAATTCCTGGCTAGCAGGTTCATCTTTATCTTTAAGATCATCTTCATCATAATCTGAAATTTTTATAACTTGATCTTCTGTAGAATGTAGTGATTCTTCATGATTATCTTCTGAATTTTCCGAATCAGCTGAATTGTTCTATTGACTATGTCCAATATTCGAGAATATTGGTTCTTGTGTCAGATTTATCTTGTCCCAAATGGAATTTATCTTCTGCATTACTTTGTTATGATTGTCTGTGGACTCGCTATGGTTTTGCCAAATTTGTCTTTCTATCCAATTTGTCGTGTCTTGAAGTTTTTTGATGTCATCAGAATGTCCTGTAAACTTATCCTCAAGATCGATTAATATTTTAGTGAATTTATCGGAGTTATTGATCTTACTCTCAAGATCGATCAACTTTTTGTTGAAATCGACCATCTACATTGATGAAGACATTAGGCGGCAGCGATTTCTAGGCACTGCATGTAACAGCTGAAGGCAACCAACAACACTGGCGTAGGTGCTTTCTTCCAGGCGAGGAGATCGCCACTCTGATACCAAATGGAGAAAAAAAGATGTAGGCTTGTTGACTTAATTGTAAAATACACAAGAGGTATTTGTAATAATAATTTATTATATGTAAAATGTATAAGTGATGATTTAATGTTACAATGAGGCCATGCTTATATAGCTAGGCAGGTGGCCTTTCATGAATAGGCATGTCTTTTAGACATGCTCTTTCACTAACTTAATGAATACTTACATAATCCTTTTTGACTATTAATAGTTATATTTATTAGTATTTATACTATTTGTTATGAATTATATTCATAACAGTAACATTCCATATTATTTGTTAAATGTTAAAATCTATTGATGTTTCTTTGAGCCCTGGGAGGTTCATTTTCACACATTTGTGTCTATATGCAGCGTGGATATTTCCAACCTGCGTATACGCAGAGGGTTAATCTAAAAAATTAATTCTTATGATGAAATTGACTTAAAAATACTTGAATTGATAAATAAAATGATTACTAATATGTTTGAGAGGATTACCTAGAAAATTTGAGCTGATTCGCCTGAGAATTGGTCCAGATTGAAGTTTGGGATTTTTTACTTCAAAGCTTTTTCTCAAATTCACCAATGCACAAATAACCAAATGTGAGTTCAAAGGGTCTATTTATGCCCAAAATTCAAATTTTTTTCAAAACCCACTTGTATAAAGTTTTTTTTTACTTTTTGAATTTGTCCAAGACTTTATGACCTTTTGGCTTGTAAGTTCTAGGAAAGGTTATTTTTAGGACCATTTGACAATTTCGAGAAGATCTTTTACATCTTCGATTCCATGACCGTTGACCCGTCATGGCAGGTATTATATTCAGATATGGCATATAGGTTAGGGAAATTCACTTCCTGTTTCACTCTTGCCATAGGATTGATGCCATCATGTTATGATTATTAAACCATTTTCACTTGCCGAATTATAAAATCATGATATGATGGTAGATCCATCCTTTACATGGACTTCCTAGGTAGATCCTCACTAGCATATGTCGCCCATGCTGCAAATTTGTGTAGGATTTGGAGTCCTCTTTAATCCCGCCATGACTTTTGTGATGAAGCTTCATTCTTCTTCTTCTTTGCTATCTTTCTGGCTTTATACCCTAGAGGCTCCCTTTTTGTTGAGTTGTTTTGGTGCATTGCATATTTACCATTTGAATATCTTGGCCTTAAGATGCCTTCACTTCGACTCGTGTATAAGCCAACTTTTTGACCATGTCCTTTTTCAAAATTAGCCTTGCAATCACTTAGCATCTGCAAATTCACACCCTTTCCCATGGACATAACATTCCTCTGAGTGTCATATGCTAGTTTTCCCACCTTGCATTGGGCATAGGATTGTTCCTATCCTAGGAACTAGTGCATATGTTTACCAACACTCTTTATATCCATTGTACTATAGGCATTATTTTATTATTTTTCAGGCTTTCAATATGAAAAAGACAAATAAATAAAATACCCCAAAAAGAGCGGGAATGGGACATTACTTCCATATTTGATGACAGCTAAGAGTCAGTTGTGTCGCCCTTGAACAAAGCACAAAAAAGTTAAGTCTTTCTCCATTGGGATGAGCTTTAGTTTGACTTAGGAGAGTCATAACCTTGTTATAGATTAAGTACTCCCCCGGTTGGTTATCTATTCCAATCACATGGAGGGTTTGTTCATGCCTCCTGCATGACAAAATTATAAAAAGTTATCATATTCTGCCATAGTCGCATTGAATCGTGCTTTTGTTCAAGGGAATTAAACATGAGTCGGCCTTTTTGTGGTGTATCTTGACTCATTTTTCAGTTTTCCATCCCCAGTTTGTTAGAGTCTTGTTCTATCACATTAGCTATTTAGTCCTTTACTTGTGCTGGTTTGAGAAGGTCTCTATGACTTCTTGCCGACGATTTTTTCTCTTATCGACTTCGACAAATTGCTCTGAGAGTAAACCTAGAGCCGCACCGTAGCCCTATTTACATCATTGATAGGTGACCTTGTGCTCAACATTTGATCAACACCATGGGTCTTTGATTGAGTGGTTTCCCTTCTGTTCGACTTCAACTTTCATTATCACACTTGGGATTCGTAGAGTACCTTGGTTTCCATTTGACCCTATCAATGGATCCCTTGCCTCTTTGTCAGCTTTCATTATTGGTTGGTTCAGAGGGCTTCTGCCATGCGCTAGCTAAATTTTGTGCACGCCAGAAACGTGCTTCGGGTTGGTTACTTCACTTTTATTCGCTTGATTCCTTCCAAATCTTGGCATGCGGGTTACACTCGCACTAGATTTATGTGGGATGCCTTAATGCCTTCATTCTAGAGGATCTTTTCCCATCAACTCTGACACATTTCTTTGGGAACAAGATCTAGAGTCCTTTTGTCAGTACCTTAGGGTTTGAAGTCATTAGTTGAAGACTCCTTCGCTATCGAGAATACATCAATGTCTCTTGATTGGTATATTATATCATGTGTTCAACTTCAACTCATTCATTCACACTTGTTAGATTGTACTGGGATACCTTAACTCTCATCATCATTATCAGTGAGTTGTCCCGCGTTTGTTAACGATATACATCAATGACTGGTAATCAAAGGATTTATCACATGGTCGACTTCAGCTCATTTATTCCCATAATGTAGAATTGTACGATGGGAATCAGTGAAGACCTCACGTTTGCATCAACATGCTTTGGTTCACTTTGACATCTCCTTTAAATTTCTTGCCAGTGACACCATCCACCCTTATATGTTGTAGTTCATCACAACAACATCCTATATGTTAGCACCCGAGTTGCATGCATTACCACTTTTCCACCACTTATGATTTGGTACTTGGAGATTCAGTTTTGACTTTAGTGATAAGATATCTTGTCAACATCATTTACTAGTCTTCTATATGTGATACTTTGACATGACTTTGATATGTACTTTGGGGCAGTGGTTAGATGATTCCCTATGTACTTCACAGTTTCTGCTATACTAGTATACATATTGGATCTACTGCATACTTGATATGCAAACATGTTGTACTTTCATTGAGCATGGGTATGCCTACCTCAAACATGAGCTTGCTTTCTGATTTATTTAACTTGTTTTTTGGCAGGCTAAAATATGGTGAAATCATCTTAAGTCCTCGAAAGATTATTTCTTATGCACATAATACATTTCAACCATCATGTACCCCTTTTGACCTCATATATTAGGGGGCATCTGTTATAGCATCATTCATCACCTCTATTTACTTGATGATCTATGTATTGGTCTTGGGCAACCCTTTCCATTCAGACCTGGTCCTTTACTTAAAAAACAATATTTTGAATTCCATACACGACTCTGCCTTTTCAAAAAAATGTACAGTCGCAGGTCCACTCATATCTGACCCACATATATAATTTAAAATATTAAAAAAAATATAAAACTCCCTATTATTTGGGCGGGGTTTATGGGTTACACCGGAAGCCCACATACAAGAGTCCATGGCCAAACTGTTTCCCAACTGAAATTTTTTTTTTGAGGAAGTATAAATACACCTCATGGGAAGGCCTAAACAAAGGAGAAAGATAGGTATTGATACTATAGCCTGTTTAGCCCAGATCAAGTCTGATTATCCCTATGCCTCCTGCACTTCCCAGATTTAGGAAACCCTTGTTTTCTTATTTGAGATGTTCACCTCCTTTATGTGACATCCTTGTGCACCTTTATGGAAATTTTTTTTTGAGGCTTGGGCTGGAAAAATCTGAAAGACAGTTATGCTTGGAGCCATGACTGATTTCAAGTGGTATTTCTCCACATATTTTACATACATCAATAAAGAAGATCTATCACATTCCTGATGTTGTGATCTTTAATGATTTTTATACATGTTAATGATTTTGTAATAGTTAATTTCCTGTTATTTTTATAAGCTTATATGATCTAACCAATGACATCTAGGATATATGTTGTTACAACTAGTTTACGTGCTTTTTCTTGAATGAGCTGCAGGTCTTGAAGCACGTGGAGGAGCAGAGGGTTTGAACCCTACGGGAACGACCTCAAACATAGGACATACGGGTAAGGTCATCTCTCCCAATTTTGTTAGTTTAAGCATTAAGACCTTTAGTTTGATTGTTTGTTGTTGTTGTATGCCTTTCGCTCTGTTGGGGTCTTTAACCCATACCTTAGGGTAGTTTCTCCCGTAACAGTAGCATTCTGAGAGAGAAAAAATGCAATTATTGATTATTGGACAAAAGAATGGTCGCACGGGGAAAATTTGGTGGTGTGAGAGGGGATTGGTGTCAAGTAGCGGCAAGGCCAAGATCGAATCTCCACTCTAGGGTGAACGGTGCCTGTTATATTCATGATATTCTATTACATGATTTTGTTCTATCTATAGTTACCATAATGTAAAAATAGATGATATGTGGAATGCATTGTAAATTATGGATGTTTGATGTAAATGCCTTAATATATATGTGTTTCCAATTTTGGTGGGTGTTTAATGTATTATGTGATCTTGGTAAGGATGTCACTAGCAAATGATTAGTTAAAAATAAAGTATGTCTTTGCTTATGGTTGTATTCCAAACTTAACTACATGATTTATAGTTAAAAAAATGTGTCATAGGGAAGGTCCCTACAATATCCTTTCTTGATAGGTCATCCTTTCCATTTGATAGGTTTAACTTATGTGTCCAAATCATTTTTTGATTAATAACGAAATGTTTTGTTGCTAAGTGTCCATAACAATGACATCAACCACACTTGAAGGGGATACATTCATAGTCTATACTTAGGTGAAAATGGCTACAATTCCTTTTACATCCAAGTATATGGGCTATGCCTAGATAATTAGAGTCTAAAAAAGATAAGTCAACTTCATGAAAAATGCTAAGTGCATTCTCAATTTATTTTAATACCCCTTTTGACAATAGCACTAAAGGTATCCCCAATATACATAGCCAAACCAACATTGAATTTGATTGAGCTAATCTTGCATCAAGATCTAAAATTCCATTTATTGAGAAAGAGTGGCTATCCACCCTCTTACGGGTAATAATGATTTAGGAATATAACCTTTAATGGGATCACAATTTGATTTGGTCCATGCCTTTAGATTTTTAGAGCCCATTCCTTCTACCTAGAAAATGACATATGCACCAAGTCCTCCATCCCCAATATCTCATTTGGATTTCTCCTCACCTAGAAACAGGTTGACTAGATCTAGTTTTTTTCTTGAGCACATCACCATTAGTTTTATGTCCTGTCATCACCCTATGATTTCTGAAACCCCAAGCTCTCCAAGGATGAGTTTGGAGAGTCACTCATGTTGTTGAAATCCAACTATTCTCTAATGAAGCCTAACTTTGTAAGCGATTAAATTCTTGTGTTTGAGCCATATAGTAGAGGTTTGGAGTATTTGCAAGTCTCTTATGAATTAAATTCGACTATGCAATCAATTATCTACATTAAATCACCATGCTTGTACATCCTTTCCGTTAGTGCCCTTGTATCCTAGTACAATTTTTTTGACATATTTTGGTCCAACAATTAAGGATATCAGTAGATGCATTGCACAGTATTGTCACAATATCCCTTGTTTCAAATTGTCCTCTTATACAGTGGATTCAAATAAAGCTTGAACCATTTCACCAATATTAACAACAACCTCATCTTCTAGCAAGATAGATCTTAGGTTTGATTGCCAACAACCTCATCTTTCTTTTAATATATACAACGTTTTTTTCCTTCTAAAAAAAAAGATCTTAGGTTTGATTGCCTCCATGGTTCTAACGTGTGAATAAATGGTAAGAATTTTCAGTTGGATCATATCTATTGGCCCTCTAGTGGATTGTCTAAATAACCAGTCAAAGTCTTCGTCTAGAATCAACATGAGATTAGACCTCCTTACCTACTATCACCGTTTTCACTATTATAGATGTGGAAACCCTAAGTCACCTTCTGTAGATGCATAAATCTATTAAAATGGATGTTCTCAAAACTATTAAAGAATAAAAACCCTCTATACAAATTCTAAAAGCTTTTTCCTTGATTCTAAATGATAATTCCTGTAATAATAATTTATCTCGATTCATAATTTTTCTAAAAATTTATAATTCATCCCACACTTTAAACTATAAGCAAAAATAAAATTTGTTAATACCTTGCCAACGCTACATAAATATTTGCAAATTACAAGTTACTTACCTGTACAAACCTGACCCTCTTTGCTTGAATATATATAATTTACTTAAGTTATATAAATAAAGATAATAAATTCTTATTATCATATGTTGTTTTAATCAAAAAATTTGAATTTCATTAGAAGCACATGACATGTAAATCATATGGACCGAATTTCATTAAAAAACATTACGCGTGAAACAATTTTTGGATTGAACTTTTCCATTTAATAAAATTGAAAACGAATTGGTATGAACATTTTAGAGGTTATTGAAAACGAATTTGTATGAACATTTTAGAGGTGGATAACCTAAAATATCGAGCTTGTGTAATTATTGGGAAAAAAGGTCTCCAGAATTTAAGTAAAGGTTTGCATGAGCATGTTAGTATACACGATAGGCTATAATGTCATGTGTTGAAACATGAAATATGCCCAATGACAAGGAGATATTAAACATAACCATAAATTAAATATAAGAAAATATTATATACGAGTAAATATAAGAATTGACAATTCACATTAAAATTTTCCCATGGATTAGGTGCAAATTTTAGTCATAAGTTGGAAGTTATAACCGTATTACTCAATTTAATTTTTTTCATCGACTCAGGTGACAATTTTGAGGAAAATTTTAATTAAAATATATGAAAATTGAACACCTCAATCACACGAGGAAGCTCTTGTCAACCATGAAGTCCGTTAAAGGTGAGAAAACGTGTCCGCGAAAAGTTCGAAATCGAAGGGGATTCCAGCTGACGTGTCGTTTAAGGTGAGAAGACGTGTGAGGGAGATTTTGTCAATCGAGACGTTGAAAGGGTTTCAAGCTGACGTGTCTACCAAGCAGACTCACACTCTGCCCAAAATAATTTCGACCATCCGATCATAGTATCCGACCATTAATCTGAGCCGTCAATTTCTCCGGAATTCTCCTTAAATTGCTGAGTACGGGCATCGCAGACCCTCGTTCATTTAGCGATTTGGTTGTAGTCTTCAGGATTCGATTCTGGGCGTCTTCAGTTTCTGAGTTGGTGTTAGAGATTGGCGTTGGTGGGTAATTTTTCGACTTCCTTCCTTGTATTTTCGTCATTTTGACTTCCTTCCTCGTATTTTTCGACTTCTAATGCTACGGCTAGAGAATTGGGGATTTGGAACGAGCAATCGGACTGCAATGGTCGCCTTCGTTTCTTTGTGAAGGGTTTTATTATATCACCAGGATTTGTCTGAGAATACCCTTCAAAATAAAAGTCTGTTAGATATCATTTCCATCTTTTGAAGTCTTCTATGACGTAACAGAGTGTCTCATTTCTGATTTCCATTTTGAACCTATGGAGATCATTAGAGGTCTTTGTCAGTCTATATTTTTTTCGAGATCTAGGACTCTGGAGGCGTGAATTAGGCATTTATCTTGTATTCTCATTCTTTAGGAGATTTTCATTTGGGTAGTTGATCTATGTAAATTGATGGACCATTGAAGTTTCATTGGGGTTTGATATCGCATTGTTATCGCGGGTGCCCTTACTGGTGGCCCGTCAGATTAATGAAATGTTCTTGTTTTGTTCTTTAGGGGAGGTGAACCATTCCAACCATCAGAGCATATTTTTGTTGAGGTCTGTGTAGTGTGTTTTGTATTGTAATTTTTGATTGATTGTTTGACATAGCCGATAGTTAATCTAATTTCGATTAAGTGCCGACACATTCAAATGTCTCCAATGCGAGAGACATGAAACAAACTAAGTCTTTGATGCTAGAGAGGTGAGAGACGTGAAATGATTCTGGTCAGTATTCACACTTCCTTGGATTATAATGCCCACAATGTATTCACAGTTCCCTGGATTATCATGCTCAATGTATTATCCCCGATTTGTAATGGTCAAGGATAATATCAAAATATCAAATGCTTCTCTTCATAACCTTGAACCTGGTTAACCTTAACCTTGAGACTTTGAAAGGAATAAGAACCTGGTTAACCCTAACCCTAAGACTTTAGAAGGAATAAGACTTGGTTAACCCTAACCCTAAGACTTTAAAAGGAATAAGACTTTCCAGGCTGGGTAGTGCTATTAACCTTGAACAAGGAATAAGACTGACTTTCCATGCTGGGTAGTGCTATTAACCTTGAACCTGCTTAAGAATTTAAAAGGAACAAGTGTGGCTGCAAGGCAGCTAGTCCCTGCCTTGAGCCTGAGCCAGGTGGCCAACACATTCAGAAATCTCAGTAACAGTCAATCATTTCGACTTCTCCATTTCGACTTCTCCAGTAATCTTGTCAGTATTCACTGATGTCATGGGCCTCGATACAGGTGAATCTTTGCTGCATTGGTGATAGACTGGAAAATGTTGGTCTAGCATGGTCTGTCAGATGTCATTATAAGATGAAGGGTAAGATTTGTTTCAAATGGCTTTAGAATTTCTTTTTTCTGACTGCAGAAGATGAAATGTTGCTTCAGCCATGGGCCCTCCATGCTTGTCTTTGGCAGATCATTGTACATCCCCTTAAAGTCTGTTGCATTGAGATCATAACTGAAGATCCTCACTAGTAAGAATTTTTGTTGAGAAAAACAGATATTTCTCCAGCTCAAATATGTCTACTTCTTGGACCCCTTTTTAAGGAATCGACGACTCTTTTGAAATCTGCTTTCATTCGGTCCAAACAAAAATGCACACGAATTTTGAAATAATTCAAGGGCTTGTAGTTGACATGACATAATTCTGTGATATGTAGTGAGTTAGGCACTGTTTGTAGGATTGGACGTTTGCATATATTTGTTCCATTCAGAATGGAGATTTTCAGCTTCTTGTTTTTCTGTTAAATCCAGCATGTTTTGAAGCATCTATCCTCTTTGAGAAATGTTGAAAATACCAACAATCAAGCGTTGCACCTCAAAGCTAACAATCAAGCTTTGTACTTCAAAGGTTACAACGGGTTATTACATCTACCCAAACCAAATGACTGTTCCTGGTAAAATGACGGAAAGCTCTGATCCAGTATTAGTAAAACTCTGATCAACAACTCTGATCATTATAATTGCATCTTATTGGTTCAAAATTTTCAAACTTACAGATTTTAACTCCTTGTTTCCACAAAATCTGGTTATCCTAACCATCAAAATACATTGAAATTGGGTTGTTATAATACTCAAAATTGGATTTCATTGAATTATTCCTCTTCCAAATATTGAAGATTCAGTTTTGGATGTTCCAACAAACCGTTGTCGGTTGTTAGCACGTCCAAATTTATGTCTTCATTTTTTAAGATTTAAGGCATAAATTCAATAATATGGAAAATACAAGTGGAAATACAACTTTATTCACAATTGAAAGAATAAATGTTTCTATTTTTTTGGTTAATTGTCTGTAACAAGGAATGTATATACAAGTGTTACATCTGGCGGTTTTCCAGATTTCTATATTATATAGGCGTGATTGCATGCAACCCACGTTGCAGTACCACCATGAAATTGAGCTAATTGTATTTGCTATGCCCGAGTAAGCCATGGATTTTATTCAACAAGTGGTGTGCTTAGCCCCAAGTTCCATGATTTCCTCCCACGCACCGTTTTTGTTTCTGTGTGCTTGACAGCCAGTGTCTTAACCAGATTTAAAAGGTGGAAATACAACTTTATTCACAATTGAAAGAATAAATGTTTCTATTTTTTTGGTTAATTGTCTGTAACAAGGAATGTATATACAAGTGTTACATCTGGCGGTTTGCCAGATTTCTATATTATATAGGCGTGATTGCATGCAACCCACGTTGCAGTACCACCATGAAATTGAGCTAATTGTATTTGCTATGCCCGAGTAAGCCATGGATTTTATTCAACAAGTGGTGTGCTTAGCCCCAAGTTCCACGATTTCCTCCCACGCACCGTTTTTGTTTCTGTGTGCTTGACAGCCAGTGTCTTAACCAGATTTAGAAGCAGAGATGAGAGCAGTTAAAGATGCAAGAGCAGTTACAGGTCCAGCCCTAGCCGTTGATGAAAATCCAGCACCACTAGCAAAAGAGAAAGAATTTAAAACAGAGATATCAACTTGGACTGTAGGGTACGACTATCTCGGTTCCGGCAGTGTTTCTTTGAAAGGGAGCATGGTAACTACACACCTTTCATATTTTATGGAGATAACGGTATAAGCAGCTTGAAATACAGTTTCAGTGCCCCCCCAATGATTCTGGATTACATGGCAGGACAACTGGGTGGGATGGTCTCAAGTAGCGCAGCAGCAACGCTACCTTCGCTGTCTGAGGTGATCAGTTAAATCAGAGTATTACTACAGATAAAGAATATTCTCAGAGAATGGCACCCTCATGGCATGCTCAATTAGCTATTACTCAATTAGCTATTAACCTAGCTCTTTTAGGATTCTAGCTAGTTGCAGTTCATTCTTGTGTCGTAATGTTTTGGTTACCTGGCCAGACAGATTGTAATAGCTCCTCCCGACTGATGTTTTTTTTATCTCTGGTACACCCTTCCAGGGATGCCTTTACTATTACCGATTAATCACCCGACGAACATAGTCGCTTGTCCGCATCGGGCAAGGGCAATTGGAGAAGCTTTTCAAGATTGCTGCTCCTCCTCTCAATAATAAACTGCAACGACTGGTTTTTTGCAACTTGCGTGTTCCAGAAGCCTCGTCTTCATATTCATATTGTGGTGGAAGACTCACCTTTATATTAAGTTATTCCAGAAGCCATGGCAGACTCTGCAATCCTGAACATTCATGGAAATGCTGCAAGTTCATCGAGTTTATCCAGCACTACCAGTAGCCAAGGTGGTAGCATCAACAGCATAGGCCGTTGAAGCAGCTGAGTCAACAGCAAATGTAGATACAGTGATACCCTATTTATGAGCACATCAATTAGGACCGCTTCACTGCTCCCTTGAGGACCGCCTTACTATTGTAACGACCCCCAAAGCCGCCCCAGCCAGAAAACAAAGAAACAAAGCAAGAAAATATATTACATAACAAACTGGCATATTTGTAGGAATTAGTTCAAAACGAAGCTCCGAGAAGGAATAACAAACAGAACTGAGCCGTCTAGCATCCTGCACATGCATATGCCCAACAACAAAAGCTTGAAATCCACCCAACAACAAAAGCTTGAAATCCATCGATGCAAGCAGCAAATGCCTCTTCTCTGTGTTCAGCCAACTCAGAGCTGCTAAGGGGTAACAGCGTCTCTTCTCTCAAGCTCTCGTGCCAGGGAAATACCAAACTCGTCGCCACATCAACAGCTGTTGTTGTTCAACCCCTTGCAAGTGAGTACAACCAATATTGCTCTCTTTTGTATTTTCTTGCTCTGTTTCCTCCGCTCTTCTACAATAAAAATTGGTATTTTCTTGTTTTGTTTGCTCCGCTCCTCTGCAATAAAAATTGGACGATTTGATAGATGGGTATGATTTCTAGTGGGAATTTGACGCTAGTTCATAGATTTTTTTTCGCTACGTAGGTAACCGCTGCCGAGCTATCCGGAATCTCCGCTGAGGAGCTGATGGGAGACGATGGCAAGGCAGAAATACTCTGCATTTTGCTCCTTCAAGAAAAGCTCCTCTTGCAATGTTCTTGTCATCTCAATCAACTCTGGTCTGCATCTCAGAAGATTTTTCGAAGTCGAGCCAAAACCGACTGGCTGAAGCCAAATGTAATAACACCAATACAGCTGCTTTCGCTCATGAAGCAATGGTCGACAGCGTGAACAGCAGTGACATCACGCTGGCAAGTGTAGGTAGCCATGTGTAAACCAATGAACAATGGTGAGCCATGCAGGTAGCCATGTGTAAACCAATGAACAATGGTGAGCCATGCGTAAACATTAAGGATTTAAAATGTATATGTTCATGTAATTTTAACATAAAATGTTAGCCTATTAATGCTAGCATTAATCAATTTCATGAAAACATTCCAAATGAATGGAAACCTATTCTAATTTTTTTTCAGATCTTGCCTCGATATGAGGCCAAATAAGATCATTAAATTTCTAATTGGTTGAAATAGCGGTGAAAATTTTCTTATTCGTTGTAAAAAAACACTTTATAAAATATAACTTTAAGACTTTAGGTTAATTACTTCGTTTGCAACTTCGTTTCTTTGCAGATTAATCAAATCGATTACAATAGTCCCTGCCAGCCCCGAAGGGGCAGGACTAATAAGACTTTCCATGTTGGGTAGCGCTAATATAATTCAAGTTTCGCTTTTCATATGTGCAACAAATAGCGTTTTTGGAAGTGACTTCATGTGACAAAAAGGTATAAGACTTTCCATGCTGGGTAGTGCTAATGTAATTTAAATTTTGGTTTTCAAATATGAAACAAATAGTGTTCTTAAATTTTGTTTTTTCAAATATCAAAGAAATAGTGGAAACACTTGATTGCGAAGTTAATATATCATATTTTTGTGCCCAACTAAGAAGGTGTAAAACTATTTTTTTATGCGAGTGAAGTTTTTCTATTATCTATGGGTGGTACATATATAATGGTTTTTTGATATTTTCAACTTATGCATCTTTTTGTCACATGTACAGTACTATTTAAGCTTTACCGTATTGGTTCCAAATTTGGGTGTGGTACTACTAAAGCACTGTATTGTTTCTAAATTTGGGTGAATACTATTTTCTCTATTATTTATCAATAAAAAATCAATCAAGTATTTCTCAGTAAAACATCAAAAAAATCAAGTTTGGGTGTTTTATTAATGGATAGTTTCATTCATAAGTTTAGGTGCTATATTAATGGAAAATTTTCATTTATTTTGCTTTTATTTCATCATACTAAAATTATTTAATTCCATTTACCTTATTAAGCGGATATGACTGGAAAAGACAACCAAATCTTATATTATTGTAGTGCTTAAGTTTCGAGTGCATTTGTCCAAACAAATTTTCATGTACAAATTCTTGCATTTCATTTTTGTCAAATTTCTTAAATTTTTTCTATAGAATATTATCCTCCTACTATGTTTGAATGAATTATTTAGTTCAGATAATAGGATGGAATAAGAACTATTGTCTTGTGATTAACTAGTTTTTTTTGCAACCTTGTAGTTAAGATTAAAATTGAGCGTTTTGTTGGCTCAAACCTTCATTTCGATTTTGATAGACCATAATAGAGATAGTATTGTTGGAATTGATTGTTGGCTCAAACCTTCATTTCGATTTTGATAGACCATAATAGAGATAGTATTGTTGGAATTGATTGCGTTCATTTACAGGTTAGTATCATTGCTTTTATCTGACTAACTATTGGGAAGGCGTGTAGTATAATTAGTTGTTTGTTTGATATAATTTGGTTGATTTTTAGTTTGATAACATGATTGTATAGATTAGTTCATTTGGATGTCATAGTTTTTGATATCGAAATTTGTCATTTCATTGCACCCCTTGTATTTTATGGTAGCAATATCATAAGCCCTAGTAGCTTTGTTTATTAGTTTTGACATATACAAAAGAAGCTTCAAGAGTTTACACTATTGCTATCATAAATTCGAGGGGCACAATGTGATCACAAATTTCAATATAAAAAACTATGACATCTAGATGATCTAGTTTGCATAACCATGTCATCAAAATGGAAATCAAACAAAACGTATCAAACAAACAAATAATTCTACTACACATTTTCTAGATAGCTAGTTGAATAAAAGCAACGACACCAACCCACAAATGGATGTGATGAATTTCAACAATATTGTCTTTGATGTGGTGGATTGTCTGTGAATACCTTCCACTTTTTCATGCTCCCACTGCATTTCCAAGATTGAAAATGTTGCCACTCCCCATGTTTGAAATAGAAAGTGATGTAATAACTAGAATAACTAAAATTGGAGTTAAATTCACTGGTAGTTAAGATAAAAATTGAGTGTTTTGTTGGCTCGGACCTTCAGTTCGATTTTGATCGACCACAATAGAGATAATATTGTTGGAATTGATTGCGTTCATTTATAGGTTAGTATCGTTGCTTTTATTCAACCAACTATTTGGCAAAAGTGTACTATTAAGTCTTTGTTTCTTTGATACACTTTAGTTGATTTTAGTTTGATGACATGATTCTATAGACAAGTTCATTTGGATGCCATAGTTCTTGATATCAAAGTTTATCAATGCTTTGAACCCCTTGTATTTAATGGTAGCAATATCATAAGCCCTAGTAGCTTCATATATTGGTTTTGACATATAGCTTCCAGGGTTTATGATATTACTACCATAAATTGAAGGGGAATAATGTGTTCACAAATTTCAATATAAAAACCTTTGACATCTAGATGATCTAGTTTGCAAAATGTCATCAAAATGAAAAAAAAAATCAATCAAACAAATAATTGTACTACTCCACATTTTCCTGATAGTTAGTTGAATAAAATCAATGATGCTAACCTGCAAATGGATGTGATGAATTTCAACAATATTGACTTTGACGTGGTGGATCAAAATCATCTTCTTGACTTTGATGTGAAGAAAAAATGATAAAAAATAAAATATTTCTCAATATAACTGAAGGTTTGAGCCAATAAAATTCTCAAATTTTATCTCAATTGTCAGCGAATCGCTTTGGTCTTTCTCTTTTTCCAAATTAGACAATGCTCTCAAGGGTAACTACTGAAGTCATTGAAAATTGAGTGCCCTATACTTGGTAGACCCCTTCACAGGCACAACATATTACTTGTCGTGAATGGTGGTATTCCCTTTTTGTGATTACCAATATGGAAATTCCATGACAATACCAAATCCATACCTACCACTTTTTCACTCTCCCACTCCATTTCCAAGATTGAAAATGTTGCGACTCCCTATGTCTGAAATAGGAAGTGATGTAATCACTAGAATAACTAAAATTGGGGTTGAATAACTTGGGCCAACATCTAACTATATCAAGTATTAATTATTACTTTTTATTTTATTTTATATAATTTGACTAAGCTAACATAAAATTACATTAGATAACGTTTTACAAATATTAATATATACTGAGTAGTAGAGCGCCTCTTGGTGCAAAAAAATATTAATATATAATTTATATATTGACATAAATATAAATAAACTAGCTTAGATCCATCTTAAATTGAGATATACCAAGCGTTAAGAGGGACCAAGTTCAGAGTTAAGATAGTACTAAGCTAGTACTCTTGCATTTAATAATGGATTTCCTCAAGGTTTTAAATAGACTTCATCATAATAAATACCATGGAAAAATCTATGGGCTCTACAACATATCTTCCACACTGGGTTGGAGAGCGCCTCTTGGTGCAATAAAAATTATTATTGTACAAGGTTATATAGGTTAATATAATTACAAATAATAGTTTAGTTAAAAAATTATAAAATATTTAATCTTTATATACTTACATTTTATATAATTTGTGAAACTTAAAGTAAAGAAAAATTGATAGAAAAATAAAATATTTCTCAATATAACGTGATTAATAATTTTTATTAATATATATTCTTATGTTTTTTCTTTGGAAAATGTTTTGGGCATTAGGTGTTGTTGGGGAGGAAAGTCTGTGTCCCTCTTAGCTTGAAGGCAAAAGAGAGAACTGAGAATAGTTATTATATTAAAAGACATTGAACTAATAAAATTCAATTTAGATACATTATTTATATAAGACGGTCGAAATGGAGTATGTATTAATGGAAATTTATAAAATTTTAACCTTATTGGTGCCATATCTTGTTAAAAAGAAAAATAGTGCATCTCATGTTCTTAGTAATCATGGTGGTATAAATGTTGAAATATTATTACAATGCACATTATACTAATATATGTTCAATATTATGGCCATTATGGCTTTGAAGAATAGGAGGTCCTCATCTCTATTTTTTTACTTTCAAATTTATTTCTTTGCATTAACAATTTGATTAACATACCTTGCACCTTTTGATATAATTTCTAGTAGTTAATGTGAACATGGTTAACAAATATTTATCGACATGTAGTTGTAAAAGAAAGCAACAAAATTATTAATATCTTGCATCCATTAACACAAAGGTGTTGATTTTGAGGAAAAGTATTGCCTAAATAACTTTGCATGGCATGATGAATTTGCATGGTATATAGTTGCATATTTTCTAGTCCATATTTATTTTAATGTTGCTAAAAAATCAAACAAATGATAATTTGTCTCTAGAAATGAAGAAATTCTATATTCATTAAAAATGATGCACTACAAAAAATGAAGAAATTACATATCTATTGAAAAGAAAAAATTACATCCACTAAAAAAGATGCTCTACAATATGACTTTATCAAACTAAAATTAATGTTATTAAAGTTCTTACATATGAATTGCAATATATAAATTTGAAAATACATTACAAAAAAGAAGAAATTAATGGATTAGTTTGCATATGCTTGTTTTTGTTTCCTAGAGCTAGGTGGCTAGGTGATGTCGTTATCCACTGTTACAAACAATCTAGAATGATAGTGGCCTTATTTTAGCATAGAAAATATTTGTTAGGCAAGGCTTGAAATATTTTAGCACACTAATCATCAGAGCGATCTTCCATATTTCTCACAATAGAGATCTTTATGAGATAAAAGAAAATTGAGATTAACGCGTCTCATAAGAAATTACATATTTGTCAAAAGAAAGAAATTTCATCCATTAAAAAAGATACACTACCATATGATTTTATCAAACTAAAATTAATAATATTAAAGCTCTTACATATGAAATGCAGTGAGTGAGTTTGAAGATGAGATTTTAACATATAGAAAAAATTTTCGACCACCATTTAAATGGTTATTTAGTAGCTATGCAAGTTAAAACTGATGTTTTGTAGTTAAAAATGATGTTTAAATGTTTGTAGTTATATTTTTATTTTACATTATCAGGAACTATAAATGAATTAATATATATAATTAGATAAAAATATAGTTATGAAAATAAAAATGGCATATAACATTATTAATTTATGTGTATATAAGAAAACATATGTAAAACAAATTTGAAAAAACAAGGAAAAATAACACTTTTTCTTTCTTTTATTTACTTGTTTAAGATGATATTTTATAACTAAGATATTTAGAATGTCTAAAAACTAGTTTAAAAAGGGTGTTGTTACTAGTCGTATCACATTTGAAAATAATGGTAAACAACTATTAAGTATGATCTCAAAAAATAAGAACTTTGGAAATGTCTCATCAAGCTGGTATCTATATTATAGAGGAATATATTCAAGTTTATACATTTTGATTTTTCTTTTCATTTAAAGAGTGAAAAAATGAATGTGAAAAATGAACTATTTCATAGGTAAAATAACATGGTGAATAAGATAAAAGTTTCATGTCTTCATGGACTTACAATAAAGAGAAGCAAGCCTTTTGCATAAGAAAATGAGTTTATCGGACTATTTAATTATTGAGAAGTTTAATATGTTATGCACTAATCGATCTTTCCAAACTTTTATAGATAAAAAAGTGCAAGGTTATTGTTTTTATAAATTGATATGGTCTATACTAATGTATTTTCCTAAATTTTTAGCACATAAATATGTGTAGGGGAAATTTCTTTCTTTAATTCCAAAGGAAGGTGGTTCTTTCCATGTAAAATTTTAGTGAGGTTTCCAAAGTAGAGTTTTAGTATTTACAATGCCAATGAGTAATAAAATCAACAAAATATAAGTAATTATAAAGATGGTTGTTCCTACTCTGTGCTAGTTAAAAAATGAAATCTCATCATGAGAATTTTTATATTATTTTGTGCACGAAGGTTATTACAAACAATCTAGAACGATAGTGGCCTTATTTTAGCATAGAAAATATTTGTTAGGCAAGGCTTGAAATATTTTAGCACACTAATCATCAGAACGATCTTCCATATCTCTCACAATAGAGATCTTTATGAGCTAAAAGAAAATTGGGATTAACGCGTCTCATATTTCTTATTTTATAGCCAATGTAATTCTAATGAATGAATACAAATATATTCATATAATTTATTTCCAACAACTATAATTAACAAGATTATTAAAGCGAAGAAAATCACATATGAAAAATAAGCATATAATATGATGTGAATTTAAAGCACAACAATGCACATGTAATTTTTTACCAGTAAGGATTGTGTATTTCACAAAAAAATTATATCATAGATTTATTAAATAATAAGAATTAGTTATAAATTGTTTCATTATTTTGGCAAGAAACATATGATACCCCCTATGTTAATGAAACATAATAAGTAGCAATGAACTTAACTAAGTGACCAAATTAAAGAACATGCCTTAGCTTTTTGTAGCTCCAAAAGTTGTTTTGAGTTGTAATATGGATTTAGATATATGTTAAATTTACCTATGTAATTTGAATCGCAATTTGAATAACATGAGAGGTTGCTTTAATGCACCTAGATATGGGATTTCAGGTAAATTTAAAGGAAAAATTTCCATAGTCTCAATTTTAACCCAAATTGAGTGGGTTCAAATTTCGAAAGGTGTAATTTATGATTTAACACCTATATGCAACCTTATATTCACATTTTCAGACAAAAACCTTACTGCTATTGCATAAAGGATAATATCAAGGGTTGTAGTTTGACTTTGAAAAATAGTGTCAACAATGATTTCATGCATGTTCCAATTGGGTGTAGCTCAGGTGGTTGGGAAGAATGTTGCTATCATTCCTACCCAGGTTCAATTCTTGCAAGTGACATGTTCGCGCACATAATTAGTGTATTAGTGTAATGACTTCAAGCCTTCATGTTGATCAAACTTGTGCTTTGAAGGTAATTTTGAGAGAAAAGCAACAAAAAATTATGACTTTATACAAACACACACACACTCAATCTCAAATTACATTGCTAAGAAATATATCTTCCTTGCATTTGAAATCAATCGTAAATGTGGGAGACTTATAGGTACTACTAGTTTCTAAGTTTTGAAGACTTGGGCATGGATACTTTACCGTATGCCCTTGACATGTTTTTATTTCACTATCGAACTTTCAACTCTGTAAGACTTATGCTCTCTTTAGACTATCTATGTTACCTTGAACTTTAATTTTAAGCAGTGTCATTCCCAAAAGTTGCAAAAACTAAATATATAAGGTTAACAACTTGTCAAACATGGGTTCATGGTTGTTATAAGATATGCCATACTAACATTAATCATATCGAATGGATCAACATCCATGTTCATTCATCTTCTATGAAAACCATTCATTCAGACTAAGGAAGAACCTTTTAAAGTCTAGGCCATCCTAACATTTCAAAACATGTCAAGGGCATGAATTTTTAATTTTGTAGGTGTGATTATGTCACTAACAAGGTGTTTGTATTCCTCTTTACTATGTAAACATGCAATACCATGCATTTAACATGAATTTTTATGAATCCCTTGTTTTCATGTAAATTCGTAAGGTCATCATCCAATTACGAACACAAGGCACACATTTTTCTTCATAGTGTGTGCATTTTTCATCGTGTCATTTTTTCATGCACTTTTCCCTTTTAGGGTGTGAATTTTTCACCATCAGGGGTGTGCATAATTTGTCTCAAGGATTAGATGTTTCATAAGCCTATATATTCTTGATATCATCATAGCAATTTCACCATTGGGAATGAATTTCCCTCATGTTTTCATGGTCAACATCTAATTACCAACATAAGGCATGCCCTTTCTTAGAAGTATACTTGGATTATACCTATAGATCATATTTCATTTGATAGATTTATGGGACCATAACTTGAATATTGTGGCTGTGAAGTGTTATTGCATAGAAAATTCTCAAGCGTAACTAATGAAGTCATAGAAAATTGAACGCCCTATACCTGGTAGACCCCTTCACAGGCGCAATATATTGCTTGCCCTGAATGGTGGTATTCCCTTTTTGTGATTACCAATATGGAAATGCCATGATAATACCAAATCCATACCTGCCACTTTTTGACTCTCCCACTCCATTTCCAAGAGTGAAAATGTTGCGATTCCCTATGTTTAAAATAGGTAGTGATGTAATCACTAGAATAACTAAAATCCGGGTTGAATAACTTGGGCCAACATCTAACTATATCAAGCATTAATTATTATATTTTATATAATTTGACTAAGTTAACGTAACATTACATTATATAACATTTTACAACATCGTTGCAATACTGAGTTTTAGAGCGCCTCTTGGCGCAAATAAATATTAATATATAATTTATATATTGACATAAATATAAATAAACTAGCCTAGATCCATCTTAAATCCAGATATACCAAGCGTCGAGAGGGAACAAGTTCGGAGTTATGATGGTACTAAGCTAGTATTCTTGCATTTAATAATGGATTTTCTCAAGGTTTTAAATAGACTTCATCATAATAAATACCATGGGAAAATCTATGGGTTGTCAAAACTTGGAGCTCAAAAATTGCCAATGGTAAATTATTAATTTTATTTTTTGAATTAAATTTGATTTTTATTTAACTGAGTCACATTACAACATATCTTCCATACTGGGCTGGAGAGCGCCTCTTGATGCAATAACAATTATTATTGTACAAGGTTATTATAGGTGAATATAATTACAAAAAGTTCAATTAAAAAATTATACAATATTTAATATTTTATATACTTACATTTTATATAATTTATAAAGAAAAATTGATAAAAAATAAAATGTTTCTCAATATAACATGATTAATGTTTTTTATTAATATATAATCTTATATTTTTTCTTTGGAAATTTTTTTGGGCATTAGGTGTTGTTGGGGAGGAAATTCAGTGTCCCTCTTAGCTTGAAGGCAAAAGAGAGGTTGCTATTACTAGGCTAGCCCTCAATATAGACTCACTTCAGAGTGCAACATAGTTACTCTATTATTAAGCATAAATATATCACCTTACGAGACTTGAACTTAGGTGGAGAGGATAACAACTATTCCTCCCTCTTAGCCCGAAGGCAAGAGAGAGGTTATTGGTACTAGGCCAACCCTCATTATATAATCAATTAAGAGCACAACATATTTACTCTATTCCAAATCATCAACATGTTACCTTACTAGACTTCAGCCTGGGTGGGAGGCTAATAACTATTCCGTTCAACCACTCAAGTATATATATATAAAGTTTATATATATATACATATATACATATACATATACATATATATAACTAAAACTCAATTTAGATACATTATTTATATAAGACGGTCGGAATGGAGTATGTATTAATGACAATTTATAGAATTTCAACCTTATTGGTGCCGTATATTGTTAAAAATAAAAATAGTGCATCTCATATTCTTAGTAATCATGGTAGTATCAATGTTCAAATATTATTGCAATGCACATTATACTAACATATGTTCAATATTATGGCCATTATGGCATTGAAGAATAGGAGGTCCTCATCTCTATTTTTTTACTTTCAAATTTATTTATTTGCATTAACAATGTGATGAACATACCTTGCACCGTTTGATAGAATTTCTAGTAGTTAATGTGACTATGATTAACAAATATTCATTGACATTTGGTTGTAAAAGAAAGCAATAAAATTATTTATATCTTTTTTTTCCACAGAAACAAAATTATTTATATCTTGCATCCATTAACACAATGGTGTTGATTTTGGGGAAAAGTATTGCCTAAATATATTTGCATGGCATGAAGAATTTGCATGGTATATAGTTGCATATTTTCTAGTCCATGCTTATTTTAATGATGCTTAAAAAACAAACAAATGATAATTTGTCTCTAGAAGTGAAAAAATTGTATATTCATTAAAAATGATGCGAAAGGAGCATATCCATTGAAAGGAAAAAATTACATCCACTAAAAAGATGCTCTACAATATGATTTTATCAAACTAAAATTAATGCTATTAAAGTTCTTACATACAAGTTACAATATGTAAATTTGAAAATACATTTTAGAAAGGAATAAATTGCATATCTAGTGAAAGAAATAGATTACATATTTATCAAAAGGAAGAGATTTCATCCATTAAAAAGGATACAACACAATATGATTTCATCATACTAAAATTAATGCTATTAAATCTTTTACATATGAAATGCAATAAGTGAGTTTGAAGATGAGATTTTAACACATGGAAAAAAATTTCAACAACCATTTAAATGGTTATTGAGTAGCTATGATTATTAGACATGTATTGAAGTTAAAAATGACGTTTAATGTTTGTAGTTATATTTTTATTTGCATTATATGTCACAATAAATGAATTAAAAAAATATAATTAGATGAAAATATAGTTATGAAAATAAAAATGGCATATAACATTATTAATATTTTTTTTTAAGTAAAAACTATCAAATTCTAGGTGTATAAGAAAACAAATTTAAAACAAAGTTGAGAAAAAAAGGAAAAATACCTCTTTTTTCTTTTATTTGTTTATTTATTTATTTGTTTAAGATGATATTTTATAACTAAGATTTAGAATGTCCAAAAACTATTTAAAAAAGCGGTTCTTACTAGTAGTATGGCATTTGAAAACAATGGTAAACAATTACTAAGTATGACCTCAAAAAAATAAGAACTTTGGAAAGGCCTCATCAAGTTGGCATCTATATTATGGAGGAATATATTTAGATTTATACACTTTGGTATTTCATTTCATTCAAAGACTGAGAAAATGAAGGCGAAAAATTAACTATTTCATAGGTAAAACAACATGATGAATAAGATAAAAGTGTCATGTCTTCATGGACTTGCAATAAAGAAAAGCAAGCCTTCTGCATAAGAAAATGAGTTTATGGGAGTATTTAATTATTGAAAAGTTCGATATGGTATACACTAATCTATCTTCCCAAATTTTTATAGATAAACAAGTGCAAGGTTATTGTTTTTATAAATTGATAGGGTCTATACTAATGTATTTTCCTAATTTTTTAGCACATAAATATGTGTAGGGGAAATTTATTTCTTTAATTCCAAAGCAAGGTGGTTCTTTCCATGGAAAATTTTAGTGAGGTTTCCAAAGTAGAGTTTTGGTATTTACAATGCCAATGAGTAATAAAATTAACAAAATATAAATAATTATAAAGATGGTTGTTCCTACTCTGTGCTAGTTAAAAAATGAAATCTCATTATGAGAATTTTTATCTTTTTTTGGTGCACAAAGGTTATTAGATGCAATAATTGAGGGAAAATGAGAAAATTTGCTAAAGTTAAAAAAGATCTATGAAAGGAATTCTATCATGTTTACATATGCTTGTTTTTGTTTCCTAAAGCTAGGTGGCTAGGCGATGTCCTTATCTACTATTACAAACAATCTAGAATGACAGTGGCCTTATTTTAGCATAGAAGATATTTGTTAGGCACTAAAGGCTTCAAATATTTTAGCACACTAATCATCAGAACGATCTTCCATAGCTCTTACAATAGAGATCTTTAGGAGCTAAAAGAAAATTGGGATTAATGCGTCTCATATTTCTTATTTGATAGCCAATGTAATTCTAATGAATGAATACAAATATATACATATAATTTATTTCCAACAACTATAATTAACAATATTATTAAAGCGAAGGAAATCACATATGAAAAATAAGCAAATAATAGGATGTGAATTTCAAGCACAACAATGCCCATCTTTTAAAGTGCACATATAATTTTTTACCAATAAGGATTGCATATTTCACAAAAAAATTATATCATAGATTTATTAAATAATAATAATTAGTTAGATATTGTTTCATTATTTTGGAAAGAAACATATGATACCCTCTTTGTTAATGAAACATAATAAGTAGCAATGAACTTGACTAAGTGAGCAAATTAAAGAACATGCCTTAGCTTTTTTGTAGCTCCAAAAGTTGTTTTGAGTTGTAAGATGGATTTAGATATATGTTAAATTTACCTATGTCATTTGAAGTGCAATTTGAAGAACATGAGAGGTTGCTTTAATGCACCTAGATTTGGGATTTCAGGTAAATTTAAAGGCAAAATTGCCCTAGTCTCAATTTTAACCCAAATTGAGTGGGTTCAACTTTTAGAAGGGGCAATTTATGATTTAACACCTACATACAACCTTATATTCAATTTTTCAGACAAAAACCTTCATGCTATCGCATAAAGGATAATATCAAGGGTTGTAGTTTGACTTTGAAAAATAGTGTCAACAATGATTTCATGCATGTTCCAATTGGGTGTAGCTCAGGTGGTTGGGAAGAATGTTGTTATCATTCCCACACAAGTTCAATTCTTGCAAGTGACATATTTGTGCACATAATTAGTATATTAATGTAATGACTTCAAGCCTTCTTGTTGATCAACCTTGTGCTTTAAAGGTAATTTTGAAGGAAAAACAACTTTTTTTTTTGGCTTTATACAAACACACACACACACACACACTCAATCTAAAATTACATAGCTAAGAAAGATATCTTCCTTGCATTTGAAATCAATCATAAATGTGGGAGACTTACAAGTACTACTAGTTTCTAAGTTTCGAAGACTTGAGCATGGCTACTTTACCTTATTCTTGCATTTTTTATGCTCTTGACATGTTTTTATTTCACTATCGAACTTTCAACTCTGTAAGACTTGTGATATCTTTAGACTATCTATGTTACCTTGAACTTTAATTTTAAGAAATGTATATCCTAAAAGTTGCAACAACTTTATATATAAGGTTAACAACTTGTCAAACATGGGTTCAGGGTTGTTATAAGATATACCATACTAACATTCAGCATATCGAATGGATCAACATCCATGTTCATTCATCTTCTATGAAAACCATTCATACAAGCTAAGGAAGAACCTTTTAATGTCTATGCCATCATAACATTGCAAAACATGTCAAGGGCATGAATTTTTATTTTGTAGGTGTGATTTTGTCACTAACAAGGTGTTTGTATTCCTCTTTACTATGTAAACATGCAATACCATGCATTTATCTTGCATTTTTATCAATCCCTTGTTTTCATGTAAATTTGTAAGGTCATCATCCAATTACGAACACTAGGCAAAAAAATTTCTTCCTTGTGTGTGCATTTTTCATTGTCATTTTTTCATGCACTTTTCCCTTTTAGGGTGTGAATTTTTCACCATTACGGGTGTGCATAATTTGTCTCAAGGATTAGATGTTTCATAAGCCTATATATTCTTGATATCATCATAACAATTTCACCATTGGGAATGAATTTCCCTCATGTTTTCATGGTCAACATTTAATTACCAACACAAGGCATGCATTTTCTTAGAAGTATACTTGGATTATACCTATAGATCATATTTCATTTGATAGATTTATGGGACCATAACTTGAATATTATGGTGGTGATTTGTTATTGCATATGGAAATATTCAATATATTATTTATGCACATGGGACAATATCATGTGTGGCCTTTGTGACCTCTAATTGAAAGGTGGCATTTGGATACAATTTTCACTTTTTCAATCCATTGTGATTTTTTACCAATTATTTTCCCTTGCCAATTTTTATGTAGGTTGAATTGTTTGTAAATTTTGGGCTTGTAGTATATGTGTATACATTTATAATCTCATACTAATCCCATCATGGTTTAGATACAACTTGCTTTTGGTGCATATTTATACACCACAATAATTTGCTCACCTTTGATTGTTACTAATAACATAGTTGTCAACCTATTTCATTTTGGCCCATATCCATAATTTTTCTATCATTCGAGTTCCTTTGGTCCATTTCATATTGGAGTTGTTTAGATAACTACTTGGCTTACACGAGGATTTGTTGGTACAATATTTCATGTGCCAAGAAATATCAACATACACATTCATGTAAGTTTAAATTCCAATTTGTGCTCTTGCTATGGCTCACTTGTAATAATTTTTCATCTCTAATTGTTACTAATATTATAGTTATCAACCTATTTCCTTTTGGTCCATAGCCCCAACTTTTCCAACATGTTAGTGCTTTTGGTCCATATCCCATTGGATTTTTTCATCCAACTACTAGGGCTACAAGAGGTTCTCTTGATATAAGAGATCACGTGACAATAAATATCAACATATACATACATACAAGTAATTGTTACTAATAACATAGATATCAACCTATTTACTTTTGGTCCATAACCACACGTTTTCCATCATGCTAGTTGCTTTGGTCCATTTCTCATTGGAGTTGTTTAACCAACTACTGGGGTTATAGGAGGATGTGCTAGTATAGGAGACCACATCCCAAAAAATATCTACATACACATATATGCAATTCTACCTTGTTTCTTTGTGCTCTTTCTATTGTGTACATGTAATATTTTTTTCATCTATGATTATTACTAATAGCATAATTATCAACCTATTTACTTTTCCCATACCCACAAGTTTTCTAGTGCTAGTGCATTTGGTCCATTTCCCATTGGAGTTGTTCAACCAACTATTAGGCTTGCAAGAGGATTTGTTGGTACAAGAGATCATGGACCAATAAATATCAAGATACACATACATGCAAGTAAATCTAACTTCTAGCTTTGTCATGTTGTTATTTCCTACATGTCACAGAGCCTAACATGTGGCTAAATAAATAAGGACATTGTTGGCTTTTGGAGGAGCCCCGGTACTAAGTTTCCTTGAAAATGCATGTACCTATTGTGTGGATATAACTACCTCATGCATAGTTGGTTTATTTGAACATATGCCTAACAATGGTTTCAAACCAAAAAATGGTTCATATATCAAACACTCGTTGATCCAAGGTGTGTTGCTTCTAAGGCTTTAATTTTGGGTGCCATAGTGGTTTATTATTGTTGGTTGTGCTAACAGGTCACAAGATTTTTTCATGCTGACATGCAAATATCTTGAAAAAAACATTTATTATGAGAAATATAAAGGAAATAAAACTAAAATAATATTTGACTGTAGCTTAAACATGTACTATTCCTAGAACAATCCAAGAGAAAAAATTCTAATGCAAGATCATGGCTAAGAAATTCGATTCTTAGTATTAAGAATGGAGCATAAGTAATTCTTACAAGAGACTTAAATTCCATTGAATACAACTTTCCCCAACCCCTTGTCCATGGGACACAACCCATATATATAGTTTTACAAAAATACTTTCCAATACTACTTAAATTTGCAAAAGTCTAATCAAGAAACTGATTTTGGTGCTTAGATCTGACATGTAGTGGTTAGGAACAATCTCAACTCGCTAAATTTAGGTATTGGTGTTGGCCATGTGGCATCCTTGACATGTTGGGATTAGTTACATATCTTATTTGTTGCAATGTTGAGTCTAATGTGTTTTTTATTCATAATTTGTCACACCAATAGGTGGTGAGCTTCGATCTTTGATGTTCCATGGATTTGGTGAAGTGTGTCCATTACCAAACTATTTCACTGCTATTATTTAGCTATTTTTTCATGCACTGTCACCTCTAGATCATTGTATTCTCCCACTTTTTCTTTCATAATTTTATTGTTCTCCCATCTCTTGATACTTTTGGCTTCTATTTGTTGATATAATTTTTAGTGCCTTTATTTTTACGACACATTAAAAAATATTAGTTAGAGATTAATATTAACATGAATTCCATGAACATGGAGACAATGTAGGGAAACTGGGATGATTTTCAATCATAAATCCTTGAAGCTTTAATAAAAATATCCTCCCCTATCTATGGTTGAATAAATTAGACTAGACTCTATGATGTCATTTTCCCTATGGAAAGCTTCTCGAATCCATATCAATTTTTATAAGGGCCAATAATCCTCTATGGTAAACAATATGCACTCGTGTAAGTGTATGAGATACTACATAGGTTAGGATATACATTTTTGGATTTAAATGGTGTATATACCAGATTATGAAACATTAGATACACTATTGTGGGGTGCATATTACTTGACATAAAAGGCATGCATTAGGGGAAGTTTTGGCTTGAGGTGATGTGATAATATCCCACGATCCATTCATAAACTCAAGGGGACATACTTGAATTTCCAATTCCTCTAATTCATTTTAATTTTGTTGGAATACCAATTCCACCAATTAAATTTTCTCTTGGGCTTACTCAAGAGGAGTTTCAGGTTGGGTACAGGTCGTTTGTGTTGGTTTGGCATATTCAATGAAAAATTTGTGGGCTCAATGAAGGTTGACATATTGGGAGTATCATAGATTCTAACAAAACAACTTGAAGGGAAATAGATGAAATACTATGCGATTTAATAGGCAATTTATAGTGGAGATTGAGCTTCTAAGATCGATCATGTTCTGCAATCCTTATCCTGATATTTCTTATGTACGTTCTTCACTCATGAGAAATTTATTTATTTTTATTTTATATAAAAAACCATATTTCTTATTAAGGTGATAAAAATTACATTTTGTTGACACAGTGGGTGTGTATGCATAAAAAATCAAAGTTGACATGCCTTGAAAGCACAACAAGCTAGTAGATGGTCATATAGTACCTATAAAAATTGTGAAAAAACAAAATGGTTAAGGGACATTTATCCTTGATACATAAATATATAGAAACCATATATGTTTATAAACAATAGATCAACAAGGGTATTTGAGAAAAAAATATCATGTAATGAGTTGTATATTAAGGACCCTTGATCGAATGAACCTATGGATCCTGAAATGGCCTATGAAAATATGAATGAATGGTAACATCACCATCTTCTATAATCTACCACAGTCCATGTTCAAGGTGTGAACCTACTTTGGAAAGTATGTTAGCATCCTGGTTCCATTCCCTATAAAGATGATGACATGCAAATGAAGCAAATAAATTTGTTAAATGTAGAGCATATTCCAAGTTAGGTACAAGGTACAAGATTGATATTGCAACAAGACTGTATATTTTTTATCCAATTAACCACAAACATGGAATCACCAAAAAAATTTAGATGGGATACCCTATGTTCTGTAGCAAAAATGAGAAGATTCCTACAACTTGTAGCTTTGCTTGATTTTTTGAGTGGTACCAAGTCTCATGGAAACAATATACAAATGTGAATAAGAAATATGAAGAATGAATCCACCCCCACTCTTTTGACCCAAATGAATGATGCCCCATGGAAGTAGGCCTACGAGTTAGAATGATTGGGTTGTTCGACTTCAATCACCCTAACTCTCTGAACATCTTTATCCTATGGATAATGACTGAGAATAACCATTTCTTTAGTAGAAATGTACACGGGGATAGAGACCTCATATTTAAATATTGCGTAGTTCCTAGCAAGCCAAATCCCCTAGTAGTTGATCAAGAGGGGTTATTTGAAAATGTGGGATAAGGGAAAAGGAAACCATATTTACGAAGCTTCTTCCATAAAATGTCCAGTCCATTTCTTTTTTGGAGAAAGGAAGAAACCAACAAAATTTTTATTGATAAAATTTGTTTACATCTAGAAAAATCCAAAATCCACCAAATAGGTGTGTAAGATCCTAAAGCTCTCAAATTAAGATATTACATTCGTACTTTTGTAGATTACTTACTCTATATGTAAAAAGTTACATAATATAACATATTAAAGTTCCATTCATATAAATATTAATATTATAAAATGAAAAATAAAGAACGATGCCCCACATCAAAAGTAGAATAGCCCATGTAAAGAGGAATTTCCCTTCCTCTGGAAAATTTTGTTGGTGTAGGAAGAAAAAATAATCTCCCCGAATTGGTATATGTGACCCACCTTATACAGAGCATCTACAATGCCATTTTTTTCCCTGTATATATGAAATAAAGTCACCCTAAGAAAAAGCTAAATCAACCTTCAAATTATTTGCATTCAATTTATAAGTAGAGGAGGGATGAAGGAAGACCATAAAAATATCCATTCTATAACCCCCTGTTAATTTGGTAGCTCAGGGACAAATCCCCTCGTTTGGACAATCTTCCTCCTCAAGAAACACCCCTCTTATCCCTTGGAAGAATTTAATTTGGTTAAGGACATATATTTTGATATGGAAGCCCACATGTGCACAAAAGGACAGGTCGACCCAAATGGAAATGGGACACCATTGCATGGCTATAAATACAAGTCAGGCAACCCTCAGTTGGAGATAATAATAAAGCGTATTATTTTTCTCTCTCCTTTGGTTTAATACATATAGGTCTAAAGTGGTTCGCGGAGATTTGTTTATATAGGTATGAAATTGTAGGGTCTGAAGCCTGCACATGCAAATTAGGGTTTTGGTATGCAGTCGCAGGGTTGTCACAGGAAATTTTTCATTATAGCCACACACATAGAACCCTCTACTTGAGGTCGAAACACTTTAGACGCACACATGATCACTTGCTCCTAGGATTTCTAGTGACAATTGACCACATTTTTTACTAGTTGACCACAAGCTTGAATGTCACTCTAATCAATATAATTGTTGGGATAATCTCTTGGATATTATTTCGTTGGTTTTGCTAGATAGTTTTTTATTAGAAAATTGGATCATTTCTCTCTCTCTCTTTGCTGAACCTATTATGAAAATATAATAAGAAGAAGAATTTGAAAGGGTTTTCCCCCTTGTGGGGTTCTGCCCTAGTCTCTGACCAATCCTGGTGTCTCTATGCGTGAATTCTTTTTATTCTATTATTCCTTTATGTTCTGGTGTATTGTTGATTATATTGTTCTTTCTATATAAATTCCATGGGGTGAATATGATATACATGATGAAATTCAATTATCTAAAATAAAGAACATATAGAATTAAGAAAAAATATCATGGCATCAGAGCTAGGCTGAAGAAAAGTCATTGAGATCACCCTTGCAAAGACATCATTAATGGAAACAAGGGAAGCTGTAGGCAATATAGTTATTAGGGTTTGGAAGAAACGATGGAATATGATAAAGTTTGAGTTATGCAGTCTTGAAACCCTAGCATGATCAGTGAAAAGTTGTTCTAGCACTTGGGATAGATTCAATATAACTCTAGATGGGCTAATCTCAATTAGGTCTAGTTTCCGATGAGGACAATTGGAAATATTGAAGGAAACATTGTTATATGGATACTGGATAGTAATATCTCTTGAAGGCTGTATCAATAGGGAAATAATCACTTATCATTAAAGATAAACACCTTTTATATTAATGTTATTTCTTTGTGACATTATTCTTGTTTAAATTTTTATTTTGACTATTGCTTATACTTCTTGCATGAATATTTGAGTATTTTAATACTTCTAAACTCTAGATGAGATGTGATACACATATTAGTTTTTAGGATCATCTAAGGTGTAGGAAAAGAGAGCTAGTGTAGGAAGAGAAGAGTTGGTGCTAGAAAAATAAAGAGGTACCTAATGAAAGTTTTTGCAAAGTTGACAAAGTAGCATAAAATATGAAAATTAAAAATATGTAAGTGTTATAAGTTGCTAAGGCATCCAAATATTACAAGGTATATATAATATATTGTTTTAGTATTGGAGGAAAGTTAAGCCCTTAGGTATGATGAGAATATCACCTTCATAAATGAACCATGCATGCATATGAAAGTAAGTTTGATTTACGATACATGTGATATATTAGTGCACTTGATATTTAGAAAGTATCTTACATTTTATTATAATGGTGGATTTCATGATTTTATAAAACTGGCTAGAAACATTTATTTTGATAATTTGATACTATTGTTAATGCTTGTGATAAAAGTGATAACCCTAATAGTAATAATTTGGCAATAAGATTTATACTCAGGTATTTCTAGCTATCTTCTTGTTGATCTTCATAAGGTTTTGATAATCTAGTAAATTTGACTATGTGACAAAAATGAATGCTTTGACTTGATGATGTTAGGATTCTGAAATGGTTGAGTACTATGATAAATAAGTGATGTTGTGATTATGATTAATATACACTTGTTAGTTGACACTAAATTTTGATGAATATTGGATGAAATATTCATATGTGACAATGAAACAACTAATTTTGACTTATCATGACCGTGATGCATATATGTATGAGAACATGATATAGTTCAAATATGGGATCTGACAACTTTTCTAATGCATGAAAATATTATGATAGGAAGGTTGATATCTTGGTTGATGATTGAAGAGGCTTCCCATTCAGAGGGAGAAACTCTCCATGAGATCCAAACACCTATTATTATTTACAGTAAATGAATAAAATATTCTTCATTGGTTTTAAACATGAATAGATGATCATCTGATGTTGTTGAAGTTCTAGTCTTATCAAAGAGGGTTTCTACTAGTCCAAACCCCAATCGTTGGGAGAAAGGCTTAAAGGTGCAGATATGAGCCTCCCAGCCACATAGAGGAAGGATTTTGGGTCTGGTTGAGCCTGTATGATGAAAAAAATAAAATCCTATCACTGCATTGGTAGTGTGATGGATATAGAGACATGGAAGACATGATAGACAATTGTATGGGAAGAAAACATTTTGTTTGTAGAAAGCATTGTATGATCTGATCTAAGGTCCCATGGCCAGATATGTCTGCATTAATAGTTACCTAGTGAAGTCATCCGAACTTATGCAGGAATGCAATAGAATACATGGGTACAACACTTTCATTTGATTTGCATGCTCCCAGGTTGCCTCATTGGGTTCAAAGTGTTTCCATTGCACATTGACTTGTTCTATTACTCGATTTTGGAGCATAGTCAGCCTCTGGTCTAGGATACACAAATTTTCAAGTTAGAAATCTCCCTCTAACTCCACATGTATCATAGACCAATCGATCACATGATTATAATCTGACACATTATTTTTCAGTAAGGATATGTGGAATACATCATGTTCCTTTATGGTGGGGGGTAAGGCTAGTATATAAGCCACTCACCGTACTCTCTCCAAAATATGAGATGATCTGCAAAACTTGGATGCAAACTTAGTACATGACCCCACTTTGAGTGATCTCCTTCTTAGTTTAATGTGGAGATATACATGACCCCCCACTTGAAATTATCTATGCATTCACTATAGATTTTTGTAGCTATTTTTTCTGTCCTTAGCTTCCTTAACTTCTATTGGATAATAATAACCTCTTGTTCCATCTCCTTTAACATATCTAGTATGAGAGTTACCCTGTTTACTGGGTCATCCCAGATAATGGGTGTATTACACCTTCTGCCATATAGATCCTCAAAGGGGATCCTATTTAGTGATTCCTAATAGTTGTTGTTATATGAAAATTAAACTAAGTGAATAAATTCTTCCCACCTTTTTGGCTGATACAAAATGTACATTCTCAAAGTGTCCTCTAACACCCTATTTAGTCTCTCTATATGTCCATCATTCTGAGGATGGTATGTTGTAATAAATTCCAAATAAGCTCTAGATCCAGTGAAGAATGCTTTCCAAAATTTTGACATGAATTTTGCACCACGATTTGAGATTATATTCTTGGGTATGCCATGTAGCCTAAATGTCTTTCATGAAGATCTATGTAATATAAATGGCCTTGTGGGTGGACTTGATGGGTATGAAGTGAGTTGTTTTCCTAAATTTGTTCACTACCACCAATATGGCACCATATTGTCTCAACATATTTGGAAATCCCATGATGAAGTCCATGGAAATGACTTCCCACTCCCACTCAATGGTTGGAATTGGTTGCAACAATCCAGCTAGATGTCTGCACTCCACCTTAACTGTTGACACTCTATACACTTGGAAATGCACTATGCGACTTCATTTTTCATATACAACCAATAATACATCTTGATAACGATAATCACATTTTGATATATGACCTTAATAGGGTATTTTATGAAACTAATCTAGAATGATCTTCTTCAAGTTGTCCAAGTAGGGTATATAACACCAGCATTTGAAATTTATCATTCCATCATTTGTGAGTGTGTATCTCTTACTCAGTGGTCCTTCTGGATCTTTTTACAAGCAATCCTTCATATATTATAAGTGTTCATCATGTACCAATGCTTCCTTGATATTTTCCTCGCTCTTAAATTTATAAGAGCTCATGGCTTCCAAGTGAGCCATTTTCAAACTTCTGTTAAGCGCATCAACCACCTTTTTTTGTTTACCGTTGATGTACTTGATTTTGAAGTAAAATTCACTAATGAGGTCTAACCATCCAACACGTCTTTCATTCAATTAATTTAGGTTGGTCGAACATATATTTCAACCTTCCATGGTATAAAATCAACACAAATTTCCTTTCGAGCAAATAATGTCTCCACAATTGATGTGAATTATAAGTCGTAGGTGACATAAATGATTTCGTGTTCATTTAACTTCCTTGATTCATAGAAGATTACATGTACTTCTTGCATGAGCACTTTGCCCTTCTTTACAAGCATTCGTGCAAACTAGAAAATATTTCTTTGAATCAGTTATCCTTAAGATGGGTGCATGTGTGAGCAAATTCTTGAGTTTCTCGAAGTTAGATGCACACTCTAATGTCCACTAAAACTTACCCCTTTCCTCTGCAGGGTTGTGATTGGATGCCCAATTTGAAAAAAGTATTGGATGAATCTCTAATAATATCCATCCAACCCCATAAAATACCCAACCTCCATGACATTTATGGGAGTGGGCCTATCCATGATGATCTTGATCTTCTTGGGGTCCATAGCCACACCTTATCTTGAGATTGTGTTCCCCAAATATTGAACCTGTGTCTTGAAGTATTCACATTTATTAAGTTAAGCATATAAATTATGTTCCCTCGTCAACTGTAATATTACCTTTAAGTGATCCTCATGCTCCTATTCAATTTTTTAGTAAACAAAAATATCATCTACGAATACTAGCACAAATTTGTCTAGGTATTTGATAAGCACATAAACATGGTTGGAGAATTTGTAAGTCCAAATGGAACCACTATGAACTCATAGTGCCCATATCTTGTTTTAAACATCGTCTTATGAATGTCTTCATATTTAATCATGAATTGGTGCTAACAGAACCTTTTTTAATAATTTTTGAAAACCAGTAATTCCTCTTAGTTGGTAAAATAAGTCATTGATTCTTTGCATTGAAAATTTATTCTTTATTGTTGTTTTGTTCAAATTTTGGTAGTTGATGCATAGGTGTAACATGCCATCCTTCTTCTTCACAGACAAAGTTGGTGATCCCCAGGGTAACACATTGGATATGATACCTTATCCAACATCTCCTTTAGCTATGATTTTAATTCCACCAATTCGAGGGGGGTCATGTGATATGGTGTTTTAAAGACAAACATTAAATAGAGAATCAACTCAATAGAGAAATCGATGTCTCTCTTAGGCGTAACCCTGGTATTTCATCCAAGAATACATCATTTTATTGTTGTAAAATGGGGTGATCCTCAAGTTCAGTTTTATAGCCCTCTCCTACACTATTTATCTAGATCATGAGCAAAGTACACCCTTTCTTACTACATTTATTTGCCTGCAATGCTAAAATTTTTCTGATAGAAATATGAATTTTCTTCTATAATGCTCCTAATGGAAAAATAATAGTAAATAATAGAGACATTCACTAATATACAATAATAAGAAATTCACACATGAATGCGCAATCAATAAACCATAGAATATGAGCAATAAATATGCACCATTTTATTAATATAAATGATGAAATTGAGTACAAGAAGAGTGGAATGATGGAATCATGGCTTGTTTCTACAAGCATGCAAACCCAAAAACAACTCAAACTGGTAGCTTGCACTCCTCCAATTTTTTTTTGTTTCTACTGGAGATGGACTGTGATTTATGTTGGAAAATATATATAGGTGAAAATTAAAATGATTTTCCTCTTAATGACATTAACTTGTGATATTTTAATTATTAGTATCTGATATCTTAGTTATCTTTTCTTATCATCAATATTAATGGCAAGAAAAAAATAAAAAAGAACACAAGATATAGGCATGTTGCCAAGGAAAACCCCCCCTCGAGGGGAAATCCCAGTCACAAAATTCTTCCTTCATTAGATTCAAGCTAGGATGACCATGACCCTTTACAAACTAGTCTAGACTCCCTCCATAAATTCATCCTTATTCTTCCTTTAACTATGTTAGACCTTATCACTGTAAGGTCATCGAACTGTGATACTATCAAACAATAATGGAATTCTTCTCACTGCAATTGTATTGAACCCTTAACAGTGTAGAGCACCAGACCCATAACATTGTGATAACATAAAACTTGCAATAATGTAATAACACCAAGCCTACAATAGTCTCTCTATAATAGCAATGAGCCTGTAATACTCTGTAATAACAACGAGCCTGCAATACTCTGTAATATCAATGAGCAAGCAATACTGTAATAATAATGAGCCTGCAATACTACAATAATAACGAGTCTGCAATAATGTAATAAAATTGAGCCCATACCTCTATAATAGCACCGAGACTGAAATGACACTGAACCTTGATCTATGACATTCAAACTTCTGAGATGATGAAATGAGAAGAACCCAACTTGGTATATATAGTGGTTGTCCCATATAAATGAGTTAACATGTGTTATTCGAATAGTTGTGTATCCAATTAAATGTAGGCCGACATGACTATATTTGAGGAAACCAACTTGAAGATCATATATTTGAGGTCGTCTTGAAGACTTTGCTGGAGAAGATTACTTAATGGATGAGGCCCAACAATAATTTGACTTTCACTCAATCCTAAAGCCTATAATGGAGGCTTGACCTATAACAATTGACCCAATCATGAAACCCATGCTTTAACATGTCAATTCAACAATAATAAAATTATTTTTCTTTTGAAAAATACATTACATCTTTAACTTCAAGTACAATGAAGACCAAACCTAGTTACATTTTCCAACACTCCCTCTTAACTAGGTAGGTATTCATATTTACATATAATAACAGAGGTACATGGAAGATCTAAACACATCATATATGAAGAAGTTTAGGCACCACAATTCCATGGAATATATTCCTGACCAGGGAAATTTATCCATTGGTCTCTCAACAATTTAGGCACCGTAATGCCACAGACTAGATTCCTGACCAGGGAAATCCATTCGGGTGGGATTAAGATCGACTCAAGATTTTAACCTTTCTAGGTACCATCATGCTTACTTTCTTACCATCAACCCAGAAATCGAGGTGCGTGTTAGAGCTCAATGACAAATGCAACCTTTCCAACTTCAGGACCTAGACATCAACACAAAGTGTTAGCCATATGTCCTCCTAGGCAATGCTTCACCCACAAAGCCTGAACACTCATTGATACAACATATCAATGATGACCAATCTCTCCCAATAAAACTGATTAGTAACTATTATGATATCAAATCCTTCCAGAGATTCACTTGTACAAACACAACCCAAATAAATAATGTACTTTCACATGTATATAAACAAATGAAAACCTATGGGGTACTCTTGACAACTTGATGTTTCTTCTCACTATTTTCATAGTAGGAATATCAACCAAATATTCAACAAAATATTCCTTCAATTGTACACTTTTCTTTCCTACTTCTCATGCAACAACATATTCTTCAACAACATTCTCCAATTTTCTTCTCTCACTCATGGCCTTCACTAAGATTTACGATTGTTAGTCCTGGTGTAGTGCATGACACATGGAGTAGAGAATTATATATGTCACTCCCTCTTAATCAGAGAGGATTTAATCATTCCTACACAAATAATATTCTCAACCATCCTCTTATCCAAGGGAGATTTAATCCAGGCTCCCTCTTAACTTAGGGAGTTCTACTACAACATTGGAGAATATTTCATGGCTTCCATCCTTCTTATCAGAGTCATTCATATATCATGTTTATCCTATCAACTTAAATTTATTATCATCTTAACCAACCTTGAATATGATGTACCTACACAAATAAAATAGCAAGTAAAACCTAAAATTGTAGAAGCATGAAGTTAGCCATATCAAAATTTTATAATAGAAGAAGCATTTCAATTTTATACATATCATATACCCAGACTTAATTACAAATAAGAGACATATACTCTTTAACATCTTGCTAGGGACTTTGTCATAAACCCTAGAATACTTCATAACAACTTTCATTCTATCTAGGGTTTCAATGTTTCTTTCAAAGGTATGACATAACTACTACAACATATAGAAAACCCTAGAAACAATTCAGACAAATATAGAGCATCCAAAAACCTTTCAAAATTCATATGTTAGACTTCTCACTAGGGTTTCATACAAATCCTAGATTTTATTGAAAGAATTCAATAAAAACAAATCACATCTTAGTCATTAACATGACCATTGTCCACTAGGGTTAGTTGTAAACCCTATATTTCTGATCAATCATCAATCCCAACCAAAAATAATATTTCAAAAATCTTATACAAATCTAAGATCATCACATTGTCATCATACATCATAGATTTTCATTTATACTAGGGTTCAACCCTATATTTCCATTTTCACAATTTCAATAATCACAATTATATTTTCACATACTAGACAATTTAACTCCTACTAGGGTTTAGTTTCAAAACCCTATATTTCCAAATATCATCATCCTAGAGTCCCAGAAAAGGAATTCCATTAAATCCTAAGACTTATGACCATTAATAACTAGGTCAACACATGAATCTAGGAATTCATCAGCATATCATAATCACATAATAAGCACATCATATGTCGGACAATATTAGACATATACTAATCTAGACCAAGCTAGGGTTTCAAAAAAATGATATATGCCTAGGGTTTTATTCCTAGGATTCTAAATAAATAACAAGGGTTTTACTTATAGACCCTACCAAACCCTAAAGATCTAGGGTTTCGTATCATAGCAAATTAAACCATACTATACTAAAATTTCGAAGGTTCGGGATCTCATACAAACATCAACCAACCCTCATGAGATAGGTTTTCATGATCATACTGAAATGAAATCATCAAAAAAAACTTCAAATATCATTTCAAAATAACACTAAGAAGTTTAGGGTTTCACACATTCACATTAGTATACCCTTAGGTTAGGGTTTTCCATAGAACCTATCTAGGGTTTTATAAAATCAATTAAGAATGTAGAGAGGGGTAGATTTATTGAGATATGAATATCTATAAACAAGAATCTCTATGATTCAAGATAGCTAGACATAACTATGTTAGTAATGTAATGCAAAATTCAAAAATAAGATAAAGAGAATTTCATAAGATATATAAACATACTTGGAGATGGAGATGTTTCTTGAAAAACCTGGTAAGGATTCCTTGAGGTGTTTTCTTTGTACTAGGCCAAGATCTTGTAATATACTTACAAGAAAACCATGTGATACCAAGAACATGATTTAATTTCTTAAGTTATATTTCCTACATAGCCAAGGAGGATGGAATTCTAAGAAAAAATATTCTTTCTCTGAATCAAGGAATTTTGCTTGGAATTCCAGATTACTTCAAAATCAATGCTCCTTCAAGAGTGTTTTAGCCTTGTTTAAACCCAATGTCTACTCCACTATAGTTCCTCAACAAGATTATTCGAAATATACTATGACTTAACAGGGTTTCCAATATCCTTTGTACAAAAAACCTCCAAGGCTATTAATATTTCACTGCTCCTCCATAGATCCAATCACCTTCAATATTATTTATCAATGTTCATTCATTATTCAACATAGGACTGCAATCCAAGTATAAAAACAATTATGAGTTGTTCTTCAACAAGGGCAACAACAAGTTCAGGTCTAACCCTCCTTAATTCTCCACATATTAGTTATCCAAACTTGTTGATGCTTATTCTTCAGCTCTTCAAATTATAACAATAATAGATGTAACTTGAATGAGTTCCAAAGAAGGCTATTATTCTACACTTCAACCCCACTATTGACTAGGTTCGAAGCATTGTGGTGAGGTCTTTATAGTCTTGGTACGAGCCTTGACACAACAGTAATAAATAAGACTAAAATGTAATGGAGGCAGTCAAAGGTTCTGAGCTCCTAAAAAAATTTATGATTTTCCCTCTGTTCGATCCTTTTATTTGGTGACTGTTAAAGCCTTTCCAATAATCCATGCTAAAAAAGAGATTGTCCAATTGTAACACAGATAGTAATGTTCCCAAGTTGTTGGTATGAATCTATGGTTTGGAAAATTTGAAGCACAAGTCTGAGACCTAGCACTAGGCTGTAACATAGGTCTGAATTTTGTGTTAGGGTTCTGTTACTCCAACAAGTAATCCGAGCCACCAGAGGTGTAGATATGTCACCACAGAACTAAGTCCACATTGTAGTAAGGTCACAAAACCCAAAAATGAAGTACTACAAAAAAATATGAGATATTTACAACTGTTCCTTGTTGAAATCTAGCCCAAACAGTTCCTAAAAACATTCTCCTCGATCTCCTACCCGTTTTGTATCTTATCTCTGAGAAATCACTGAAATTTTGAGTGCTTAAATGAGGTGTCCAAACTCATATTAACGTTAGAATGAATGGAAACATATTTCTAGAGGTAGGCCGATATGAAGGACAAGGATAGGTCGGATCACTGCTAAGGTTAATTTTTCTTGACTTAAAAATTCCATATCTCATCAAATGCTGGGAGTTTCGGGGCAAGTAAAGGCTCATTGGAAAGAGGAAAAATTCCTCTTTTAGATGGTCTAGGACTCATTATGATAGGCTGACTCCAACATGAAAAAAATTATTTTTCTTTATAACTGTCCTTGAAGTCTTATGTGCAAAAAGTGATTGGGACAGAAAGAGGTCATTGGCCTTCTTGATTGTTATGACCCCAAGTTCTTCATCATAGTGTGTCATCATGTATGTCAAAAATGTCATCTACGTCATCATGATAGTGTAGCATCCAAGTAATTCCATGTAATAGTGCAATGATATGTCATCCATATGTCAAAGTGCAACATCCATTAATTTTCCATCAAGAGAGCTTCAAAGTAGTCTTCCAACCACCATCAATATCATCAAATGAGATCTTCCAACAATGTCATAATATGCCATCAAGTGATCTCGAAGTCCTTCATGTCATGTAATCATTGTATATGTCATCAAATGGTTCTCCATGTCATCATATAGTCGCCAACCATGTCATCAAGAATTTAATTAGGTGCAATCACATATGACATCGTTAAATGTGGTCGTTCATGTATAATCCTCCAATAGTGCGGTATCTATCAAGGGTAAGTACATCATCTGGGTTCTTAGACTTCTTCATCATCATTATTTCTAGGGTTTCTTCATCATCTTCAAGGACATCATCATAATATGTATGAGGTTATTACATTAAAAGAATATTTTCCATAATATTGACATCAATGACAACCTTGATTAACGATCTCCCCCTTTGTCATTGATGGCATTATTCTCACACTTCGACATTCTCTCCCCCTTTGACATCAATGGAAAATGGGGTGCCCAAGTACTCCCCCTATCAATATGATCCCATCGTATTTTGGTCATCACTGATAGTTCTTCATGATAGATATGTTGCTCCCCCTGTCAAGGTGCTCTTCCTTCTGGAAATGTGGTCCATCATAGATGTGTTTTCGTTTCTTCATGTAATGAACCAACTCCCCCTACCTACATAAAATCCTCTAGCTCAAGAAAAATATTGCTTGATTTGGGATATAATGGAAGTCATCTTTAAAAATGGTCCATCGGATGAGAAGAGATTATGTTCTTAAATGGAGTTGCTCCAGATACATGATCTATCAAAAGATGATTGTCCATGTAGGCCCCTTTCGTGGATAGCTTCTGTAAGAAATATCAGAAGTTACCCCTAACGGTATGCATGGTATTCTTTTTGGTAGAGTCTCATCATCAAACATTTGGAATATCATGTTTGCAAAAGATGTAATCAAACCAAAAACACGTGTTGTTGGTTGGAGTGTTTGAGAGACTTTTGGACCCAATTTTCTTCCTTCTCCATACTTGTGTAACTTTATTCTCTGGTTTTGTTGTCATAGTTTTAGGGACCCAATTCAAGTTACACTCACGTGCCATATGTCCAATGTTATGGAAATTTAAGCACTCCATCTTGTTCATGAATGAGTAATCATGAATTCTTCTTGAAAAAATGGTTTTAGAATATTGATGGGGACCATTATATTTGTATTTGTGATATTCCCTACAATATTTTGCCCTGTGCCCAAAGTTTGAACAAAAATAATAATAACCAAGAAATATCCTTTGGCACCTGGGAGATGGAGATTTCCTTGATGTACTTCTGAAGTATTTTTTTTCTTGGGATTATTTAATGATATTCATTTCCTATTATATTCTTGACACCATCTGCAAGTCTCCTTGGAATATGATTTCTTCCATTGTTGTCTTGAATCTTCTCCTTTCCTTTGTTGAAACTAGGAGCATCAAAATTTCTTTCTGGTTTCCTCACATTCTTGTTCTTTGAAGCATTATCATTCTTTCTTGAGGACCCACCTACATAGCAAAGACATGATTAATCAAGGGGGGATATTTTATGACTTAGGATGTCATCTATGGTTTGAGAACTCTTCAATTTCTTATTTAGCAAATCAACTTCCTTTTTAAGAGAGACAATTTATCCTTTCAACTTTTCACAGTATTCATCTTTCATAACTAGTTTCTTCTTCATTTCTTCCATCATTCTTGTTACTTCATGTGTTTCGATTTTTAGAGAGATGACATTTGATTCTAGTAGGAAAATCTATTCATACTTTATTTTAGTTGACATGCCATATCGTTTCTTTCCTTTTCTTCTTAATCGACCTGTCCTTCTATGAGTACCAAAGATTCCATCACCTTCTCAGCTTCTTGTGCTTGTTTCTTTGCTTCTTCTAGTTGAGTTTTAAGGGATGCGATTTCTTCCTTGTATTGACCAACTTGTCCTTTAAGTTTGTTCAAGTATTCATGCCTTGTTCAATATAGCTTGACAAATTTTCTTCCCTTTTATTTGCCTTATCTAATTGATTTGTCATGGTATTACTTCTTCATGATGATTTCTTTTATTTTGATGAAGTTCCTCCTTAAGTTTTGTGAGCTCCTCATCTCTTTCATTTACTTGAAGCTTGAAAAAGTCAAACTCCTTCCTTGTTTTGTATTGGTCACCATCTTGTGCTTTCTTCTTAAGTTCCTCATTTTCCTTTTTCAAAATGTTAATCTCTTCCATGGTAGCTATAATTTTATTCATGTGATCTTATTCAAAGTCTTCTTTACTTTCTTCTTCTTCTAGGTCTTCTATGGCCTTGATGTCATCACTCTTATTTTCAGTTTCTTAATGGATTCTTGATTTTCTTCTTGCTTTGAATCATGTTCTTTCATGTTAAATTCTCCTTTTGAGTGAATATCATGAATTTTTTCCCATTTTTTATTTTTTATTTTTTTATTATTTATTATTTTATTATTTTTTAATTTTTTATTATTTATTTATTTATTTATTTATTTCTGATGAGAATTTTTCCATTTTTTCCTTTATAGGATCAGGTAGGCCATTCAAGGTTGCTTTCCTTGCTCTTGTATTATACTCCTTGGATTCTCCTTCCATCATTCTATCAATAATCATTGATTCCCATACTTCCATGCCTTCAACCATTAAGAAATTTCTCATTCTCATCTTCCATACATCAAAGTTTCCATTGAACAATGAAACTTTCCCAATTTCATTGTCTTCATTTTTCATGGTTGAGGAAGAGAAATCTTTAGAAGGATTAGAGGCTTTCTTCCTTGGCTTTTCCATTTGTGTTCTAATGATTAACATTCAAGTTGATAGGCTTTGAGTGAAGGTACTGGATCTAATACCAATTGTTGGAAATACTGAGAGGGGGGGGGGGTGAATCGATATTTATTTTCAATTATTATTTTTACCAGTTATATCACTTATATTTAGAACAAAAAATTAAAAATGATACAATAAATACTTTTATTAATTTCTTATTTACAATAAATCGAGTACAATATATGTAGGGCTCCAACCCTAGATGAAGACTCCAATATTCAATCTCCCAGACTCCAACTTGTATTATGCCAAGCATCGACTTGGACTTCCCAAGGCTCCAACCTTGTCAATTTTGAGGCACCAACCTCTAGGGCTCCAACCCTATCTCTGGTACAGGCTCTAACTTGGTTTCTTGAGGATTGCTATCCTCTAGGGCTCCAACCCTATCTTCCAAGGCATCGACCTTGTCTCTATGAGGCCCTAACCTCTAGGGTTCAAACCCTCAACTTCAATTCATCAAGATAAGTTTGATGTTTGTTCACGACTCCCATTATATTCTTCAACAAGCCTTGCCTATCTTCAACAATGCCTTCTCCAAATCACTTCATCAATGACAACCTTGTCTTCTCATGAAGGTGTCACCACTACTCTTCATGTCACCCAAAAATTTCTCCAAGGGCACCTCATGATTACATAAACAATGGATCATGATCTCCAAGGGTGGATTCAAGATTGAGTACTAGTAATTCCTCCAATGGAATAATACACTTAGTCCCTAAATACACCATATGTTCTTCAAGGCTACTTCAAAATAAATGATCCTTCAAGAGTACTTCAACCTTGTTTAAACCCAAGGTCTTGTCCACTATAGTTCCTCAACAAGGTTCTTCGAAATCTACTATGACTTAATAGGGCTTCTAATATCCTCTTTCCAAAAAACCTCCAAGGCTCTTAATATTTCACTGCTCCTCCACAGATACAAGCACCTTCATTATTATTTATAAATGTTCATTCATTATTCATCATAGGACTGTAATCCAAGTTTAACAATAAGTCTGAATTATTATTCAACAAGGGAAACAACAAGTTCAGGTCTAACCCTCCTTAATTCTCCACATATTAGCTATCCAAACTTGTTGATGCTTCTTCTTCAGCGCTTCAAATTATAACAGGAACAGACGTAAGAGTTCTAAAGAAGTTTACTATTCTACACTTCAACCCCATTGTTGACTAGGTCCAAAACATTGTGGTGAGGTGTTTCTAGTCCCAGTCCAAGCCTTGACACAAAAGTAGTCAATAATAATAAACTGTACTGGAGGCAGTCAAAGGATCCAAGCTCCTAATAAAATGTATGATTGTCCCTCTGTTCGATCCTTTTATTTGGTGATTGTTCAAGCCTTTCCAATAATCCATGCCGAACAAGAGACTATCCAATCTTAACACAGATAACACTGTTCCTAAGTTGTTGGTCTGAATCTGTGGTTTGGGCAGTTTGAAGCACAAGTCTGAGACCTAGCATTGTGCTGTAACACAGGTATGAATTTTGTGTTAGAATTTTTCCACTCTAGCAAGTAATTTGAGCCACCAGAGGTGTATATATATCACCTCAGAACTAAGTATGAATTGTAGTAAGGTCAAAAAACCCAAATCTGAAGTAGTGTCAAAAAATTCGAGATATATACAGTTGCTCCTTGTTGAAATCTAGCCCAAAAAATGCTTAAAAATATTCTGCTCCTTCTCCTACCAGTTCTGTATCTCATCTTTGAGAAATCTTCAAAATTTTGAGTGCTAAAATGGGGTGTTTGAACTCATATAAATACTGGTTTGACATTAGAATGAATGGACACGTATTTCTAGAGGTAGGTCAACATGAAGGACAAGGATATGTCAGCTCAATGCTAAGATTAATTTTTCTTGACTTAAAAATTCCATATATCATCAACCACTAGGATTTTCGCGGAAAGTAAAGGCTCGTTGGAAAGAGAAAAAAGTCCTCTTTCAGATGGTCTAGGAACCATTGTGATAGGTTGCCTCCAAGGTGACAAAATTTATTTTTCTTTATAACTGTCCTTGAATTTTTATGTGTAGAAAGTGGCTGGGACAACAAGAGGTCATTAGGCCTTCTTCATTCTTATGACTCCAAGCTCTTCATCATAGTGTGTCATCATGTATGTCATCAATGTCATCTATGTCATCATGATAGTTGTTGGCCCTCAATATTGGTCATTTTTTCCTATCCCAAATCCATTTATTTACCTCCATATTCCATCTTATTTCACCTATATATGCCTCATTTTAGTCCTATTTTGAATATTTGGGTAACTAAATTAAGTTTTTCAATTTTGGAATTTTTTGTAAAAAATGGGTTTTAAGAGTAATTTTGGACTGCATTAAAAATTCCTGTAATAGTTCCATTAAAGTCATATGTGCAAAACACCTGGGAGAGATCTGAGCGCATATTTGGAAATCTCAGGAACCACACATGGAGAAACACCTATTGGTTTAGTCAAAATGAGCAAAAACAGGCTCGGTCAATGCTGGTCAAACTTGACCTGCCATTCAGGAATCCTTAGTAAAAAGGGGCAAATTTATTATTTTGTGGGATTTTTCCTGATTTTGTGAACCAGACTTGATGAGTTCAACTTGTATGGATGGATTAGTATTGATAAGGTTGTTAGAGCCATTATATCAAAGTTTGTTTATGACTTTCCTATTTAAACAAAGTTTATGGACCATTCATGGGAGGAATATGTGTAATTTGGTATTAAGATTATTGTAGATTTTTGAGATAATTTGAAGAATCATTTCTACTGTTCTATGTTTTTTTCATGCTATGGATGCTTTATTAAGTTAGCTGTCACTGAAGAATTCTTTAGATGTACAAGGCAAGGTTGGAGGGCCCCCATACCAAGCTAAGTACACTTTGGTTAAATTTTGTATAAATTAGCATATTTTTGATTTAGTATTTCTTGTTTCAGTTTTATGATTTCGTTACTTAGATGTGTTATGATTTCTGTATGATTTTTGGATTATTTATGGTTTAAAATATAATTTTTCTACAAAAGGAAAACCAAGGATTTAAGTTAAATTCTCTTTCTACCAAGTTATGAATCACAACTAAAAATCGTCCTTTTTCATTTCTTGAATTCCAGTTTACGATTTGATGCAATGGTAATGTTGTTGGAGTAGAACTATGAGGAAGGACAACCAGGACCTCCTAAGTTAGGAGCCTCTTATCTTGATTTTTACACATCAAAAATTGATGCTCTTGAGTCTCTCTTCTTGAGGACAACATTGTGTGGAAGGACAACCAAGACCTCCTAAGTTAGGAGCCTCTTCCTTCACTCACTACATCTTGAATCAGAGTCTTTTTAGTTTCTTTAAATTTAGAACTTATATTTGTAATATGAATTTCCTTTAACCTTTGAGCCTTGCCTTTCGAAATTGGCTTTACCTAAAATCCATATGCTTTGGACGTGCTTCCAATTCTACAAACCCGGATTGACAAGTAAAACACCTGCGTTAGTTTACTTAGTAAATTGACCCAACATTTTGGCGTCGTTGTCGAGGAAGAATGCTTAGATAGAGCTAGTTAGGAAGATTATTTAGAAAATATATAGAAAATTAAAAAAAACAACAACAAAACATAAAAACAAAAACAATTTTCACTATGGTTATTCATGCTTAGAAATAGAAATTAGAAAGGTATATCCCCCAAAAAAACCCCCCAACCACTAATAAAAACTCTCTAACTACAAAATCCATTTGCAAAACAAGATCTACAAAACATGATGTTAAAGAAGTCATTTACTATAAGGAGGGTATGCCATCATAAGGAACTTCTCAAATCCTTTTCCACAATTTAGAATAGTCACTAGGGAAGAATCTTCATTTCAAAATATAGAAGAGGAACAAAGCATCCATGGAGAGGATCCACAAGAAGAGAATCTAGAAGATTATTCTAGTTATATTTGTAAGGAGATCAATGAGTTATGGATCACATGAAATGAAGTTCAAACAATAGAGCTAAAAATTGAAAAATATCTATCATATGTATCACAAGATCCCTTGTGCATTCATGATTTTGAACAAGTTCCACAAGAAGAACTTTGTGATATGACAATTAAGGAAAGCCAAGAAAGCAAAGATCATTTAAAAACTTGATTTAAACTAGTCATTAGGCCACAACACCACTCCATTTTTCAACATTATTTAGCATCAAATATTTATGATCAAATAATTTTTCATGTCCAAGCATTCATTAAAGTATATTTTTCAAACTTGGATGTGAGTTTACTTATGATCTTGTTATGCAAATGGATGCATTGGAAATTCTCTTATACTTGAGAGAACTACTTATTTTTCTATGATAGAGTTTGATAGAATAACATCAATAAATAAATAAATATGTAAAGTGAGTTCACAATAATACTTTTGGTTTAAACACTCATGAATAAATCTTCACATCACTGTTCAATACTTATTTGAAAGGATTTCATGAAAAAATGCAGTAAGGACAATCCTATTTTGTGTAACCATATAGGATGATTTTAAAAAAAAATGTTTTTAAATAAGGTATCTCTTGACATTTAATTTTTAAATCCATTTTTATTTTTTCAATTTGGATCACCAAAAAAAAATTGATCAAAATAAACACTAGATCTCAAGAGAAATTTTAAGGACAAAATTAATACAATATTGATTCGAGGGGTCTAATGGATTTTTTTTGAAATGATGTGTATAGGGAAGATAGAACTTTGAATATAGTTTCCAAATCAATTTGACCCACATAAATCCAACATCATATGAAAAATTTAATCACTAAAATACTAACTGCTTTTCGAAAAATCTGCATGTTAACAATTTTAGGTCTTGACTGTTCATTGGCATATTTCACATATAAAATCATCTTATTTTAAAAGAAAATTTCTATGAGAGATATGTAGTTAAGTATAGTTTATGACACAATTTGAATCATCTTATTTGAAGGCCAGGTGAAAAAGTTATTCCACATTTAGTGACTGCATGTCTTTAAATCAGCATAGTCAAACTTTGCCTCCTAGGTCTATTTACCAACAATTTTTTGATATAAAACCTAAGGGTTTAAAAAAAATGTTTCTATTGGATAGAAAAAATGAATCAATTTTAATATCCAAGTGAAATCACATCAATTTGAGCTTTAACGAAAACTTTACACTCCAAATAGTGACTGTTGGTCTAGTAAAAAAATTCACAAGAAGCTCTATTACACATGGTACTTATCATCATTTTTAGCATATCATTTTAAACCATTTTAAAAAATGATTATACTAGAGTTATCCATATGAATTCACTTAAACTTGGCTTTAGAACGCTCTAATTGGACATAAAATTAATATTTTGTGAACAAAATACTGCTAGTAGGTCTAGGTTGGCCACCATTCCTCAAGGGGTAAACAAATGCATTTTCTTTGTATATCATCTTTGAACTTGTTTTCAAGAATATATTATAATTATTTTATATATTTATTGGAA
>JAXQQM020083517.1:0-20008 GCA_034641835.2 Pinus albicaulis
TGGGGGTGTTACAGGGAGATCAAAGAAGACTTCCACATCGACTTAATAGCAAATCAAAATTCAGCAAATAAATTAAGAAAACAAAAGTAGAGATTACAAAAGGGACGAATCTGGAATCATTTTTCATACCACGCCACATTTAGGAGCGGCTGCATACCACGCCACATTCCAGAGCAGTTGCAGAAACAACTGCTGCGATCCATCTGCATACCACACCACATTCAAGAGTGGTTGCAGAAACATCTGTTGTGATCCATCTTGCATAGTTAGGAATTTTGAATGGTCGGTTATGTGTAAGAAGAAACTTTATATAACTACATTGTAAACTAAGTATTTGCAACATTTTTTTCTTTTTCATCTAAGGGCTGAATATCTTTCAATCGTCTAACACATAATCTAATGGTTTCAAGTTATGACACAGATGCATTCAGGTGAGTTGTTTTCGAATAATAACGCCTTACAATGTAAAAATTCCAGTAGAAAAATGTACACACAAACCTATTCTTTTTCCAAACAAAATCTTGGGTTGTTTAGGCTACGGTTATATAATAGTAAAATTGTGCACACAAACCCATTACTTTTCCAAACAAAATCTTGGGCTGTCTAGGCTACGGTTATATAATAGTATCTCAATTTTAATAATGTACGTCTAGCATCATTTTCTTGGTTTTCTTGGGATGTTTTTAACGTGGTGGACGTGGCGTTGTTAAATACTCTTCCATTTGTGAAAAGTAGAAGTTATATCGATGAAGAGCTTTTGAATTTGTAGGCTGAGCGTGAATTGTGCTTTAGAGTAAAGAGTGGTTAGAGGGATCTTCTGATTGGTTAGAGGGATCTTCTGATGGTGGAAGGTTTTACTGGGTGTAATTATAACTATAATTGGAGAGCTGAGATTACCGAAAGAAAAAAGAAAATTTGGTTGTGCACATTTTTGGTAGCTGTAACTATAATTTAATAGATGAGATTACCATAATCCAAAAAAATTTGGTTGTGCACATTTTTGGTAATTGTAACTGTAATTTGATAGCTGAGATTATCGTAAGCCAAAATAATTTTTGTTGTACACATATGATAGTGAAGACATCTGATAGTGAAGATCATGATTCAATAGCTTATAACAAGGTCAACGTCAAGCTCAGAAAATACTACATGCTATATATATATAAAATATGTGAATTGAATAATAAAAACAAAAATTATGTAAATTAACTAATAAAAAAACTTAATTGAAATCAATAAAGTTGAATTCTTCAAAGAAAAAAATACAAATTAATAATAAAAACAAGAATAATGCGAATTAAATAATATTGAAATCCTCATTAAATGCAGAAGTAAAAAACATAAACCAAAAATTACTAGAACATAAGACGATAATATGTAAGTTTTACAAATAACTATGTAAAAGAGTAGAGCTTTATTATGCCATTGTAGAAAATTTTATTATGTAATTGTTGCTGTAACTAGATAACTTTGATAGCTAGAAATAGGAAAACAAAGATTAAACGAAATACTTTCAATAATAACACCTATATAATTTTTAATTGTGAATTCCATAAATATTTTAAAATTGGAGAAAGACTTAATCAAACAATTGATTTTAGTCAAACAAAGAATTACATTTTTATTTGTTAATATTAAAAATTTCTCAAAATTTAAAACAAAATCAAGTTCAATAATTGTCTATGTCAAAAATTATTCAGATATATATAATTATTAAAAAATTTCAAATAAACAAAAATTATATACACATTAGAAAAAAATTGAAATAAACAGAAGTTATATAAACTAGAATAAATTGAAACATTTAAATATCCATATTAAATAATCTCAACATCTCATATGACTGTCAAACAAAAAGTAAAAATATATGTTGTATCTTAAACAAAAATCCAAAACATAACAAAACTATCAAACACATGAAATAAGTCAAACTCTTCTTTAAAAAACAAAGCAAAACAACATAACTCTCAAACTTTCAAATTAAATATCCACATAATCAAAAGTTATATAATTTGAATAAGTTCAAACATTTAAATATCCATATTAAACAATCTCAACATCTTATATGACTATCAAACAAAAGAAAAAATAGGTGTTCTATCTTAAACAAAAATCCAAAACATAACAAAACTATCAAACACATGAAATAAGTCAAACTATTTCTTAAAATACAAAAAAAACAACATAACTCTCAAACTTTCAAATTGAATAATAAATATAAGAATTATGTGACATGAATAAAAAAGATAAACCAACCATCATTCTATTCATCCTCCTCGTATTCATCATATGTTCATCCTCCTCATCATCATAATCTTGTTCATCATATAAATGACTTATAGCTTTGAGAGATGCAAGTCATGCATATGAGGAACAAGATGATGATCATGACCTCAAATGATAAAATACTGTGATTATCGTGCCAATCAATCAGATGATCAAAATACTGTCACTATCTTTGGTCGAAAATGACAATCGTGCCAACAGCTGCAAAATGGGTTTATTTCACCAGGAATCTTTTAAACTCTTCACGCTCTTCAAAATCTACACCTTCAGAGGACCTTCAGCATCGCCACAACCAAACCATTTATGTGATTGCAATGCATGGCCACCGCCAACCTGTCAAAAGAACTTCATTTGCATTCAGTGCTGCTCGAGTAATTCTGAAGATAACACAACACAACAATATTCAACATAACACACATAACACGTCATCCACTTCATCTTCGAGTAAGGTAAGGTGGAGCAATCTTCAAGATAACATACAGCTTCTCAGTCAAAGTCAATCTCTAACAGACGCATAGTACCTACAGATTCAGCTTAGCTACCAGTAAACTTGAGCATATACTACCAGTAAACCTCGCAAGAGGAACAGCCCTGGTCACCATCACCTAAACATTCCACTTGCCAACATGACTACTAGTAAACTACAAGAATACTAACATTAATATATATATTTTTAGATATAAATTAATTTACATCTAATTAAGATATACTACAAGAGTACTAACACTAATATACATCATTTTTGTTTTTATTAATGTCAGCCAATATTCGATAGACACCTCACTTTTCTTTTTCTTTAAGCCTACGACGGTGTGTTTGTGTTTGCTTTGTTTATGTTTTCTTTTTTTATTAAATGCTACGACGGTGTGTTTGTGTTTACTTTGTCTTTTTTTTCTTTTATTAATTTTATTTTAAACGACTTATTTGTTGATAAAAATAAACCGGAAAAGATGCATGTGATTGTTTGTGTTTGTTTTGTATTTTTAACTGAATTTAAATTCTAATAATTAAAATATTTAAAAAGAAAATTTATTAGAAAATAATAATAAAAGAGATAGTTAAAAAGAATTGAAATAAATAACTTCAGGTTAAAAAATTAAAAATAAAGAACTGTTTGTTTTGTATTTTTTAATTTAATTTAAACTCTAATAATTAAAATATTTAAAAATAATAAAAATAAAATAGTTAAAAAGAATTGAATTATTTCGACAAGAGGCGTTTGCAAAAAAAAATCAGGTTAAAAAAATATAATGATATTTCTACAATGTAAGTTTTATTAACATGTGAATATTTTTCTTTATTATATCTGGTAAAAAAATAATGTTTTTTTTCTTTCAATTATATATAAATATATATGGATAGAGTATTAATAATTTAAGTCATATGTTTTTATTAAGTTAATTTATATTTAAAAACAATTTATAATAATTGATTTTATTATTAATTAACAACTAAATTATAATAGATTTTATTAGATTGAATCATAGATATTTTTATCTCAAAAAATAATAAATAATATTTTTGAATATGAAAAAAATTTGATATCTCCTTGTGTACACAATGAGATCTTATCCCCTCTACTCTATGTGAAATCTTAAAGGGATAGCCGCTTTCATAAGGTTCAAGGAGTAGGATCATCTTTGGAAACTTGTGATAAGACTCATACCTTCATGGGGTCTCTCCTCTTGCTATTTTCCCATGGTTGAAAAATAAAGAAACAAATTATTCAATTTAAAATTGGAGATGATGATATAAAATTGAATGAGATTTTCTTAATTTCAATAATAATATATTCTCTACTAAACAAGTCCAACAACTTGAAGGTGGAAGTTCATGTGACGACTTCCCCCTCACATCACTCTCAATTCCTTCATATCCAACCTATATACTATAATATATTTTAAAGGAAAATAATAATAATAATCAAATATAAAAAATAGGAAAATAAAAAATTCAGATCAACAAAAAAAGAAAAAAAAGCATCTAAAAACATATAAATATATAATTCCTACATTTCAAAATTTTAGTATCATTTATCTTCTTCCTTCATGAACTCGTTATCTATAACAAACACTTCAAAATTCATGTTCAAAGGATTTTCCATATCAACATCATATTAATCATCTATATCTCCATCTCGAACACAATCTTCTACATTTCGTTCAATTTCTTCAATTTCTTCATCCAACACAACGTTAAATATATCATCTCGTTCATCCAAATTAAACATGTTTTTATTATCATACCCTTCACATTTTTTGAGGTATTCATCTAAAACATGAACCGCCTTCTACTCTACATCATATTCTTCTTCAATTTCATCTATCTCTTTCGCTACATTATACCTTACTGGCCTTCCCCTTCGATCATATCTATCAACATATGAGCAACTTAGTTTTTATGGAACCTCTATGTAAAATACGTGTTGACATTGGCTTGGAAGAACATAGGGCTTTGATCCTATCTCAACATTCTTGATATAAAAAATGGTAAAATTGTTAGCATGATGAATAATAGTTCTATCAGGGTAACATTCATGGATTCATAGCCTAAACCATATGACATTGAGAACAAATATTTTGAAGGATTTAAAGTCACACTCAACTATATAATTCAAATACAAATAGTATTGATTGCTAGATAATTTTCGATGTTTTTCCCCTATAGAGGCAACATTGGTAACTTGAAATAATACAATTATCCTACTACCATAAGTTTTCATCTTTTCATCTAACCTTTTGATGCCAAATTTGCGACCATCGCACAAAATTGTGTTGTGGGGCTTCATTCTTTCCCGTTGTAAAGATAGTTTTTGGTACTTTGGTACCTATGCTTCTTAGAAAGGAAGTGCCTATGCTCATCGAACAATTTTTTTCCTAAGGTTATTGAACCATGAAAGTTAATCTTATAAAAAAAAACAACAAAAGCAAATTTATCCTTTGTTAGAAGACCTGGAAGAGAAGAATTTTTTTATATATCAATTATTTTAAGTATGTTAAATGAAATTGCTATTTTAAAAAGGTACACATTGAAATGAACTTCATAAAATTAAACACTATTAAAATGATGGGCAACATTACAATATACCATAGAAAATTGTTAGCCCCAGGGCATTATGCATTTTCCATAAAATCATTGCATGGAATTCAAACTCCATTTGTGCATCTACTTTTTTCAGAAGGGAAAAATTTATAACTTTTCATTAATATGATAACTTACATGTTACATATGCTGGTAGTATAAACTACGTAAATTGTCTTCAAACCATCAAGTGTCCATATTAGACAACCATAATAAACTAACAAATACATATTGTTGATACAAGTATTAGGCCACATATATCATTGCCTGTAAGTTCGGTACATAAATTACAGGGAAAAAGGTAGCAAAATGAAAATATATATACAATAGCTAGTAGATAATATATGGGAGATAAAACCAATACCAAAATAATCTCCCATTCAGGTTGTTCGATAAAATAGCCGTGTGATCTGGTGCTTCATCCATAAAAGGCTGTTGATAAAACCTGAATACCTATCCTCCAATCTGCTTTATAAAATGCCATGTGCCCTAGTTCATCTCCGAGGCTTCTTTGGATAGCTTATCAGCCACTTTGTTCTGAGTATTGTAAGTTTGTGCCACGGAGATTGAGTTAAATAAGAGCTTGAGATGATGAACCTCCCTCAGTAGTGCAGATAGTGTGTGCGTGTGACAATGAGATAGTTCATTGAACCAATTGATCACAAGCAGAGAGTCCCCAAAAATCTGAATGGAATTGCAATGAATTTCTTGTGAAAACATCAATAGAAGTCTAAGACATTGTAGTTCAACACAATTGTTCGAGTTGGGACCCATTCCCATTCGAATTTGGTAATGGTGATGTTAATTTAGATGAAGGATAACACCCCCCCTCCTCACATCCTCATGGGTTGGCCACCCCATCAAAATAGGCCCAAGGTCTGCTTCAATCAATCAATTCAGGGACAACCATCAAGGGTGGTTTCTGTTGTTCATATTTAGGCAAAAGGTTGTATGTTGCAATGATGGTGGCACATATTCGGTCACCCAAAATTGGTTGGCTGTTAAAAATGTATCTATTGTGGCCAATCCAAATTTCCCAAGCAAAGATCATAGGTAGGTTGTGCATCTTAGTGGAATTTGCATTAAGTTCCCACCAAATAGTCCAAACATCAAGCAGTGAAGCACCTTGCCAGGGGAGGTGACATCTCAAGCTTTCATTCACCAGAACCCAAATGGCCGATATAACATTACAGTTAAGGAAAGGGTGCACAGAGTCTTCGCAATTTGAAAGGCAGTAGCAGCAGCACGAGGGTCCATTGATGGCACAACAGTGGAGGAACCCCATGGTGGGTATGCAGTTATTTAATATGCACTAAAAAAGGGTCTTGTGCTTGTGCATCGCCTTTAACTTCCATATGTTGCGCCACCACCAAGCTTTGTGTGGCCGCTCTTTATGCCGAATGAGTGTCAGATATCCATTTTTTGGAGCGTATTGTCCAGTTGGAGAGTATGCCCAAATCATCCTGTCATCTTGTTCTGTGAGCCTGATGTTTGATGCTCTTAATGCCCAAATGTATTTGTGCCAAATTTGGAGGCCGTCAAGAGGAATTTCAAGAAATTCAGCCAAAAACCAAGCTTGACCCAACCAAGACGTGTGAATCAGGTCAGCGATCTATGCAAGATAATGGATATCTCTGCGGGCTAGATGATCCTGCAAAAATTCTGGTAATTTATAGTATTCACCACTACCAGACCAATAATCGGTACCTATTCTCACAGATACAACACATCCAATTTTCCATGATAATCCACGCTGAATGATATGTGTGGCCTTTGTAACAGCTTTCCAAATGATTGATGCACCAGAGTGCGACCCAATGCTATCTCTGATCCAGTCGATGGTGTTCCTGGGCGTAATGTATTTAGCTACAATGACCTCCTTCTAGAGACTGTGACCAATGAGCAAGTTCCAACACATCCTGGAAACAAGGCCATTCAAAAATAAATGGAGATCATTGATCCGCCAACTGCCCCATTGCTTCGGCATGTTAATGTGATCCCAAACGATCCAGGAAAATGTGTGGTCATTTTCCTGATTGTGCCAAAGGAAATGTTAGCAGATACACTTGATTCTATTGGTAACTCCTCTAGGTAACCAAGCCACTCTCACCCAATAGACCAGTATAGCCTCGAGCACTGATTTGATAAGGCCTAAACGCTTAGCTTTGGATAACCATATGTTATACCAAACATTTATTCTGCAGTCCACTTTGGCTATGAGCCAATTCCAGTATTTAATCTGATAATCATAAGGCGTGATGTGATATCCTAGATATTTAAGACCTTCATATCTGTATGAACATATGCGAATAGATTCCTAGCAGTGCCTAGTTCCTGAGCCGAGAATCCGGTCATAATGATAGTAGATTTGAGTGCATTTGGTATCTTTCTAGTGGCTTTGAAAAAGCTTTGGAGGAGCTTATCATACTAAATCAAGTCCTGTATAGTGCCATCGAGAAATATTAGAACACCATCAAGAAATAAAATATTAGTGAGTTGAAGGAGAACGTTAATCCGAACACCATGAATGGTACCCTAAGCCTTTGCATCCTTAATAAGGACAGAGAGACCCTCCATAACAAACACAAACAATAAGGGAGACAGAGGACATCCCTGACACAAGCCACGACTCACATGGAAAAAGTTAGATGCAATATCATTAAGGAGAATTCTGAAGGTAGCATGACAGATACATCCCATTATCAAATTGATGAATGTATGAGGAAAGCCAGTTTGAATAAGTATGAGATGGAGATAGCTCTAATTCACCTGGTCGAAAACCTTAGCTAGATCAATCTTGAGAATATTGGATTTAAGGTGCTTAGATTTTATGGAATGGAGGGCTTCTTGGGTAGTGCCAATAGCTTCGTGGATTTGCCTATAATGCAAGAAGGCAAATTGTTCCTTAGAAATGTGAGAAGATAAGAAAGGCTTAATGCGATTCGCTATAATTTTTGAGATTATCTTGTATATGCAGTTGTAGAATGAAATAGTTTTATAATCATGAAATTTGTCTAGGCGGTCAGATTTAGGGACGAGTGAAATTGAAGTAGATTTTAATCCATCATAGATGTGACCTCGCACCGTACTATATTCAATCATGATCATTAGATCATTTCCAATCAACTCAAGGAAATGTATGAAAAATTCGATGGGAAAACCATCTGTCCCAGGGCTTTTGTCCCTTTTGAACCATTTCATAACCCCCTCTAATTCCCCCATGGTAACTGCTGCATTTAGATCATCAACCTGCTCCAATTCCACAGATCTATTGAAAGAATGAGTAATATTCATAATATGAGTGAGATCAATGTGCATAGGGGCTCTATAAAGGTCAGTGAGATGTTGAGTCCCCAGATCCTATAGTTGAGATTGAGTATGAGCTACATACCCATGGTGATCAGTGAGCTCCCATATGGAGTTGGCAGTCCTGCGACCATTTGCATGTTGTCAGAAGAACTTTGATTTTTTGTCACCTTCCTGAAGCCAAATAGCATAACTCTTGAGCCTCCAGTCCTCCTCTTTTGAGCCTTAGAAGATTCCAGGGCAATGAGCTGCTCTTTGGATATGCTAGACTGATATCCTGAGAGATCAGAGTTGTTAAGTTGTGCAATCGCCAAGTCAATCCTATTAAGCTCTTCTCGCTCGAAGCACTTATTTTTTTTAACCCAGTTGATAGTCTGGATTCTAATGCGAGATATATTATCATTGATGATTCGGGCAGGGTCCATATTTGGCAATTGATGACAATGCTGCCAGGCTTATTGTACCAGATCATGATATTCTGGGTCCTATAACCATCTGGAGCTAAATTTGAATGGTTGTCTAACCCTGTGAGGACCACATTCAAATTCCAAAAATATAGGGGAGTGATCCGACATACCACCTTGTCCCACCCATTGTCTGGCACGATCAATGATGTTAAGTAGAGGCATTTTGATCAGAAATTAGTCCAATCTTCAGGCCAGAGCCGCCACTCCAGTCCTCCTATTCCTCCAAGTGGGTAGAATCTTTTTGGTATGAATTTCAACAAGGTCAACCACATTAGTCTTGGTACTGAAGAACTCAGCTAACGGATCCAGGTTAGCCCAAGTTCCCCAGGATTCAGATATTCCTAATGAAAGATTCATATCCCCACCCAATATAATGTGAGGTGAGGTGAGGATAGAGCTAGCCAGTAAGGAATTCCAAAAGGCTTCTCTGTTCAAACAAGGACCTTCTACATTTGTAAGGGAGAAACACTGCTCAGAATGACATCGTTCCATGCCTCCACTAACTCATCAATAAGAGGTTGGATATATACATTCATATCTTTTTCTTAGTACTTACCTAATTCATTGAACATATAATACATAGTTACTACATATACGGCTAAATAAAGAAAAAATTGTATAAGACATAATTGGACATATTTGAGTAAAAAAATTAATACTTGGAACAATATATTCAGGTGTTAAAAAAATTTATTCTAAACAAATTGGTACCTGGAATAATCATTTCCAACATTATGTGCTCCCTCTCTATTTACTTCCATGGAAAAGTGTTACTGTTGATAAAAAAAATGTTGCCCACTAAGTACGTAGATATGATCTCTCCAAATGGTTTGAGGCCATTAGTTTCTAATGAGAGCCTAATATTATGAGATTTTGTTTTAAATGTTGGCCACCTTTCCTCTATACTCTTGAATGAAGATCCATCTAGGAGCATTTTAAGGACATCATATCCAATTCTATTTTTTTCATGGTAATCCATACATTTTACTATCCTTTTTCACCTAAGGAGCCTTGTGAGGCTCCTTTTCTTATTTTATTGGTTTTCTATCTAGTCTCATCATATTTTGGGGATTTTCCTTTCGACACATGTTCTTTGTAATAGAGAATATCATCCTTAAGAAATGCATGAATATCTTTATTCCTTGATTATAATACATTTCATAATGGCTTGTAAATCCTAGTACATATGAGGTAAAACATTTTACGGTGGTAAAAAAAATTCACCTAATAATCTAGAACATATAAAAATAATAGTTTTGGTTAATGTACTAAACAATATTAATCATAAATATTGCATCCAAATGTACAAAATTAATTAAATTATGGTCAACATACCAATTACATTAAAAAAAATGGAATATGTTATTTCTTTATCATGTATATAGTACTAATTAATGTCACAAAATGTATTGCATACCTTGGGAGTTGTGTCACACTTGTGTTTGAGAAACCATTCACCACCTTTAAGTTGACTAGCAGCAATACAGTAGAGAGAAGATATTTTTTTTAGCCTTCATAAAGAGGTTTAATTTCCCTCTCAAGTAAATGCTTATCAAAAGAAGAACCATCACACAATTTTCCATCGTCGTCCATTTTAACATTATTAAATGTCTCCCGTGTCAATTCTATTCTCCCCATATTCATAAACAGTATTATCCACATCCTTAATGTTTTCCATAGCATCACTATCTTTATCCTTAGTATTTTATCCATGTTATTGAATAGATGCTTATATTAAAGATGCCTCTTCCTCATCAAGCAATGCCCTAGGGGGGGCATACAATACAACTACATACAATAAAGAAATATTAGTATATATAGAAAATACTTAAATTTTGATACAAACATTTACAAATATAACATAGGAAAATAAAAATAGCAAGGACAAAGGAAAATAAAACTTAGGTGAGAACGAGAAACATAAATAAAAAATAAATGACTATATTTTTGAAAATTTTCAAGATTATATTTAAGAATATGTTGAAAAATTATAGGAAGGATGTAACTTTTCTTGACATGTAGGAAGAGAGACATTTTCTGAGATATATAATCATTACCATAATAGGAAACATATTGATATTATTTTTCATTCATCACTAGAATATCGTATTCTTTGTTGATTTCACTTATAGACTAAAATAGAGTTCATAGTGGATCCCATAAGACAAGAGAATGAGAGGAGAAATGACACAAAATTTATTTCATCCCAAAATCCTCTCAATTATTTAATTATGATAAGTGGAGGGTGGATTTGATATTACCTTTTTTAATAATTTTTAAATTAAAAAATTTTATTTCTAAAGCGGATGTGGACTTTTAATCTTATATGGAAGATATTCTCAAAATGAAAGTCACTACAAAGATTAGTTGGTGGCTAGGTGGGTCTAGGAGTGTAGAAGAGGAAGATAAGCCTTTCGTATTCCTTATTATTTGGTCTTGTATTTATCTCTAATTATTCTTTCTATACCCTTTCATTCATGATTTTCTATCTTTTGCGTCATTGATCCCAAATAGGTAGATCTATTAATGTGTACGTTAGTTTATCAAAATCAAGCCAACAATGTGTTTGTTTATCTAACAAATTAGTTTCATTTTATTTTTATTTTCATGATATGTTTTCACTTATAAAATTTATTCAATGTATACCCTTTTTGTAAATAGTATAGTTCAGTCTAAAAAAGCGGTAAACTTATACAAAATAGATGAGTGTTAATTTACTTTTACAAGTTCGAATAATCAAGTACGAAGTTATTATTTCATGTATAGAGAGTCTAAAAAGGGCTTAAAATAGAGCTCAATGGTTTCACTTTTTCATATGTTTTAATGAGTCTAAAAAAATTGATAAATTTATACTCATATGACTGAATTTAAATTTAATTTACGAGAAAGAAAAGAAGGAAATAACTCGGCATTTTCATGTTTTTTACGAGCATAAAATAAAGCAAAATAAGCTCAGTATTTTCATGAGTTTAAGGAGTCTTGAAAATAATAACCAAAATGGACTCGAGATAGGGTTCATTTTTCCAAAAGCTTCAAACATAGAAAGAGTATGCTTTAAAGTGGTTTCATTTTATCAGAAGCTTGAAATGTGGGAAAATTGTGCTTTAGATATGTGTGTTTCATTTTTAAACAAGTTTTAAAAAAAGAAAAACTTTGCTTCAAATAAGTTTGTTTCATTTTTACAAAAGCTTGAAACATAAGAGAATTATTCTTGCCATAAGCTCTAATTCCCCCCAAACATAACCTGCAACATAACGTGCACCCTAAGCTTCATTTCATTCACCTAAATAGACTACTAGTTACTAATAGTTGGATGGAATGAAGGTGCATTTACGAGATTAGATGAAATATTAGACTTAATATTTACGAGATCTAGTCAAAGACTCAAAGCAACTAGGGGAGGATTAGTTTTATTTTTTAACAAGCTTGACACAGGAAGATAACTATGCTCACAAAACATTTTTTAATTTTTTAACAAGCTTGACACAAGAAAAGGAACTACGCTTACGAAGATCTGTTTCATTTTTTAGCGTGGTTGACAAAGTAAAATAACTATCGTCATAAGAACATGTTTCATTATTTAACGAGGTTGACACTATAAAAGAACCATCCTCATTGAGACCTTTTTCATTTTTTTACGAGGTTGACACAATAAAAGAACTATCCTCATGAGGAACTGTTTAATCTTTTTATAAGGTTGACATAGTAAAAGAGTTATCCTCATAGATACCTTTTTATTTTTTTAACGAGGATTACATAGTAAAAGAGCTATCCTAAGGATGACTTGTTTCATTTTTAACGAGGTTAACACAGTAAAGGAACCATCCTTCCATTTTGACTCTCAAGTGTCATGGTGAAACAATTATGTGTAACACTACTCTTTGATGGTATCACACATGGTATTTTTCATTTAGTCATCACACTTGAGTCACAATTTGTCGTACTAAATTTGGACAATGTCTATTCAGTCAAAAGACCCACCATCCTTCACACGTTTTTTAGGTTTTTCCTTTCTATAAAGGCAATTGGACTCCACCCAATAGGAATGTATTTACAGAAATCTAAATGCATTGAGAGATAACCTTGTTAATCATGTTTTATATAGACATTTGCAACAAATGTAAAAAAAATTCAATACACACCACATTAATTGAAAAGAAAATAGAAACATAGAAACACTAAAGATTATATATGTATATATATTGTGTTTTAAAAAATTTGTGTCTGAGACACAGATGACCACATGACCTACATCAAAAAATATATGCATAAATGACTATGACCCTTTCTAGAATAATAATTCTCATGATAATGTGCCACTGCAAGAGATATCTTATGCAGTAGAGAACTAATAGTGATATGTACTACAATAGTGTACCACTGGAGTCACATAGGGATATGATCAATCATTGAATCATAGATCTTGTGTGTTAGGCCCTACAAGTGGTGCTCCACCTCTGTCAGAGTCTCTCCCACATAAAAACTTTATAGTTCATCTTTTCCTCTTGTGGGAACCTACGTTGGTATTGCAACCTCGTGTGGCTCTCCTATAGGATGGATATAAGAAGCACCTATAGGTCGAATTGGCCCAACATATCCATGAAACAAATCATTATTTTACTCTCAAAATCTTCGAAAAACAAAATAAAATTGTAAAACGTTTCTCAAAATCTTTAAAAACTGGTTAAAATATATTACCCATAGAAACCAATTTCTCACCATCTAGAAGCACCAAATCAAGTTCATCACGATTTTTTTCTCCTGCGTATGGATAGTCACTAATCATGATGAGTTATTCACACAACCATATGAATAAGGATTGTGATAAACTGGCCAGTGATGGAATTGCATGTCGATTCCTAAGGTATATCCACCTCGTCATTGATGGAAACCTTACGTGCATGGGCTCAGGTGTGATATGTTGAGGCTACAATAATGGATTATTATCTAGGGAAAAATAAATTAGAATTGAGCCATAACCAATTATTTTCAGTTTTCACTTTGTTTCTTTAGATAGTTGTTGCTTTATGTTGACCAATATCCCCTCACTCTAGTTGAATAAATGTATCTCAAAACACTCTAAAATGTACTACCTATATCATCCTCTAGCTACGTGAAGTGTTGAGCTACCAAAAAATATAGCAATGATAAATATGATTGTTCTCAAAGGAAAATTGGTCACATATCTAGTTTTAGTATTCCCATATATATTAAGTGGTGTTATAGGTCTAAAATAAGTATAAATGTAATCGTTTACTAAATCTCCTCCACTCCTCCCCCCTAGGAGCAAGATGAGGGCACCCCTCGTAGAAAAACCTATTAGAAACTATATGTATTCCACTTTTATATCAATTAGATGCTTCCCTCACCTGAATGTATGTACCTGTACATACCATGAATTAAATAGGATCTTATGTAATCACATATGTTGCATCATGCAGAGTAACTAGAAGAATTTCAACGATCCAAAAATTTTAAGTGCCTGAATGGTGGCAGTATCTTTTGTTGCATTAAAATCCTATTATTCGTGTGGTATTTATCTCCACACAAAGGAATTTTTATGCTAATGAGAACCTAAAACATCAAAAAGGGACATTATAATTTTTTTTCATGAAAAAAACATGATAATGTTTTATAAAAATTGGGAACTTTGGTTAGGCAATCGCGCCCAATGTTTCTCCAGAAGGGATGATAGAGCATTTACCCCTATTGTAAGTGTAAAATTCCCCTAGTGTAACACATTTTTTGAGGAGGGCCTGCATTGGTCCTAGGGTGAGTTTTCAAAACCTCGAGTCTCTAAAGAAACCATAAAAATTGCATGAAATCACAAGAAGAGAGCATGGATTGAAAGATAATTGTCTTATCTCCTACCTGGAAGTGAGAAACTAAAAATGATCCAGTGGATTGACCAAAAACATGTGTAGAAGATCCAAGGAAAAAAGGGTGCAGAGCTCTCACTATTGAGGGTGAATGTCAAATGGTAAAAATGAATAGTAATTTCCATTACTTATGGTCTTTTCCTATTATTTTATCATATTTAATATTTTGACCTAGTAATTGATAATTTCTTATCCTGAGATATGTATGTTTGATCCTTCTTGTGGTGTTTTAAGTAGTTTGATAGATGTTTAACAGATTTTTTTCATGTTTTCATAGATCATTTTAACTAAGGAGTACACCTATATCACTTATCATGCTCCATAAACTCACAAAAAAGGAACCCTGTGGAGTCCTCTTTCAACTAGTTTCAGACTCCCAAAATATGAAAATATTACCAAGCACTTGTCTTTTTGAACTCAGAAAAGTAAAAGAAAAGAAATCTACTAAGTATAAGTTTACCCCTTTTCTGAACTGAGATAGATTATTTACGAAAAATGAATACGTTAGTTGAACATGGATAGTAGGTTATCTTGAGTATTTTTTTCTACCTTTTAGGACTTAAGGGACTACCTAGGAAATGGAATGTTTGGATTTTTTTGTTTCTCCTCTTTTTCAAAATCTCTAAACATGAAAACTGTGTTGATTTTTAGATTCATTGGACTCACTAAAAACATCAAACCATGATGGACTTATCCAACATAAAAAGGTCGAACCACTCCATCTCAACATTCCTAAAACATACTCGGAGGGATTCATCCCAAGGATGAACTTACAAATCAGGCATATGTTATCCTTCTCGACCTTCTAAAAAGATAAAGAGGTACTCACCAACATGGTTCGGGAAATTGGGAAAATAGGGCATTCCATTTGCTAATGGCACTGAGTCGTTCTTTAACACTACACTTTTCCACTTCATCTACATGCCTTTTAGGTTGGGTGATATTCTTTTATTTTGGTTTATCGCCCCATTTTAAAGCCTCTACTTTTGTTTTTGGGTCAATGTTTTCAACCCCATTTAGTGTCATATTTGTCTTCAAGACAAGTCATTTAGTCGATATCTGCTACACTAATCTTAAGCCTTCATTTCATGTCCTCCTTTCCTGCTTCAGTTCTGTGTCGACATCATTCTGTCTTAAATCATAATACCCGTTTTTTTCATTGATGGGGGATACATTAAGGTCCTCCTGTGACAAGTCACTTATTGTCGACATCAATTCATTATCTAGGAAATTGACCTAGAAACACCCTTGGTATCCTAGTTATTTCATACATAAATGGTAATTTTCCTCACTCTCAGTGATAAGTTTACATCATTGGCCTTCTACTGAAATATTTTGGGTGGTGTTCGACTTCAACTCATTTATTCACATCATCCAAATTGTAGTACATTACCTTCAAAGGCATTAACATGATGAGTGGTTTCTCTCACATATTTTAATGAATTGCATAATTGGTTAGTAATCAGATTGTTTATATCATGTTTGACTCCAGATCATTGATTCACATGGTTAGATTTATTCATTGAATGGTCTTGTCAATGAGATAGAAGATGTCATGTCTCCCACTTCATAGAAAAACATTTTTTTTTTCCCATATGTATTTATTTCACACAATGGTAAAATTTCGTAACATGCTCTTACATAATATTCCTCATATTGATGGAATGACTAAATACTTTGTTTCTCCTTAACCTGAATTTCTCCTTTTTTCGTTTCTTCTACGAGGTTTCATATGTATATATTATTTTTTTCTTAAATATATTCTAATTCATTTGTCAATGTGGTCTATACCATAAAATAGCTCCTTGTTATAGCTTTAGAGCCATTACATTATCAATATGCAATGAGCATTCTCTCTGGCCTCTTGGTCCCACGAGACCTTAGGCATCTTTGGCTTATTAAATTACCTTGGTGTTATTAAGTCATCTGCCATAGCGACAGAACTTGTCGTATGATTTAATTGTATACATATTTTGTTGGTACCTTTGATTTGGCTACATAAATTAGTAAGTACGCTCGTATCGTTGGCGTGGATTCTTCTTCAAAGTTCCCGCCTCCACTTCTACATCTCCGTGGTGATGATTTTCCTTTGTGGTCGAGTTTATTTACGTTTCTATCCTTCTCATTTATGATATGTATGCCCTAGTGTAACTCTTCCTCATCCTCCATACGACATTGTTTTGATTTACCTAATGTGATTTCATCGATCCGTGAACGTTGTCTCGATGCATGACACTTGTAGGGTCAAGATGCACGAGGGTTTCGATCCGACTTATGGCTATTTTTGTTTACATACCCTTGCTCGTGACACATTTACCTTTCTCATGCGGCTTATTTGCTCTGGTCGTATACTTTGAGATTGTTTGTATGGCGGCCATGGAGTTCTCCACGAGCTCTCCCACGATGCAGATTTATACGCCTTCTTCCTCTAGTGGTAAGTTTTACCTCTGATGCCTAATTTTTCTTCTGTCATATGGCGTACACTATTGCAGAACCAAGCTTGGGATTTAACTGTATGTTTGTTTGTCTTTGCGCTAAAGGCGTTTGAGTTTATATGGTTGTTTGTTTTTCTATCGCTAGCTAGAAGATTTCGCCTTGAAATCCATATTCGTAAATTTCCATGATTTCACAGTTCATACGCTTCTTCCATATCGCTCGTTAGCTTTATATATTCATGAGGTAGTGGTGGTAATACCAGATCGATTCGTTGATTTAATCACTTGTCTTGTGCTTCTGCCTCTCGACTTGTTTTAGGCCATCGTTCAAATTTTCTCGTCTCGACATTTCCATCATCAGAGGGGTCTCGACATAGGTAATTTATCTCTGGTTAATTTTTCCTATAGATGCACTGGATACCAACAATTTTTCTCAATGGTTAATGCAAAATCACTTCTGTTGATTGTCCCAGACCTCTTTTTGCCTCAGCATAAAATTTTGTTAAGTCCCTATATTAATAGTGTAGCCCCTTATTATGTTAGTGTAGCCCCCCTTATTGTTATTATTGTACCCCTGTAACCCCCATATTGTTATTATTGTGCCCTTACATTATTATTTTTAGGTCGGCTAGGATGACAACGTGGCCCCACTAGGATTATATTGTGGCCCCATGGACTCCTATATATAGAAGGAAGTTTTGTTCATTTGTATAATCCAAGAATTGTTCATTTATCTAATGTATTGGAGGTTTCCCCCTCGAAGTGGCTCATTTCTAAGGCGTTGATATCTCTTTTCTTCTATTTTTGGAGCTGGTTACACAACATTTGGTATCAGAGCTTTGGATTCTAGGGTTTCGCTGCTCCAAACAGGTCATCGTGGAATTTTCGCTATAACTTTTGTTCTACTAAGTTTCAGAAGCTGAAATTTGTAGGGTGCGAAGAAAAAATTTGGAGGAAGCGTGTATAAAAATTTCAGAGCTTGGTTCACAATATTTTTGGAGATATGATCTATGGAAGTCAGGTATTTTTTCAGGATCCTAAATAGGGCATCGTGGAATTTGCGCTATAAAGTTTTTTCTACGAAGGGTCAGAATCTGAAATTCATAAAATTTATGAGTGCGAAGCTGAAATCTGAGAAATTTTCAAAAATTTGAGAGCTTTAAGTTGTAATATTTTATTTACAGGGAGATAGGATTGGGGAAACAGTGAGTGCTTTCAGGCTCCTGAATTTCATCTCAAAGAGGTGATCGTGGGAAAAGTTCAATAACTCTCTCTCTAGGGATCGGATTGGAGTTACGTAAAAAGTGGTTTCAATTACACGGAATGTAGTTTCTTGGCTATCAATTTCAGAGACAAAGGAAAAAACAGTGACACGTGGCAATTCGTACAAGTTCGCTCTACTGAACCAGTCCAGAATTAGGTCATTGTGGGAGATTGGACACAACTTTGTCTTGGAGAATCCAAATCAAGTCAGACCTATGGCATTCAAAATATAATTCAGAGGGATAATTCAATGCTTAATTTCAGATATTGAAGAGCTTCAATCATAGAGATAATACAATTTCAATATCGAGCTTCTCAAAAGCAAGTAAAAGGTGTGTATTGTTTTTCCCGAATTGCATAAATCTTGTTTGAAAAATCAGTTTGAAGTGATTCCAAGGGCCTATTGAGCATATATTTCACTATTGCATCCTAAAATGCCTCCTAAAAAGAATTAAACACCCATTAAGCCCTCAGAAATCTATACTATGATGCATGAAGTGGAAGAGTTGCAGTATGAGATATCAAAATTACGATACCAAGTGCAACAAGTTTCAATCTTAGGAAGAGCAATTGAAGATGAAATAGATCGTTTAAAATCAGAAATGGAGGCTAATTTGGATGGTTTTAAGGATCAAATAATAGAAAATATGGATGATAAATTAGTGGAAGATCACATCGAGCATCAACAACAAGTTCTCCAACTCTCAAAGGATAACCCAACTTTGGTGCAGAATCTAATGAAACAACGGGAAGATCAACATGACATCGAAAGAAATTATGAAGCAGTCATAGAAACAAGAACTCGACAAGTACAATCAATTTCAGAGTATCTCAGCAAGTGGAAGAACTTTCCTATAGAATATTTCACATGGGAGGATGAAAATTTTATACAGAAGCATCAAGAAATAATCAAGCGTTGAGGACAACACTTGTTTGAAGGAGAGGGGCATGTTAAGTCCCTATATTAATAGTTTAGCCCCTTATTATGTTAGTGTAGCCCCCCTTATTGTTATTATTGTACCCCTGTAACCCCCATATTGTTATTATTGTGCCCTTACATTATTATTGTTAGGTCGGCTAGGATTACATCGTGGCCCCACTAGGATTATATTGTGGCCCCATGGACTCCTATATATAGAAGGATGTTTTGTTCATTTGTATCATCCAACAATTTTTCATTTATGTAATGTATTGCAGGTTGCCCCCTCGAAGTGGCTCATTTCTAAGGCATTGATATCTTTTTTCTTCTATTTTTGGATCTGGTTACACAACAAATTTTGACCAGACCAGG
>JAXQQM020085627.1:0-29023 GCA_034641835.2 Pinus albicaulis
GGTTGATTGGACGGTGGACGGGCGATTTGGGTGATGGACGGAGTGGGCCACGGGCACGTTGAAGATTTGCGAATGTCGTCGGATCTTTGAGTAACCAGCTCCAAAAATAGAAGAAAAGAGATATCAACGCCTTAGAAATAAGCCACTTCGAGGGGCAACCTCCAATACATTACATAAATGAACAATTCTTGGATGATACAATTTACAAAACCTCCTTTCTATATATAGGAGTCCATGGGGGCCATAATGTAATCCTAGTGGGCCACAATGTAATCCTAGCCGACCTAACAATAATAATTTAAGGGCACAATAATAACAAAATGGGGGTTACAAGGGTACAATAATAACAATAAGGGGGTTACACTATCAATAATAAGGGACTATACTAGTGATATAGGGACCTAACATGCCCCTCTCCTTCAAAAAAGTGTTGTCCTCAACGCTTGAGTAGCTCCGGGTGCTTCTGTATAAAATTCTCATCCTCCCATGTAGAATCTTCGGTGGGTAAGTTCTTCCACTTGATGAGATACTCTGAAATTGATCAATTCCGTAGCTGTCGAGTTCTTGTTTCCATGACCGCTTCAGGTTCCAATATGATTTTCCTTCCTCATCAAGTTCTGGCAATATTGTTTGAACTGGAAGATTTTCACCTATAACCTTTTTTAAGCATGAAACATGGAAAACTGGATGTACTCGCAAAGAAGCAGGAAGCTCCAATTTGTATGCCATAGAACCAATCTTTTGCAACACCTTGTAAGGACCATAGTACTTTGGTGATAATTTATTATCCTTCTTAGCTTGCTTGAGGGACATTTGTTTGTATGGTTGTAGCCGCAAAAATACCCAATCTCCTACATCAAAACTTCTCTCGCTGCGATGTTGATCTGCCTGTTGTTTCATTCGATTTTGTGCCAAATTCGGGTTATCCTTTAAGAGTTGGAGAACTTCTTGCTGATGCTCGATGTGATCTTCCACTGCTTGAACCTTCGAATTTTCCCTTAAAGATGATGTGATGGATGGTGGATGATATCCATAAAGTGCCATAAATGGGGTCATTTTTGCTGCAGTATGGAAGGAGGTGTTATACCACCATTCAGCTAGAGGTAACCACTTGACCCATTGTGTTTGTTTATCAGATACAAAACAACGAAGATATCCTTCCAAACATTTATTTACTATCTCGGTTTGACCATCGGATTGAGGATGATAAGATGAGCTATGAGCTAATTGAGTACCCAAACAAGAAAATAACTCCGTCCAAAAATTTCCAGTAAAAATGGGATCTCTGTCGCTCACACTAACCCTTGGGCTTCCATGTAGCTTTTGAATTCTGTCCATAAATGTAGTAGCAACTGTACTTGCTTTAAATGGATGAGATAATGCACAAAAGTGTGCATACTTGGTAAGTCTATCAACTACCACCATGATGACACTCTTTCCTTCGTACTTAGGTAAACCTGTGATAAAATCCATTGAAATCTCCTCCCAACGTTGACTTGGAATGGATAAAGGTTGTAGAGGTCCCGGGGTCTTAATTGTTTCCACTTTATTCTGCTGGCAAACCAAACATTCCGCCACAAAATTTTGAATATCAGATTTAAGGCCATCCCAAAAAAATTCTTTCTTCACCCTGTGGTAAGTTTTTAAAAATCCTGAGTGTCCTCTTAAAGGAGAAGTGTGCAATTCCGGAAGAATCTTTTGTTTTAGTTGGGAATTCTTACAAAGATATAAGCGATCTTTGTACCATAAGGAATCATTTTTCCAACTAAATGTATCGGATGTACTAGGATCTTGCTGCAACTTTTGAATGAGTGTCCATACATCTTTGTCCTTCTTCCATTCATCTCTTGCTTCGGTTATCCAATCTGGTTGGATAATAGAAATGGCACAAAGCAATGCTTCCACATCTTCATTCTTTCTTGAGAGTGCATCTGCAACAACATTAAGCTTTCCTTTTTTGTAGATTATTTCAAAGTCATAACCCAACATCTTTGTGACCCATTTTTGTTGCTCTTTTGATGATAGTCTTTGTTCCAAAAAGTGTTTAAGACTATCATGATCAGTTTTTACCTTGAAGTGTCTTCCCATTAGGTAAGTTCGCCATTTCTTTAGTGCATGCAGTATTGCTAACATTTCTTTCTCATAAATAGGTTTTTGTAAATACTTTCCTTTGATTGGACGACTTTCAAAAGCAATGGGTCTTCCTTCCTGCATTAAAACTGCACCAATTCCATTTCCTGAGGCATCACATTCCACAATAAAGGTTTTTGTGAAGTCTGGTGTAGCTAAGACCGGTGCTGGGCACATTGCCTCTTTAAGACGTTCAAAGGCCTTAGTTGCTTCAGGAGTCCATGAAAATGCATCTTTCTTCAATAATGTTGTTAGAGGTGCTGCTATTCTCCCATAATTCTAAACAAACTTGCGATAATACCCTGTTAACCCGAGAAATCCTCGCAACTGCTTTATGGTTGTGGGAACTTTCCATTCCTTAATGGCTTTAATTTTGTTAGGGTCTAATTTAACACCCTCGTGAGATACAATATGACCCAGATATTCCACCTCTTGTACTCCAAAGAAACATTTGGATTTTTTTGCATATAATTCTTTCTCCTGCAATAGTTTGAGCACCCTGTCAACATGTTCAACATGATCCTTCCAAGACCTGCTGTAGATTAGTATATCATCAAAAAATACTAGCACAAATTTTCTAAGGAAGGGTTTGAAAATGGAATTCATCAACCCTTGAAATGTAGAAGGAGCATTGGTAAGGCCAAAAGGCATGACCAAAAATTCATAATGACCCTCATGAGTTCGAAATGTTGTTTTTGGAATATCTTCAGTCTTCATTCTAATTTGATGATATCCTGAACGAAGATCCAACTTGGTTAAATAAATTTCTCCATGTAATTCATCCAATAATTCATCAATCACAAGAATGGGAAATTTATCTTTAATGATGAGCTTATTGAGCTCCCTATACTCCAGACACATTAGTCATGATCCATCCTTATTGTGTACCAATACTACGGGAGCAGAGAAATAACTTTGACTAGGTTGAATTATACCCGCCTCTAACATTTCTGCAATCATACATTCAATTTCGCTCTTTTGGAATTAAGGATATCTATAAGGCCTGATGTTTGGAGGAACACTTCCTGGAATCAAATGAATAGCATGATCATGATCACGAATAGGTGGGAGTCCTTTGGGAGTTTAAACACCTTGGAATGATTGTCCAAGACTTGTTGGAGATCTGCAGAAATAGATGATTTTGATGTCGAAACTTCTAGTGAGCATAATTGTGCAATTACGCCTCGTTGTTCTTTCTTTAGAAGCTTTGTCATGACATTAGAGCTTATTATCCTTCCGGGCTTCCCTTCAATACCCCGTAATTCGACTTCCTTTCCTTCTGAAAAAAATTTCAAGAAAAGTTCTTGAAAATTAAAAGCTACCGTCCCCAAAGATTGTAACCATTGTACTCCTAGTACAACATCAGCACCTCCCATAGGAATGGAAAGCATTGGACTAGTCAATACATATTACCCCATGGTTAGCTTAATATTATGGCATTTTCCAGAGCAATTTATAGTTCCTCCATTTGCAACCATCACTTGATATTCTGGTGCTGGGTATAGGAAACAATTTAATTCCTTGGCTACCTTACAATGAATAAAATTATGGGTGCTACCTGAATCAATCAACACTATTACCTTTTTCTTCTTGATATGTCCTTCTATCTTGAGAGTTTGAGGAGTGGTAATTCTTTCCAATGCATTACACGATATGGTCGGACTCATTTCTTCCTCTTCTAGGGTTGGTTCCTGGTGTATATCCTCTTCTTGTTCATTTTCTTCTTCCTCTTCACAATCTATGTAAAATAATTTCTTCTCAGCACACTTATGACCTTTAGTGTATTTGCTATCACAACTGTAGCAAAGCCCTCTTGCTCTTTTTTCTTCCAATTGTTGTGGTGTCAACCTTGTAGGTTGTGGAAATCTAGGCGTAGCAACACTTCCTTCTTTATAGAATTGAGTGGTAGGCTTCCTTGTCGCCCTAATTTTACATTCAACTTTTCTTGCCAACCTGAATGCCTTCTCCAATGAATCGGGCTCCAAAACACGAACTTCATGTTGGATGTTATCCTTTAGAGTGCCTATGAAGAGATCAATCCTGTGTTCCTCTGGAATATCAGTTACCCTTATATTCAATTTTTGGAAGTCCTCAATGTGCTGCCCCACTAAACCCTTTTGTTTGAGATTTATCAATTGGGTAAAGAATGTGTTGCTCTTTGTATCCTCATAATGTGCTATCATTTCCTCCGTAAAAATTGACCAAGTGACAATTTTTTTACAGGAGCAAAGCCATTGATACCATACAAATGTATTTTGTTCTAAATGTAAAGTTGCAATGCGTACCTTTTGTGTGTTTTTCACATTATGGAGATCAAAATATTGATCCATCTGTAGTATCCATGTTACAGGATCCTTTCCATCAAACTTCCTCATATCCATCTTTGGAATATGGTGGTTCTTCCCGCCAACATTAGAGTTTATGAAATCACGATTAACATTTATTTTGTTCTCATCATGAGGTTCTTCTACGATCTTTTCACCATTAGGAAACCTTTCTTGTATCAACTTTGTCAAACCTTCCATGTCTGCTTTTAGAAAATTCTTCATGTTTTCCATTTTCTCATCGATCTTAGCTTCCATGTCATCCATATTAGATTCCATGCCAGCCTCCATGCCATCCATCTTAACTTGCACACCATCCATCTTAGCTTGCACGCCATCCATCTTAGCTTGCACACCATCCATCTTAGCTTCCATGCCTTTCTTCAAAACTTCCATTTCATTTTTTGTTGCTCTTTGCGAGAGTGAAATTTGTTGCACTTGATCTTGTAATTTTGATAGATCATGTTGCAATTCTTCGTCTTCATGAGTCATAGTAGAGCTTTCCAAAGGCTTAATGGGTGTTGAATTCTTTTTTGGGGCCATTTTATAATCCAATACTGATATCTATTCTACAATATGCCCTTGTAATCAATTCAACTTGATTCTTCAAACAAGACTTATGCAATTCAGAAAACAAATACACACCTTTTACTTGCTTTTGAGGAGCTCGATATTGAAATTGTATTATCTCTGTGATTGTGGCTCTTCTATATCTGAAATTCAGAAATGAAGTAGCCCTATGAATTCTCTTTTGAATGCCACAGGTCTGACCTGATTTGGATTCTCCAAGACAAAGTTGTGTCCAATCTCCCACAATGACCTAATTATGGACTGGTTCAGTAGAGCGAACTTGTACGACTTGCCACGTGTCACTGTTTCATCCTTTGTCTTTGAAATTGATATCCAAGAAACTAAAGTCTGTGTACTTGCGACCACTTTTTACGGCACTCCAATCTGATGCTCAGAGAGAGAGTTATTGAACTTTTCCCACGATCACCTCTTTGAGATGAAATTCAGGAGCCTGAAAAAGCACTACCTTCCACAGATCATATCTCCAAAAATATTTTGAACCAAGATTGTAAATGTTTTGAGGAATTTCCTCAGGATTTTAGCTTCACACCATATGAATTTTAGATTCTGAACCTTCTTAGAAAAAAATTTATAGTGACAATTCCACGATGACCTGTTTAGGAGCTTGAAAGAAGACCTAACTTCCATAGATGATATCTCCGAAAATATTGCGAACCAAGCTCTGAAAGTTTTAGAAAATATTCCTCAGGATTTCACGACACGCACCCTAAAATTTTCGACACGGGGAAACCGTGAAAAAAGTTATAGCAAAAATTCCACGATGACCTGTTTGGAGCAGCGAAACCCTAGAATCCCAAGCTCTGATACCAAATGTTGTGTAACCAACTCCAAAAATAGAAGAAATGAGATATCAACGCCTTATAAATAAGCCACTTCGAGGGGGCAACCTCCGATACATTACATGAATGAACAATTCTTGGATGATACAATTTACAAAACCTCCTTTCTATATATAGGAGTCCATGGGGCCATAATGTAATCCTAGTGGGCCACAATGTAATCCTAGCCGACCTAACAATAATAATTTAAGGGCACAATAATAACAAAATGGGGGTTACGAGGGTACAATAATAACAATAAGGGGTTTACACTAACAATAATAAGGGGCTATACTAGTGATATAGGGACCTAACATGCCCCTCTCCTTCAAAAAAAGTGTTGTCCTCAACACTTGAGTAGCTACGGGTGCTTCTGTATAAAATTCTCATCCTCCCATGTAGAATCTTCAGTAGGTAAGTTCTTCCACTTGATGAGATACTCTGAAATTGATCGATTCCGTAGTTGTCGAGTTCTTTTTTCCATGACTGCTTCAGGTTCCAATATGATTTTCCCTTCCCCATCAAGTTCTGGCAATACTGTTTGAGCTGGAAGATTTTCACCTATAACCTTCTTTAAGCATGAAACATGGAAAACTGGATGTACTCGCGAAGAAGCAGGAAGCTCCAATTTGTATGCCATAGTACCAATGTTTTGCAACACCTTGTAAGGACCATAGTACTTTGGCGATAATTTATTATCCTTCTTTGCTTGCTTGAGGGACATTTGTTTGTATGGTTGTAGCCGTAAAAATACCCAATCTCCCACATCAAAACTTCTCTCACTGCGATGTTGATCTGCCTGTTGTTTCATTCGATTTTGTGCCAAATTCAGGTTATCCTTTAAGAGTTGGAGAACTTCTTATTGATGCTCGATGTGATCTTCCACTGCTTGAACCTTCGAATTTTCTCTTAAATATGATGTGATGGATGGTGGATGATATCCATAAAGTGCCATAAATGGGGTCATTTTTGCTGCAGTATGGAAGGAAGTGTTATACCACCATTCAGCAAGAGGTAACCACTTGACCCATTGTGTTTGTTTATCAGATACAAAACAACGAAGATATCCTTCCAAACATTTATTTACTATCTCAGTTTGACCATCGGATTGAGGATGGTAAGATGAGCTATGAGCTAATTGAGTACCCAAACAAGAAAATAACTCCGTCCAAAAATTTCCAGTAAAAATGGGATCTCTGTCGCTCACAATAACCCTTGGGTTTCCATGTAGCTTTTGAATTGTGTCCATAAATGTAGTAGCAACTTTACTTGCTTTAAATGGATGAGATAATGCACAAAAGTGTGCATACTTGGTAAGTCTATCAACTACCACCATGATGACATTCTTTCCTTCGGACTTAGGTAAGCCTATGATAAAATCCATTGAAATCTCCTCCCAACGTTGACTTGGAATGGATAAAGGTTGTAGAAGTCCCGGGGTCTTAATTGTCTCCACTTTATTCTGTTGGCAAACCAAACATTCCGCCACAAAATTTTGAATATCAGATTTAAGGCCATCCCCAAAAAAATCTTTCTTCACACTGTGGTAAGTTTTTAAAAATCCTGAGTGTCCTCCTAAAGGAGAAGTGTGCAATTCCAGAAGAATATTTTGTTTCAGTTGGGAATTCTTACAAAGATATAAGCGATCTTTGTACCATAATGAATCATTTTTCCAACTAAATGTATCAGATGTACTAGGATCTTGCTGCAACTTTTGAATGAGTGTCCATACATCTTTGTCCTTCTTCCATTCATCTCTTGCTTCGGTTATGCAATTTGGTTGGATAATAGAAATGGCACAAAGCAATGCTTCCACCTCTTCATTATTTCTTGAGAGTGCATCTGCAACAACATTAAGCTTTCCCTTTTTGTAGATTATTTCAAAGTCATAACCCAACATCTTTGTGACCCATTTTTGCTGCTCTTCTGAAGATAGTCTTTGTTCCAAAAAGTGTTTAAGACTATCATGATTACTTTTTACCTTGAAGTGTCTTCCCATTAGGTAAGTTCGCCATTTCTTTAGTGCATGCAGTATTGCTAACATTTCCTTCTCATAAATAGGTTTCTATAAATACTTTCCTTTGATTGGACGACTTTCAAAAGCAATGGGTCTTCCTTCCCGCATTAAAACTGCACCAATTCCATTTCCTGAGGCATCACATTCCACAATAAAGGTTTTTGTGAAGTCTGGTGTAGCTAAGACCGGTGCTAGGCACATTGCCTCTTTAAGACGTCCAAAGGCCTTAGTTGCTTCAGGAGTCCATGAAAATGCATCTTTCTTCAATAATGTTGTTAGAGGTGCTGCTATTCTCCCATAATTCTTAACAAACTTGCGATAATACCCTGTTAACTTGAGAAATCCTCACAACTGCTTTATGGTTGTGGGGACTTTCCATTCCTTAATGGCTTTAATTTTGTTAGGGTCTACTTTAACACCCTCGTGAGATACAATATGACCCAGATATTCCACCTCTTGTACTCCAAAGAAACATTTGGATTTTTTTTTCATATAATTGTTTCTCCTGCAATAGTTTGAGCACCCTGTCAACATGTTCAACATGATCCTTCCAAGACCTGCTGTAGATTAGTATATCATCAAAAAATACTAGCACAAATTTTCTAGGAAGGGTTTGAAAATGGAATTCATCAACCCTTGAAATGTAGAAGGTGCATTGGTAAGGCCAAAAGGCATGACCAAAAATTCATAATGACCTTCATGAGTTCGAAATGCTGTTTTTGGAATATCTTCGGTCTTCATTCTAATTTGATGATATCCTGAATGAAGATCCAACTTGGTAAAATAAATTGCTCCATGTAATTCATCCAATAATTCATCGATCACAGGAATGGGAAATTTATCTTTAATGGTGAGCTTATTGAGCTCCCTATAATCCGGACACATTCGCCATGATCCATCCTTCTTGTGTACCAATACTACAGGAGCAGAGAAAGAACTTTGACTAGGTTGAATTATACCTGCCTCTAACATTTCTATAATCATACGTTCAATTTCGCTCTTTTGGACATAAGGATATCTATAAGGCCTGATGTTTGGAGGAACACTTCTTGGAATCAAATGAATAGCATGATCATGATCACGAATAGGTGGGAGTCCTTTGGGAGTTTCAAACACCTTGGAATGATTGTCGAAGACTTGTTGGAGATCTGCAGAAATAGATGATTTTGATGTCGGAACTTCTAGTGAGCATAATTGTGCAATTACGCCTCGTTGTTCTTTCTTTAGAAGATTTGTCATGACATTAGAGCTTATTATCCTTCTCGGCTTCCCTTCAATACCCCGTAATTCGACTTCCTTTCCTTCTGAAAAATATTTCAAGAAAAGTTCTTGAAAATTAAAAGCTACCGTCCCCAAAGATTGTAACCATTGTACTCCTAGTACAACATCAGCACCTCCCATAGGAATGGAAAGCATTGGACTAGTCTATACATATTCCCCCATGGTTAGCTTGATATTATGGCATTTTCCAAAGAAATTTATATTTCCTCCATTTGCAACCATCACTTGACATTCTGGTGCTGGGTATAGGAAACAATTTAATTCCTTGGCTACCTTACAATGAATAAAATTATGGGTGCTACCCGAATCAATCAACACTATTACCTTTTTCTTCTTGATCTGTCCTTCTATCTTGGGAGTTTGAGGAGTGGTAATTCCTGCCAGTGCATTACATGATATGGTTAGATTCATTTCTTCCTCTTCTAGGGCCGGTTCCTGGTGTATATCCTCTTCTTGTTCATTTTCTTCTTCTTCTTCACAATCTATGTAAAATAATTTATTTTCAGCACACTTATGACCTTTAGTGTATTTTCTATCACAACTGTAGCAAAGCCCTTTTCCTCTTTTTTCTTCCAATTGTTGTGGTGTCAACCTTGTAGGTTGTGGAAATCTAGGCGTAGCAACACTTCCTTCTTTATAGAATTGAGTGGTAGGCTTCCTTGTCGCCATATTTTTACATTCAACTTTTCTTGCCAACCTGAATGCCTTCTCCAATGAATCAGGTTCTAGAACGTGAACTTCATGTTGAATGTTATCCTTTAAAGTTCCTATGAAGAGATCAATCCTGTGTTCCTCTGGAATATCAGTTACCCTTATATTCAATTTTTGGAAGTCCTCAATGTGCTGCCCCACTAAACCCTTTTGTTTGAGATTTATCAATTGGCTAAAGAATGTGTTGCTCTTTGTATCCTCATAATGTGCTATCATTTCCTCCGTAAAAATTGACCAAGTGACAATTTTTTTACGGGAGCAAAGCCATTGATACCATACAAATGTATTTTGTTCTAAATGTAAAGTTGCAATGCGTACCTTTTGTGTGTTTTGCACGTTATGAAGATCAAAATATTGCTCCATCTGTAGTATCCATGTTACAGGATCCTTTCCATCAAACTTCCTCATATCCATCTTTGGAATATGGTGGTTCTTCCCGCCAACATTAGAGTTTATGAAATCACAATTAACATTTATTTTTCTCTCATCATGAGGTTCTTCTACTATCTTTTCACCATTAGGAAACCTTTCTTGTATCAACTTTGTCAAACCTTCCATGTCTTCTTTTAGAAAATTCTTCATGTTTTCCATTTTCTCATCGATCTTAGCTTCCATGTCATCCATATTAGATTCCATACCAGCCTCCATGCCATCCATCTTAGCTTCCATGCCATCCATCTTAGCTTCCATGCCTTTCTTCAAAACTTCCATTTCATTTTTTGTTGCTCTTTGCGAGAGTGAAATTTGTTGCACTTGCTCTTGTAATTTTGATAGATCATGTTGTAATTCTTCATCTTCATGAGTCATAGTAGAGCCTTCTGAAGGCTTAATGGGTGTTGAATTATTTTTACGAGGCATTTTTTAGAACCCAATACTGATATCTATTCTACAATATGCCCTTGGAATCAATTCAAATTGATTTTTCAAACAAGACTTATGCAATTCGGAAAACAAATACACACCTTTCTCTTGCTTTTGAGGAGCTCGATATTGAAATTTGATTATCTCTATGATTGCGGCTCTTCAATATCTAAAATTTAGCACTGAAGTAGCCCTATGAATTCTCTTTTGAATGCCACGGGTCTGACCTGATCTGGATTCTCCACGACAAAGTTGTGTCCAATCTCCCTCGATGAGCCTAATTATGGATTGGTTCGGTACAACGAACTTGTACGACTTTCCACATGTCAACTTTGTTTCATATTTTGTCTCTAAAATTGATATCCAAGAAACTAAAGTCCATGTGCTTGTGACCAATTTTTACGGCACTCCAATCCAATGCCCAAAGAGAGAGTTATTGAACTTTTCCCACGATCACCTCTTTGAGATGAAATTCAGGAGCCTAAAAAAGCACTACCTTCCACAGATCATATCTCCAAAAATATTGCGAACCAAGCTCTGAAATGTTTTGATGAATTTCCTCAGGATTTCAGCTTTGCACCATATGAATTTCAGGTTCTGAAACTTCGTAGAAAATTTTTTATAGTGCAAATTCCACGATGACCTGTTTAGGAGCCTGGAAACATACCTGACTTCCACAGATAGTATCTCCGAAATTATTGCGAACAGAACTCTGAAATTTTTATACGCACTTCCTTAGGCGTTTTTCTTCGCACCCTAAAAATTTCAGCTTCTGAAACTTCGTAGAAAAAAAATTATAGCGAAAATGCCACGATGACCTGTTTGGAGCAGCGAAACCCTAGAATCCAAAGCTCCGATACCAAATGTTGTGTAACCAGCTCCAAAAATAGAAGAAAAGAGATATCCACGCCTTAGAAATAAGCCACTTCGAGGGGGCAACCTCCAATACATTACATAAATGAACAATTCTTGGATGATCCAATTTACAAAACCTCCTTTCTATATATAGGAGTCCATGGGGCCATAATGTAATCCTAGTGGGCCACAATGTAATCCTAGCGAACCTAATAATAATAATTTAAGGGCACAATAATAATAAAATGGGAGTTACAAGGGTACAATAATAACAATAAGGGGGTTACATTAACAATAATAAGGGACTATACTAGTAATATAGGGACCTAACACAACATCTTTTCAGATCGACGGTTATAAACACGCCCGATATATATATATGTATGATAAGCACTTCCGGGTTTAGTGCCTGGTCTGGCACCCAGGTTACATTGGAGAAAAGACTGAGGGACTAGGGCTGAAAGGTGCCAAACCTTATATATTTTCAAATGTGGGTTTTGGCCATTTTTAATGCGATTTTGAGGCTAGGCAAAGGTAGCGATAGGCAGAAAACGGATTTCTCAAGGCAAAAAAGAGGGGGTTTGAAAGGTTTAAGCCAGATTGCCTGACAAAATTTAATAGGAGGCTGACATGGTCAATAGTCAAAACATCATTTGAAGAAAAACTGGCCCTAGGCGTGACACGTGGTTTGTCTTGTCTATTTGCTTATTTTCCAAATTTTTTGAAACTGTTTCCACATATTTTCCATTGCTATGAGGAAAATAAAACAAATTGTATTTTCAAAGTAAAACATACCTACTGTTTTCTTCCTTTTAGTGTGACTTTATTTTTGTGCAACAGTTCATCTTTCAGTTTTTTACCTTTCATCTTTAGTGCAAAGGCATCCTCTGTTTCCTGTGTAAAAATTTTATTTCTTTCTTCTTGGTGAAAGGGCCCTTTCTATGTTTTGAAACTTTGTAAACTGTGACCTCCATTCTTCTTTTAAGGAGACAATTTAGTTCAACACCTTGGCACCATCTTCTTGGACATGAAGGAGGTGTCGCCTTTTCTCTTCGATTTCCATTTTTTCTCATTCATCCAATTTTGATGAAAATCTTGAAACATCTTCCATAGTGGTTCATATAAACAGTTTTTTGCAAACAACAAAACTAGATTTCACTCTTTAGTATAAAGGAAAATCTCCCTTTTTGCAAACTATAAAATGTGCCCTCTATTTCTCTTTTTAAGGGGTAAATCATAAAAAATTTGTGCCCTCTGCTTATCATTGAAGGAGGCACTTCAAGCTTGTTCATCGTTTAGACAATCTGTTTGAGACATGTCCTTTGCAGAAATTCACTATGAAGATAATGAACAAGTGATGTATTTCAAAATCCAACATATCTGCTTTTTCTCTCTTAGGTGTGACCTTTCCTTTGTAGTAGCCTTAGTTTCATTTGTGATGATGGTGTCTTTGATGGTTTTCAGTCTAGGTTGCAGGGGTATGAAAAAGGTAGTTGTTCCTTTTTCATGCTTTTCACTTTGATGCATAAATACCGTTGGAAGGGTCCCTTTGCCAGAAATTTGCCATACCTAGTCTTATAGTGCTGATTTTCAGAGTTGTACCCAGATGTTTGGAAAGAGCAGAAAAACACCATCCTGAAGTGACATGGAGTGCTTGGTGTAGTAGTTTCCCAACTTTTGTACTTATTTGCCATGATGGATGATTCATTGACATTCTTAGGTATTTTTTATTTGCAAAGATAAAACTAGTTTGTTCCTTTTTCTCTCAACTCTGCATTTCCTTTAGTTTCAAACAGTCAACTGTTTTGATTGAAGGTTTTTCTTGAAATGTCTCTTAGCCTTATTTTGGTTAATGCCATTCATTCTGGCATCCTTGTAGAGATGTCTTGATAAGGTGGCTTGATCTTTGGCAACCTTTTCTGTTGTACCATGAGGATGGACCTTGAAACTCACTTGATCACTTTCTCTTTGGACATAGGACCATATTTTACTCCGTTTTTTTCTTGAGTTGACCTTTTGAGCTTTGCTGAAACAAAAACACATGAAAAACCTGATGGTGTGTGACCTAGGGATAACTAATGGATTTTCTTTGCCAATTTAAGGAAAGGATAGCTACCCCAAGCATCATCGCCTAAACATAAACACTTTGTCATAATTTCTAAAGGGTTTCTTAGACATAGTCAGGTCATCAAATGGACATTCAAACAGTGAGAGGGGAACAAGACAACTTGTCTTATGCTTTGACAGTGAGCTGTGTGAAAACAGGAGATTTTGAATATTCAGAGATATAAGGCTTATGATAGTTATGGACAGGGGAGTTTTATCAAGACTAAAACTTAATGACCAATTCTAACACAGTCTACAAGAGAGGGAAAAAATAAAAAATTTATCTGAGGGGTTTTCTAGAGGACAAATTGACTGTTCGAAATCGGTTTCTAGAAAACCTAAGCAAGGCATATAGTCATCACAACAAGCAAAAATACTGATGACTAACACATCCTACGGGATCAAGAGCTTGATATTGATGTCTCCGATGTATATTGCATCACAGGATTATCGCGGAGGGGTGCAACACCACTCCTAACCGGCACCCGGCCCTGCGTGGAAAACATGACCATGGTAATCGACAGGGTATGTCGAGGAGCGCGGAAAGGTTCAGGTAGTGGGAAAGTTGATATTCAAACTATCCCTGATTTGACACTATGTGTGGTATTGCATACCATCACACAGGCTGCTGGATCACAATGACTGCACGAAGCAACAAAGACACAGTTGCTTCTTGCTGTGGACTGAATGGCTTTGACTATCTACAACTAGGTAGAGGCCGTAACCATCAACATGAAGCACCAACTAACCAAATGCAAGAAGACCAAACTAAAACAATTTGGTTATGGATCCATTCTGGTATCGTTCTTCTTGGAACGATTACCAATTTTTCAGCGACAGGAGGTTATAGTTCCGAATCCACCAACGAGAGAACCACGGATGGCCTGATGGGCAGCACTGATGCCAAGGGCAGGGGGCGGCCAACAGATGTCTTGGAGGCCGGAATTTTTTTATTGGCTCCGTCAACAACTTATTGTCGTGGAGGATTGGCCCTACGATGGCACAGATTTCACTGATGATCCAGACCTCCCACTCCCGGAGGGAGAAGATTGGGATGAAGATTTGGGTGAGACTCAATTTTTTAAGTTTTATGAGTATTATGATTTTTTTTGTTTATTTATGTATGTTTTGACATTAAATCCATGTGATGCAGATGTTGGCCCAGAGAGACCTACCGGTATGTCACCGATAGCGAGGCGAATCGCTCACGATTTCGACCCTGAGGGAAAGGGCGGCGAGGAAGACGAGATAGTGTGCAACTTGGAGGGGATCACCCGAGGAGTCCCAGATTATGCACGTTTTGATGATGTTCCTCGCGCCTACCAGAGGCATATTGTAGGGGTGCCCAGCCGAATTCACCGCTTGTTGAGGCAGCTAGTATGGGCTGTGACATGTTATCATGAGCACCATGCTGATTAGACACCTAGGTTTATTTTATCTGCATATTTTGCGAGACATGATGTCTCGAGATGTAACAGAAACATACATATATTTTTTGACGTTATGATTCACACAGTTGCAAACATGCGATATATATATATATACATCTATTTCCCTACATGGATCTTTTACATATGATGATGCTTGTTCAAATTATGCAAATTCCTAATACAATGTTAGCTAATGTATCGATTAAACAATCTGCAAAATAAGTAACGACCTAGGAATCAGGAAAATGTTCACAAAGCACATAAAGCCAAAAGATTTAATTTTTATGCAAGCTCAAAAACAAAAGTAAACTATGCTTGAGATTGGTTTCATGTTGACACAAGCTTGAAACAAAAATTAAACTATGCTTGAAAAATAGGCATGCCCCCAACATGGTGACTCAATTCGAGGTGTACATGCCCCCCAAGCTTCAGTCCATATGAAAGGCAGATGGAGTGAAGGTTCAGAAACAAGTTCAAGAGAAAGACTCCACTGAGATTTTATGAGTTATAGCAAAAAATCGAACTGAACAAGAACATGTTTCATTGTTTTAATGAGGTTGACACATTAAAAGAACCATCCTCGAGACCTAATTCATTTTTTAACAAGTTCGACATAGAAGACGAAATATCCTCGAAACCTAATTCATTTTTTAACGAGGTTGACATAGAAGAAAAAATATCCTCGAAACAAGCTTGTTTCATTATGACGAATAAGAGGTCATAGATTCCAAAGGTTCACATCTGATGGGAGAACAACATCTTTAAAATCAGGACCCAATGCCCCCAACATACGATGCACAATGGCACCATCACTGAATGCGGGCACAGGACAGGTAGCCACATAATTAACCTACAGCAGGGAAGATACAACCAGCGGATAAAGACCCAGAAGGGATGATGGTGGACCAGATGTCATGTCAGGACCAATGAATGAAATCTGATCAATGGTCATGATCTGACCTTTGTGTGGAAAACAGATCACACAAAAAAGGGAAGAGACAACTTCCCCCATGACATAAATATAGTCGCGGCCCAAGAGAAAATTGAAATCTAAGGGGCCTGGAACAACCATCACGTCTATATGGATGGTTTTCCTTCCCAAAGTAATGGGAAACTTTGGAAGGATCCCTAACAGTTGACCGGTTCCTCTATTAAAAGCCAACGTATTCTAGTTAACACTTCACCGGATCAATCGGGACTTCGATGCCGTGGTAGTTGAAGACGTAGGTCGTTTGCAGACCCCGCATGCACCTTCATCTATAATCATGCTAGGTATGACCATATCAAAGATCTTCACTGTGATCTCAAAAGGCACATAAGAAGGAAGGTGGTATCCCGCAAATCGACTCCAATCGAAGGAAGCGATCAAAATAGTTGGAGGAGATACCATCGAACTGAGAGGGTCTTCTCCTGGTGTTACCAGAACAAGAGGAGCATCCTATGGAACTTCCATCATGAGAGTAGGAGGAGAAAATTATTGAACTACAGGGATGGAAGAATCTTTCTCCAAGTCTGAAGAATCTGAAGAAACAAGAAGAACATGAGGGGAATGAGATCCACTCTCAACAGAAAAGACCTGATGCACCACAAATGGTGTTAGATCGATCGATCCTGCGACCAATGGTTGGTGGGGAATGGATTCGTGAACTTTAATTTCTGAAGGAATGAGATCGACCAAGGATGACTCTTGACTGAGCGTTGAATCAACCAGCAGAGGACTCAAGAAAGCTTCTGGTAACTAGCTGGAAGGCAGGGTGCAAAAACAATAGAGTTGTCCAACACTCTCTTAGCCTTATCCATTTACAGACAAAGGTGAATGGGATGATGCCCTTCACAAAACTTACAGGGATTGGTAATCGTACCCTGTTTCTTATGAGTCTTATCAAAGCTAGTTAAAGATGTGCCACCAATATGACTTCTAGAAGCCAAAGGCAACGACAGATGGCCATCAGACCATGGTTCAAGTACCTTGGGAATGCCAGGGCAGTCTCAAAGTAGATGGTCACCTTTGCACAACATGCAAGGGAATTTGAATTTCCATGGAAGATTGGATGGTTTCTCAAGGGAAGGTTCCTTAAGTGCAATAACTACAGCATTAGCCTCTCGCTTATGTGAATTCTTCTTATTTGTCTTGTTCTTCTTCCTCTTCTTAGCCACCTAGTTACTAGAATCTAGAATTTCACCAGGCGAATTCGAAGAAGAGGATGAAGAAATAGGCGAAGAAGGGGAGAGGTCCACCTTAGAATCAACATGATGTTGTTCAGGTGGAGGAGATGATCGAACAAAGGCCGGAGCACTCGGGACCACCGAGGTTGAATTTAAACACACAGGAAAACCAACAATTAACCCAGGAAGGGATAATGTTGCCATATAAGGAGCACCAACATTTCCAAAAGTAGGAAAAGGAATAAGATTCCCTTCAAAGGGGATTCCTTGGTTAGTGAACTCCGGAAATGTTGCCATTAGAAACAACTTTAAAACAACTCTTTAAGGATGATAACTTTAACCATGAATATTTTGTGGATTGTTAATTTTTAAGAAATTGAAAAAAAACTCTGTTGTTTCATATTTTAAGAGTCAAGAAACAGGAAAAAGGTGACTCTATCACTTTCAGCTTGAAACGAGCATGAAAGGAAAAGTGCTTGATGATCTTTTCAATTTTAAAGAGTCAGTAAATATCAAAAATGACTACTCAGGTAATCTAAGCAAGAGGGTATGCCAAGTTTTCGTGAACTGCCATATACACCTTGGTGATCAAATGAAAGAGAAATGACCAAGGACTTGATGTACGTGCAGGTAGTCTCCCCAAATGCTATGTTCGGTGTATCACAGTTACAGGGCAGTATACTCGGCTTCCTATGGATAAAAGGATTGCAACCTAGAGGGGTATCCCTTTATATACTCGACGGTACGAGGAGCACAATTCCATACTAGTGTTGTCTGAAGCCAGATGGAAAATGACAGCTACTATGTTTTAAGACGCCGGAACACGTCTCTAACTTAGACCACTAGAATATTTGGTTAGGTTCCAATGTTGCCTTAGGTTAATTGAAATAAATTTTAACGTTTATCTTGGATTAAGTTTCAATTTCTAGGCCTTAACATATGTTGGATATGAAATATTCCTAAATGAAAAACTACATGCAGAAGGATACCATTTTCGTTCAATGAAAGCTATCTATGAGAAGGAAAGAAAACTTTCAAGCAGTAGAAAATAATGAAATCATGAGAAAATATCCACTAATGCATCTAATGCAATATGCAGAAAAAAAAACTCTCTCCTAGCCTATACAATGCAAACTAAGCGAGGGAAAGTTTCATTTTCAAAGAAAAAAGAATGCAATTTTTTTGTTTTTTGTTTTCAATGCAATAGAGCAAAGAATGCACTAAATGATATGAAAAACAAAACTAAACACTAGCTTGAGAGAGCGAATGCAAAATTTGAAATGGAATGACTCCTCCAACATAAAACAAACACAACAACACTCAAACCAATGATACAAACTTTTCAAATCAAAGAAAAATCTCGAAAATGACCCATACAAGCAATGCAATCGGTGCTTGGAGTAAGAGGAAGAAAAATCAAAACGAGAAAGGAAATGATCATTCAACCAATGAGCGTACTCAACAAGATCAAAGAGACCAAGAGAAATTAATAGGGAATGAATTCGACAGCTTATCAAGAAACTTGATCTCCAAACAGAAGGCTCAATGCATCAAGACACTCAAAAACCCTAAGACCTCAAGCTACACTGATGAGAAATGGACAAAAAACTGAGGAAAAAAAGCCTCTAGCAATCAAAAAAATTCAAAAACACTTCAATTACTCTTAAGAAGAACCCAGAAACAAAGACAAGTGACCAAAAACTCATGAAAATCTCACACCCAAAAATTCACAGGGGTCAGCATGACTATGAGGTGGTATTCAGTGCCAAACAGGCGATGGCGCGAGTGCTACAAAAGCAACATGCGCCAATCGGCGCGACTGTTCAGGTAAAAACTGTGCCAAGCCAGTTAACCAAGGAAAAAGGGATAAACTCAACAAAGAAGAGGTCAATATTGCTACTCTGGGGCTGAACAAGGGTTTTAAACATAGTTAAACAACCAAAAAAGTAAACAACAAGACCAAAACCCAAAGAATGACCCAACAAGATCAAAGACAAACTCATATTGATCCCCAGTATGGTCGCCAGCTTGTTATGTAGGTAAATCCTCTTTGCGGACAAAGACAATCCCTCTAGCCCTAGAGTGGATCTAGTAACAAGGAATCATGCTAGAGTGTAGGTTCCTAGACATTTGAATGAAAGAGGATGCAAATAAGATGGCCTACCTGTGGTCCAAAGCTGTTGTCGACATTCGTAGTGATGATGAGAACTTCCTGCTCTTGATCGAAAGCAAGTCACAAACCTTCCACTTCTCACGTTTGGACACCTGCACAGAGATCAGAAAATGATAACCACATACCACATACTAATTTCATCCAAAAACTACTAATTAGTCAGAGAATACTAGCATATTTCATTCGATAAAGACAAAACACAAGATGGGAACCAGACAATAGTCACTTATATTAATAGGTAGAAAGAAGAGATACAACCATGCTTTGACGTTGCGGTCTCCTCCAGCGGGGCTCGGGTGAAGCACATCTCAAAGCTCGTCGGGGAATTCGGATGGGATAAGGGACCTCTCGATGGATTTCTCCTTATTCTACCTTCTCAATAACTTAGTTATTCAACTATAATGTGCTCAGCTCTTCAGCTATATAATTCTCTTTGTTCAGCTACCCAAATTCAGCTGTATAATTCTCTTTGTTTAGCTAGTTTTCATAAAGAGAGAAGACTTGTTTATATAGAGGGAAAAGAGGAGGTTGGGATCCCTACAAAGGTGTAATGGAGGCCTATCCTTTAGGAGTGTTCCAAGGGAGGTGGAAACTACTAACTAAAGGAGGAGGCTCGTGGTTGTTTCAGTTCAACCACTCCCAATGACTCATCTTGGAGGAGGTTGGAATGGAACCTCCGCCTATTTTTTTTTTAATTTCATAAATATTTTGGCATGGGCATTACACTGGATGAGTCTCCAGTGGTACTCGGCCCTAGAGACCTTTCCATGATCATGGAGGGGCGACTGGCTTACTGCGCTAAGGAAAAAACAAGGATTTTTACAAATTTCCTCGCTCTTCAGGAAAATGTCAACAAGAAGAATGTTTCCTTCATCAAAATGGATGCAATGATGTTATTTTCAAGGCATGACACTATTTAGAAGTCATATAAATGACCCTCCACGCGATAGGATTGCGGTGGACAAAGACAAAATGTTGTCTAACACTTTGGTACAACGACTCCAATCAAGTCCCCTATTGCAAGAATTTTACATAAACAAACTTTTTGGAATTTGAAATATTTTAAAATTTGGATCATTTTTCAAACAACCCTATTTCAACCGGTTTCAAAATTGACTATGCATTCTTTCTATGCATTCTTTATCCATTCAGTTTTCCTACCTTTCTCTGCAAATAATGTAATATGATAAGAAATCACTTAGAAGTTCTATAACCGCAATGTACTCCTACTAACCCCATAAATGACCTTACCTCATCCACATTATTAGGAGTTTCCCACTCCATGATAGCTCTTATCTTTTCCAAGTCCACTGTTATACCTTCATAATGTACCATTTTCTAAAAAGAAACTACATTTTTTAAGCTTGGAATACAACTTATTCTCTCTAAGTGACCTCAAAACTCAACACTACCATCAATGCTTTTCTCTACACGCTTCTTCTCATCTCAAGAATATATCAATATACCATCAATGAATACAATAACAAACTTGTCCACATAAGGATGCAATACACTATTCATCAAGCACATAAAAGTAGCTGGAGAATTATTCAAACCGAAAGGAACTACAACAAACTCATAATGCCCACACCTGGCCCAAAAATTTGTCTTGTAAATTTCCTCTTCTTTGTTTCGTACCTGATGATATCCTAATCTCAAATAAATCTTTGAGATCATTGTTGCTCCCTTCAACTGATCAAACAAATCATACATTATCGACAACGAATACTTGTTCTTGATGGTCACCTTGTTCAACTGCCTATAATCAGTGCATAACCTAAGAGTACCATCCTTCTTCTTGAAAAACAATACATGTGCACCCCACGATGACACACTTGGCCTAATGCACCCTTTTTCAAGCATTTCCTTCAACTACAAATTAAATTCCACTAACTCTAGTGTGCTCATCCTGTATGGTGTCTTTGATCTCAGTGTTGTCCCTGGTACCAAATGAATAGAAAATTTCACTTCCCTATGAGGCGATAACTCTGAAATATTTGCAGAAAACACATCTTGAAACTGCTGTAGAACTGGGTACTTGTTCAATGCCTTCGCATCCTCAAGATCCTTACCTTTATCAATAGAAGTATACATTGCGAATAACACACACCCTTTCCCGTGACTACACTTTGTCTGCATAGTTGTCACCATCCTAACTGATGTTTCCTTCTTCTTACCATACAAGATTCTTTATTCCCCATTTTCATTCAAGTACTCAATAATTTTTTCATAACAATCCACCTTGGTCCTATGAAGATACAACCAGTCCATACCCAAAAACATACTATATGATCCCAACGAAAGTACATTCAAATGCGTTGATGCAGGCATACTATTTAGTTCAAATGCACAAGCTCTTACCTAGTGATGAACTCTTTTTTGTGGCCATGTACCCAACCGTAGTAACAATACCATGCATGCACTTCCTTACTCAAGCCACTCTTATCCAACAGGTCAAGACTAACATAAGTATGATTATATCCAGGGTCTATCGAAATAGAAACATCTTTATCAAAAAAATTTCCTCCCATCTTGATAATATATTTGTGATGATAAGCTTGTCTTTTATCCAACACTACATAAATCCAAGGAATACTATATCCAACATCCCCTACTATATGTGCCTCTTGAGCACTGTAAATATATGGTCTCCCACCCTGATACTGTAGAAAATATCTTCTATGATGATATTTTCCACATATCCAACACTGTAAAGGCTTCCAAAATCCACCCTTTTTCTTCTCCTCAGATTGAAATCCCTGTCCTCTATTAATTGCATTGAATTTCTTAGGCAGCATTGTATTCTCTTTTTTACTTATGTCCTGAGGCCTTGTTCACATCTTATCCCATTTTCCTTTATCTTTTGCATTACCTCTCCAATCCTTCTTAGTCTCAACTCTACGATTTGATTGCTCATAACAATGTTTTAGCTTGTTGATGGCTTTCTCTAATGATCTAGGCTCGTTGAACTCAATCCCGCCTTTGAATGCTACCGAAAACCCACTGATGACTCTTTGAATCTTCGCTTTCTCCTCCTTCATATAAGGCACATACCTTAATAACTCCAAGAATATTCTAGTGTACTCCTCATCGGTCATAGATCCCATCTTAGAATTATTTTTCCCTGTCATCCTAGTATCCCTCTAATAGATACTTCTTCCTAAATAGTCTCTCAAATTTACTCCAAGTCAACTCCTCTTAATGAATACCTTTGAAATTATTTACATATTTCCACCAAATATTTAATTTACCTTTAAGATTGATCATAGTTATTTTGGCCTTCATGTTTCCTAAGTAATCATGTAGTTTGAATCATTTATTCATTTCAAGCAACCAAGCTTCTGCATCTTGTGAATTCTTCATTTATCCATCAAATGTAGGTTGCTTTTCTTTCTTGAACTCGTCTAGAAAATATCGCCTGTCATTCCTCCTGTAAGGATGATAACGATGATGATCTTCAGAACCAAAAATAGAATAGAACCTGTGTCCATCACCTCTCCTTTCTAGTGTATCCATGAACCTACCGTCTCTTATCGTTTCATCCCTATATGACATGTACCCACCATGAGACCGACTTCCATATGCACCATTAGTCATATCCTCCTGCACATGACTGATTCTAAGCAGTCCTTATCTCTGCAATTATGATAAGTTCTAAAGGATAACTACACTAACTTTTTCTTGTTTCTCTTGTGCCATGACAAGTCTCTCTCGTGATTGAATGATTTGGTCGTTATCTTCTCTGTAATTCTTATTTATGCCTTCAAACTTCTCAAAGTGTCTGCTATGTGAGGGAAGTACTCATCACCATGCTACTCATATGATCTATAGAGATAATCTCATGAACGGTAGTCTACCATCTTGATATCCATATTTGTACTTATCTTCCTACAAGGCATATTATGTAAATTAAACCAAATCATAAACAAACCAACATACCTTAGTATAGTTTGGGGAAGATATCTCGTCTACAAGACCATATAGATTAGCATAATATATGCATAATCATAATCACAATAATATATAGACATCATCTCAATCACCATCCAGTTACCATGCATGGTGCCACAACTACAACATCAAATAGACACAATTCATGCATAAAAACATAGGTACGACACACATGCATACACAATACATACAAAACATGCATTCATGACGAACACATTTTGACAACAACACCATCAAATTATGCATGACATCAAAACGACAACCATGACCACCATCATGTATTAAAAAAAGCACCTAGACCACAAGCTTAAGGACACACATTCAAATGAAATGTACATGTGACAACACATTCATCCAAGGAGAATGGAAACCATGCATCACTCGAGAAGAACAGAACCATGCTCCGATACCACCCTGTAACCACCCTCCTCCACATTTAACCAAGATAATCGATCCACTGGAGTAAACATGTGAGAGAGGCTACTATGATGTGCTTCAACTCCCCAAGTATAGTTAAGGAAGTGGAACCAACAAAACAAAACCAATATGACCTTCCTCGGGAGCTACAAACCCTTCAGGAGGAAACCAACCCTTACAAGTGATCAACCCCTGAAACAACCTATCATTTTGATGATCTGCACCCTCTGTCTCACCCATGACAAGCCATGCATGCGACTAAGGCCTTCTAGTCACTCCCACAACAAGGAATGCTAATGACCGTGGCCTTTTCCAACTATTTCTAAGCCAATGACCCCGGAATATGAGCCATTTTTTCAAGGATAGGTCTTAGGCCATTACCCAAAACTTCATGAAACATTCATAAATGATATATAACCATGAAATAAAGCTACTAATACAAAAATTTGATTAATTACTTGACCAAACCCCTATTAGCCTTGATAGGAATTTCGTCAAACATATCACAAATATGTAATCTACAAGTCATAGCAATCAAATCTTAGCATAGGGGTCTCATACTTATCTCATATTCATAAAGGAGCATTGATGCCTTATCACAATAACTGCATTATCATCTATTAGGTCATATATTCATTTTTTATTCATTTTCTAATCAAAACATGATAAGATCCATATATCAAGTCTTTAATAAAACATACTCATAACCAACATATAACCAACATAAATAACAAGGATATACCATCCATAAGAATCACATATGAACAAGTACATTTACACATGAAATACCATGGAGAATGAGTTCTAATTAATGAGTGCATAAGCCAACCAAGTCAAGGACTTCCACGAACCACCCAACCATAGATTGGGCTGAACCAAATCTTTCTTTCATCCAATCACCCTGGTGGCATATTCCAAGCATGAACATGGGATCTCATGAAACAAATAAAAAGAATAAAAAAAAACCAAAATGGGACTTTCATAGGCCAACCACCTCAACCCTCAACTAGTGATTCCACCTCACGGTCTCACATCACTAACCATCACCAGATTGGTCTCTACCGAAGATGTCCAAGGCTCTAGAGCATTTTTTTCCAACCAAGGCTTACAGGATTAATAACTCAACCCACAGCTAATTTCGGGCTTCCAAGACTAATAATTCAACCCACCAAGGGCTTCCATAGAATTTATCCAATCAAGGCTTCTAGTACTAGTAACTCAACCCAAGTTGTTACAAAGCTTCGAGAGCGTTTTTACAACCAAGGACTCCAAGAAATAGTAACTCAACCCACAATCATATGGAACATGAACACCAAATATAAAACAAAGATAAACCCACAACACCATGGTTATCCAGGAAATGGCAAGGCTAGGAAAAACCACTGCCAATCCAGGAAATCCTCCATGCCAATGACATATCATAACCAAGAAACCACATGCATCCCAAAACTAGCAAGAAAATCATACATGCAACTCGGTACCTGCAAGAAAAACCCATTGTATTCGTTGATCCTGATGTCCTCTTGCACTTCCATACTCTTCTTTTGCCTTCTTGCTCCAAATCCTAGGTATGCCACACTCCTCCAAGAGTGCTCCAAGAAAACTCTAAGTTTCTAAGAGTATGAGAGAGAGAGAATAGAATGAGAGCTCCAAAATTGAACTAACCAAAGGTTACAAAATGATCCTTAGAGGCCTTTTCATTAATGAGGCCTCTAATTTCTTCAATTTCTATTATTTTCCTTTAATTTCCTCCTCACATACAACTTGTGACGTTTCACCTTTGTTTTCTCCTATTTTCCATTATTTTCATAAATAAAATGTCAATAAATTCCACTTTTCCTTTCCAAATTGTTTTTCATTGTCTTTGTCAATTTCCATTACCATTAATTAATCAAGTGATCCCCATTACTATGTTTTGGCCCAACATTTAGCTTGGAATATGTGTCCCATGACCATGGCTATTATTTTTCCTTTATTAACTTTATTACATGAATTTTTAACCCAAGGTTGTTACACTTTATCTCTTATAATTTGTCCCAATGATTATCTTTTGGCACTATACCAAAAATTTACTAAAATAAGGGAAGCAAAACAAATCATCTTTCCCTTTCTCTTTTTCTCTTAGATTTTCTAACTATAATTTTTTTTTCATAATAATTCCAAGTAAATTACTAGAATGTGACTAATCATAATAGTCCTTTAGTTTGAAGCATTATTTTCTTCATTACTTTAAAACAAAAAGGAACAATAAGGCTTTCAATCCATCATTTAGGGAATCCTTCTTAATTGATATATTCAAAAGAATATGAATGTGAGGGACAAGAACCAAGCCTCTAATGTTTATGATTTATATTGGATAACATTTTATTTTCTAATATCTCTCTCATGTCATATAGTTAACCCAAACTCAATGTCTTTTATAGTAAAAACATCTTGTTTTGGAAATGTTTGAACTTTGTCTCAAATATTAGTGAATTTATAATTCTTGTTAAAGTACAAAGTCTAATATCTCAATGTAATAATATATTTTCATTTTTTTTTGAGTTACCATTTTCCTCCATAGCCTTTTTAGTATGAATTTAGAGATTTGTAAAAGTTTCTTTTGTTTTCTATTTATAATTTATATGTTTGGTTTTTCTTTTCTAATGAATATTATATAGCTACTTATCTTGATAGATTTTAAGCACTTGTGAAAAAGTTTATTTCACCTCGTTTTTAACCATCTTACAAATGTTTGTCATACCAAAAGTTTGACCATTCCATTATTTATTTTTATAAACTATTTTAAGAACTACTTGTAAAAAAACAAGAGTGTTGTTTTAAACTATGATAAAGATCCTCAATATTATGGTCACTTATTAAGACATTTAACTTTATTTTTAAAATATTTTAGAAAATGATTGATTTTAATTTTATAGCAAATCAAGTGTTTTTCATTATACTTGCTTATACAAAGATAATAGATATAATCTATTCAATCCCATTTTATGAGACTATGAAGATAAGTGATCTAAATTGAATTTTTTGGTCACATCTTTAAAACATTACAAATACTTGCTTAGGGATAATAACGCTTATCATTTTAATGCCAATTAAAATTTTACTTAAATATTCAAAATGTTATATTCTAAATTAATATATAAATGATTTTTTCCTAAATTATTTCTTTTATAAAAAATAAAATTTATAGGTAAAACAATAGGTAAATAAATTTTTAGTAATAGTGTTCTGGTAAGATGGCATATGTGAGGGTCTTTATTAGTCTGTTTATATAAAGAATAAGATTCTTACTTATATGACAATTTATGTTTCTAGTTACATTTCACTCACAAATACGCGTCTCTATTATACAAATTTTAGATTGTTCAAATTTGGAAACAGAATAACTAAGATAATGTCAATTTCACTAAAATTCAGATTAACTTAAAACATCTACACTTAAGAAAGCCAAGATAAATGGAAAAGAGAATAGCTAAACATTAACAATTTTACCAGAAAAGCCTCCAATTACCACATCAGAGGCAAATTGATTCCTCTTAGCTACCGCAGTGCCACCTGTAGCTGCAAGCATACAAACAGAGGCCGAAGTTATTGATAAAACGAAGATATTTGCCTCAGCGCAGCCAAATATTTGATTCTGCCAAAGAACTTAATGCAAAAATATCTGCAGAGTTACTCCAACATGAAACAGAGCCTCAAAAGTCAACAAAAGCTCCCACCGAGCTTAATCTTAAATGTAAATCAATTAATACTGTAAGAATACCTGTACGCTTCTCCATCGGGCCCCTCAAAGGCTGAGAAATCATTAATCTGTATTAATTATCTTGGGAGATCTTTTATCAAATCTCACCTCCTCATTCTTCTATAAATACTTCTGTAGAAGATGAGAAATTGTTGGTTGAGTTGGTTGCTGAACTTTGAAATACGCTTGAGCTCGAAACTCTTACTTGTAAATAGTGTTCATTGGCTCTTGAAGCTCTGTTTGTGATTAGATAAGTTAGGCTGAGAAAAGTTAAGATGATTGCTAAACCGAAACATTGGACCTGAAGACTGTAACTGGTTTGACATCAATAACAAACTGTTTCTTGGGATCCTGGTCTATGTCACTGGTGAAGTGCCTCTTTCTTCGTTATTTGTTTTGCCTTTTCATGTATGCCATATTGTTCACTATTCTCTGATAAAGAACAAAAATTATAGAGTTAGAATTTACTGTTTATCAGTACCCTTCTTTGACTGTTAAGATTTATCTCAATGTTTTCCATTAAATTGTTTATTTAAGAATGATTCAAAACAGTTTAAGTAGTTAGGAATGTTGGCGTTCCCTCGTCCTACTGTTTGCTTTAAACATTGTTCTTGAATGTGATTTCCATTGTTTTCTTATTAAATTTAGACTAGAAAAGTGATGGTTTGCCCTGTTTCTAGCTTCTTTTCTCCAAAGGCAGATTCTGAAAGTTTCCCTTGGTGTTGACTGAAAGCAGACTAGGTTTAAAAGTACTTTATCTGATCTTAAGTTACACTCTGTTTTTCTTATGTGTTTTCATACTTTTTGAAGGTAATTATGTGGATTACTGGATTGTTTGTCAATTAAGCTGCTTTAATAAGAACTTGCCCAAGAAGTCTATGGTTAGCCCTGTCCTTGGTTGGTTTTAAAATAGTTACTTAAGAGGCTTTTCTTGTTTGGACTGACTATAAATCCTCTGAGAAATTATTATCAGTTTCCACCCCTCCAACATTTTAATGTTTCCATTCCATAATTTTAATCTCAATAATCTTGTGGTATAGATAACTTGCCCCTTGGATCACACTTGATGTTGTTGTTCAATTAAAACCCAGATATGACTCCATAGCCCAATGGACTAAAAACCAACGTTATATCTATCTTTTTAGCCAAAGCTTGTTCTAATTGCTTGCAACTTCACACCTTTGAAACTCTTTCCTTTAGGACTTTCCACTCAAATAATCATCATGTTCAACCATCCAAAACAAACAAAGACACTCGTTCTTCATAACTAGCCTAATATCATTACCCAAAACCTTTAAAGATAAATCCATCTTTGCACTCATTGGAGAGATCCCTCTCCGGATTCAGGAGGGCTAGATCCTAGAATCCCAAAATTGGTTGAAACGATGTTGTTTCGTGATTTGAATTTTCCCAATCTTGCTAATTATGATTCCTACCGTATGTCATCGTG